>JAIFZK010000173.1:977500-1272500 GCA_027481765.1 Tenualosa thibaudeaui | reverse complement strand
TACACACCAGAATCGCACACGCTCTGAAAACTGAAATCCCAAATATTACAAATGTCTGCACACGTCTCCAAGTTCCATGTTTAAAATGCAGATGGTATACCATCATATCAGTTACCCTTTACTAAGCTGATCCTCAATTCACCTACTATGCATGCAATGATGAGTCTCTTTCTTGAGCTAAATCCTTCCATGTGATTAAAATAATAAGTTGTTAATTTTTCTCTCTCTCTCTCTTTCCATCTCCTTGGCCTTTTATGAAACACGGCGATAATTAAGCAGCATCTGACAGGTAAGGGGCTCGGCCTTGATCTTTAAACCAGCAGACCAATCTGCGGTGGATGTCTGTGGATTACGAGTAGGGGGGAAGACGAAGGACAGGCCGTGTTGACAGAGATGTTACATTGGGAGACAAAAGGACAGAGAGTGTCGTCTTTGATCCTCGTCGCTAAATCCTAATGGGTTCCCCTTTTCATAACGCCCCATACAACTGTGGTGAGCATGTGTGTGTGTATGTGTGTGTGTGTGTGTGTGTGTGTGGGGGGGGGGGTTATAGTAAGAAGGCCCTTACATGTGCAAAGGATTCCCACACACTGATGGTCAAGGGAAACAGAGTGTCAGAGAAGAAGGGTATTATCCCCTGGATCCCCCTGCTAATTTGCCATGCATTATTGCAGGACTTCTTCAAATGAACTATGGTTCAGGGGTTGTTGCGCAATAAGAATTCTTGTTCTACCATCGCATCTATATCTTATGATTGGCTGTACATAATAAGTTAAAAGTAAGAGAAGGCTATAGGTGAAATGTGATATGCCAACGCTTCAACATATCGGCATTAATCTTGCACGGAGACGACATGTTAAAATAATCTTACTGACACAGGTCAGGGCTTTTTGCATTATATAAGTTAAAGATGTTTCAGGGTTGGCTATTCAGTATCACAGTGCCCCTTCTTTTAGCCAAATTAAATTCTGAATTGAATAGTTCATACATGAGAATCTATGGCTCTCTGAGTGCCTCAATGACTGTGAGCATACAAGGACAAGAGTGGAATGCTTCGGCCCAGCTAATGAGATACAAGGAAGGATGATACCAAGTATTTTACACATCTATCTCTCTATCTCTACACAGTGTGTGTGTATCTGTGTGTGTGGGCATAGAGTATAGGCATAGGCATAGAGTACACATTCACACATATGCATATGACATATTACAAATTTTAGGACGACTGACATAAAACAGTTCCACTACAGTCCCACTAGGGATGGAAGTGGTCTTTAGGCCTACTTTCCAGGTTCTCCTCTCCCCTGAATTCCTCCGCCTTGGTTCCAGGGTTATCAGTCCATCTATGTATGCATCCATGCCATTTACAAAATCTTGACTTTGCAATAATATAACATTATCTCAAGTAATCTACTTACAGTATATATCTAAATGTTATTCATTGAAATGTTAGTTCATGTATTACATAACTGGCTATAGTGAGGCTTTCTAATTATCTGTCAATCTCCTCCTTACCATGAGGTCCCCATTGACCCCACAGTCAAGGGTCAGTTTTGCTAAAACCACTGGACCTTACGTTCAGTTTGAGCCTGAGAGGCACTTGATACCAAAGCTATGACATACTGGCCAGAGAATCACAAAATGACAGGTGAAAAATTTATTTTAGAAATCAAGTTGGAGCTACTTAGCATACCATAGCACATCCTACCCAATGCTAATCTAGCTACTACAACATAACATCTGAACTCTGATGCAGTGTTTATCTGAGCTGACTTATGACTCCTGAAGTCTGCTTACTTTGTCTTGCCTCATTTTGCCTTTGAATCCTGAGGGGTATCTTTAACATTAGAGGGGCCAAAGACAGTGCTGCATCTGTCTGTAAAGCCTTTTCTTTCACAGGCATCTGCTCTAAATTAATGTCTTCGGCCTCAGCTATACAAGGATTAGACGTCTCCATTGATTAAGATGTGCACAGCACAGCTCTTGTCACAATAATCAACGGCACATCAATAGTGGTGAAATTACTTTCCCTCTCCTGGAATAAGACTCATTAACCTCCCTTTTGCTTTATATTCAGTGTAAAGTGCCTTCACTCACTGTAAATGAAATATCTAGGAAACAGAATTGTGACAAAACATCACTTTCATCTCCTGTCAACCATATGCATTGGCCAAGCTATCCTTCCTTTATCCTTTTAGAATCACCTTCTGACAGTCCACAGATCTTTTAGAGGACATATTTCCTCAAAACATTTACATAGATACACATGCTACAGGCACCTGTTCTTTGACTGCTGGACTAAATTTGCTAGCAAAATATAAGTTCAATGTTGTCTTCAATGTTAAATATATTCTGTCGATTGCTGGTTTTCAAATTTGTCCTCTCTGAATCCAAAACAAAACATATGCATCCTGAACAAAAAATGAGATAATGGCTATTTTGTTCAAAGTACTTGTACACAAGTACTCTGCTTGAGCCTTTCAGAATAAGAAGATATGACAGAGAATTTCGCCTTCAAGGTTTCCGTTCCCTGCAGTATTTTCAGAGCAGGCTAAACATCCCTTATGACGAGATTCAAACAACGATGGTGCTTTTTGAAGTGCATTGATTTTATAGTGATACCCTTTCTTTTGAAAAGAAACCCATCCAGTGACAAAGAATGAACAGATGGCAATGGAGTAGAAAGCAGATTGTTTCTTAATTTTTTATTGTGGCTGGAGCCTTTCTATCCTGGCGCTCAAAGCAATCTCATCTACTCTTGCATCTGTCAAAGACACTAAGTGTCAAAGAAACACACACACACACAAACACACAGGTATGCAGGTTAAATCCAAACTACTAGTCAAAATAAGGTTAACACTACGTTGACTCTGAACATATCAAACTGATAAAACCCAATAATGTATAGTCACAAAGAGTTCCATGGGTTACCTTGAACAGTCTAGAGATGGGGGATGGGGGCTTGATAGCAAGGCCACTGAGATACACTAAAAGGCTCCATTGTGGCAAATGAAAAAAACATACCCTCTCCCTTGTTCAAGGACATCTAATTTAGCGGACAACAGCTGAGTCCATTTTAAATGGTCATATTTTTTCCAGTAATGCCTCATAGTCAATGCTCCATACTTTGCCACACAATTGCGTATTTCTCTGGGACGCTTCCTTTCGCTGACTCTCTTTTCATTTACATGAATGTGAGCATGTTTGTGACTCAGTGCTGTAGACGAAGCTCTTCATCGCACAATGGTGAAGTGGAAGCACAAAAATATCAGGTAAGAGTAAGAAAGGAAGGAAAAACCTTCAGTGCAAGCCTATGAGACTGAAAGGCACTATATACGTCTTGTACATTAAAATGCTTATTTCATGTAGAGACAAGAGCACTTTTAACCTTTTTAAACGTTAGCATTACTTTGAGGCAAAATATTGATGCTTGGGCCCATCACCACAATGAAAGTGTCAGGCACCTGATGAGGACTCTCTTTAGAGGTAAATCTAGGCCCTTGTTTATTTATTTATTTATTTATTGTCGTCACTCGAAAGCCTCATGATAAGCGTGGAAAATAAAATCAAGTAGCCTATCTATCTCCATCTCACAGTCGGAGCATTGTCAGAGCTGCTAAAGAGTGCATCTGTGAGATAAAGGCAGTTATTAAAGACGTGTCGGATCTGTTGATTTAATCAGATCAACACACATGGCATATGGCTCAAGGCTCTACTTACTGGACCCATAGCTGGTGAAGAGAAGGAGCTACTGTAAGCTAGAGTCTAGCCCCAGATAACCTCAGGGTCAATATGAAATGGGCCCACTGCGTGGAAATGTACAGAGGGAAAAAAGGAAGGGGAGTGGGACACACAGAAAAAGAAAGAGAGAGAGAGAGAGAGGAGGGAAGGAGAGAGAGAGACAGATTTAAAAGCAGAAAGCATTCTAGCATTCTTCGGGCTAAAGCTAGAGAGCTTAGTGCTAAGCCAGTCTTGCCTTCAGGGTGCTAAATGCTGTGAAGACCCTCAATCACTGCCAGCCACACAGCAAACAATGTCAAAAGCAAAAAGAGTCCTAACAATTGAGCAGAGACCAACAATAACCGCACAAAACAACTCCCACACACTGAACTATTGTGGCTGTGTACAAGGTGCTGAAAAAAGTATTAAGGCTGGTTGTATTTCACCACTTTAATGCCCAGGCAAGAGCACTGACTAGAGTAGTCCTCTGATTTGTTACCATCTAAATAAGCTCACCACCAGATCTCATTCATTCATCAAGTCACTTTAGTGCAGTGATGTGAGTCTGATGCACCTAAATGAGCAGGCAAAGCTAATGCAGAAAGAGAACACGTCAAACTTGAGTGTCAGGAAGAAAATTTTACGCATGCAGTGTCATCTAAATAGTGAATTAAAAACAGGAGAAATAAAAATAGACAGTAATTTGAAAGAAACCAACATAATTGGGTAAAAAGCTCATTCTGCTGTTGGCACTGAAGATCAGAAGTGAGATAAGTATAAGACAAACAATCTGAACACATTTGAATGTACCTGACTGAATGGAGAACCTTAACTTAGCAGATGCCAATAGTCTATTCATATCAAGTTCAGTGTGTGTTGTCAGTGTACAGACAAAAGCTAAGAATGTAGCAAATTGTGTCACTTTTTCATTTACTAAGTTCACAAGCTAAACCACCTTATTTAGTTAATACCACAGACCTCTTGAAATGAGAATGAATAATAAAAATGGGCAAGTTTTAATTTTTTAAATGAAGTGTTTTTGCTATTGAATAGATTTTGTTGAATAGCAATGTCATGTATTAACCCGAGAATGTGTATACAACAACCTTTCCACAACTGTGTCAAATTCTTGTGTCACAATAGCGAGTTATTTAGCGAGTCATTTTGGGATGGTGGTGGTGCTACAAATGTTGCAAGAGAGCTTTGTAGAGAGTTTTGTACTTTTTCTTTCCACAGGTGCTCAGGTCATATCGTTTCAACCACAACAAAGAATGGCCTGACTACAAAGAATGGATTGCTAAGAATTTGTAGCGCACTGTCACTGTCAACCAGGGTTACACAAAATTCTAAACTGAATTGCAAATGACTCTTGAACTTCAGCTGAATTTTAATTGAGGTGGCAAACAGGATGCAGAATTGTTTAATTTAAATTAAAGGATGTAAAATGAAATTTGATTCCACTTGCAATTAAATGAAAGCCAAATCTAAAATTCTGACTTTTGCACAAACCAACATAGCAACAACAAAAACTCTAGAAAAAAAGTCTAGAAAGAACTAAATATGTGTCCGAGTGGCCCTATTTGTAGACTATTTGTTAAATTTTTTAAGTTATACAACATTATAAAACCTCCATATCTCCATATTTGTGACTTTCTCCATATTTGTGTTCTTTTTTAATGTAGGAACCATGACTGCAACACTTGACAGTGATGGGGTGGCCCTTACCCACCATGCTATACACTTTGGGTGTATTTCACATTTGAAAGGATAACTAAAAATGGTCATAAGGTCACCCAAGCAGGTATAGCTAATTAGACTCCAACAATCTCTTATTGTTGCAAATAGATAATGTAGCTGGTCAGTGAGATAATTAGTTGTAGCCATGCATTTTAGGTTGCCATAATTGTCAGTAGTTAAGAAGTTAAGTAGTAGAAGTAGAAGTAGAGGTAGGTAGTTAAGTTAATGGATTTTAAATAATTTCAAAGCAAACATTGCGCACTTTAATGTTGCTTTATAGCATACAATATCTGAAGAGGTTAAACAAACAACTATGAAGACTCCATTAATCAAGAGTAAAGAATATACTAATAAACAAACAACAGCTCAATGGTATAAACAAGGTATTAAAATTAGTCATTTGACCACAAATATATCTCTTGAATATAATGCTCTGGTCTTCTGTCATTCATTTTGTATTATAGAGCCATTGAACTCCAGTCAGCATTTACACACATAGGGTAGTTGGGCAGGCAAATAGTACCCAAAACAAATTATCATATTATGTGGCCACAGCATTTTGTATTTTAAATTGAAGGTAAATGTATACTGTGAGTGCATATTTTAGATTTTGAATTATGGGAAGGAATTATGTTGACTGAACCATTTTAATGATTTGTAGAATTCTTAACTGTGAGATCGATCATAACATTCCTGCATTCATGACTGAAATTCATTGAACACAAAACTTACAAGCCCACGTAAAAAAAAAAAAGTCCAACAGAAAAACAATTCCTAACTTCACCACATAACTGTTCTGACAAGGCCAAAAATCCCTTCCATCTCCCACTTACAAAAAAGAAAAAAGTAATTGAAAAAGCTCGGTCATAAAGGGCCTGTGACTGAATCAGTCCCCTTTAGACTGTCCCACAGGAACCATTAAAAATAAGCTTGGGATGACCGTTTGCTCTCAGATGTAATTAAGGTCACAAACGACCCATGTCACACTCATCTTTTCTTCCTCAGCACGTTCCTGGCAATATGGGATGGAGCCTCCCACAAGTCCAAACACACACAAACACACACACACACACACACACACACACCTGACAAGAGACAACTGGCGTGATGCCACAGCCGTTTGTCCATTCCCCTGGGGAGTGTGAAAAAAAATCAATAATGGCACCATTAAAGCCAAGCTTGGCCACATGGCCTGTCCACCCCTTGTCTTCATCACAGAGCTTTGGGCTTCGTTGCAGGCTGGCATCTCACCCGATCCATAATTAGTGGTGTCACAAAATTACTGACAGCAGGAAGCTTAACGTGACCGCCAAATACCTCTGAGGTCACACAGAGAAGGGACAGACAGGCCTTGGCCAAAGACAACAGTCACAGTTGCAAGGCTACAGGTTACGATAACGGAGAAGAATATGGACTGTGGAGTGTGTGAGTTGAAGGGCAAGAGGGGGGCCCCCGCTCCCTCTCAATTTGTGAGTTGGTGGAGGAAGTGGCAGAGGTTGATGAGCTGAAGAGAGGGGAATAGCACTGGAGTTAATGGCCCCCTGTGTCCCTGAGGGGCTGTCCATATTAAAACCATTTAGGGCCTTGACAGCCCCCTGCCAGAGGACTGGCCCGATTAATAGTACTTAACATTAGAAGGGGAAAACAACCAAAAAGACATCCATCAGTAATAATAATACTCTTCATAAAGCAGAATACGTCACAGCATCATGTGTTTCATAGCAAAAACGGCTCCCTCTACATTATATACAGAGATGGATGAGGGAAAAGTCACTGGTAACATAAAAGCACCCAACCTCACATTGACTCTGATATCAGCAAAGCCAATGCAAACTACTAAAATGAATACTTAAGATCAAATGGACAGTGTGTCATGGGGCACACTAGATGAATGAGTGAGTTTCTGTGAGCTTTTCATTCAGTAAGCAGATCCTTCTTCTGATTTTTCACCTCCAGTTTGAGTTTTTGATGTACACATCCTGCAGTCTGCTTTGCCCTCAGTGCATCATCAGAACCAAAGCAGAAGGTCACAGCCAGTATGTATGTGGTTAGAGAAAGACAATATTTTTGGCCATCTGTATGCCACACATGCCATTCATTCAAACTCATCATTCTCTTTCCTAAAAAAAAAAAAAACATAATTGTCCAACATGCCAGAATACCACACCGCATAATGTCAAAAGGGTAGATGAGTCTATAAAGTGAAAGAAAGAACATTGAAAAGACGTGGTAAAAAGAAACGATGTGAACATGGCCTTCCTGTTATGTCAGCAAACAAAACACTCCCCCCAGAGAGAGCCCTCTTTTCTCTTCCTCTCTGTCGTTCCAAACCAGAAGAGAGAAAAGGGAGCCAAGGGTGGGAGGGGTGTAGGTGACTGCATGTGTGACACAAAGGCCGAGATGGGGACAGCACATCACTGGACATCACAGACCAGGTTCTAGCAGTATGCCCTGACAAGTGAACATCTCGGGTTGATAATATAATGCTGTTGCTGGGTATTGTGTTTGTGTGGGTGTGAGTATTTCAATACTTCTATTTGGTGCATGTCTTCATCCACAGTTGTCCTTCATGTGGCTTAACTTTCATTATTGTGTGATTTCTCAACTGAAAGATGTGAGTTTATCTGTTCACAGCAAGTTCTCTTACATGACCTCTGTTACAACAGTTAAGGTTGAATACATAGCCTACAGTACATATTTGAAAAATGAACCCATTATACCAGAGAAGCGTAAATAAGAAATAAGAAATTGGCCCAAAATGCCTTTCTTAAGGAGCAGAATAGTCTAGAGGCATGCAGATTAAAGTGATGTGTTCTGTAAAGGTGTCAGCCCTGCAGTACTACACTGGAGCCTGCAGAGAGCGCTCCACAGATTCAGTGCTGATGAATCCTAATAGAATGGAACATGGTCTAATGAGGCCAGTCACTTTCCTTTGGCATCAAGGTTTTGTTTTATTCTCCCTTACAGATTATGTTTTTTAATGTCGACAGGTATATGTGTCAGAAACATTGTGGGCAAGATGGAAATGTTCGAAAGCAGAAGTTAGGCACTCTCACCGCTTTAGTTTTGCATCAGACCTCCACTCCTGCGTTCCTCACGCTGCAACATGACAGCAAGCGACTCACCAAAGTGTTTGAGAGAGAAAAGTTTCTTTAAAAACTACCCCACATTATCTAAAAAGTTGGGGGCTTTTTCTCTCTCGTATCTCTCTCTTTTTAAGACGTTTGAATGAGCACAGCATGAAGACGGGCGGTTTAGTGTTCAGTGTGTTGTTCTTTTGTTGTAATCATCGCAGACAGAAAGCCTCTCAGCTCAAACCACGATCAGCCCTGTGGAATGGAACACATATAAAGCTACAGTGAAAAGAGAATGAATATTCATTGTGTCATTGTCATGCCTCCGTGTCTTGCACAATATAATATCAGATATAAAAGCCCACTGATTTCTTTTTGAGACAAATCTGAGCGTTCAGGGTTTTTTTCTTGGCCTTTTGTTTTTCACTCTCCCGTTTTGTTCACTGGTGACAAAAGAGAGCCTAAAATCGCTGGGCTGCAAATCCGATGGAGGGAACTCACATGCTTAAGATTAAGTTGGGAGACTATAATGAGAGGGGAGGGGGGTGTTAATTGTGAAAAAGGGCTCTTTTAGTAGTGTTTCTCTTTCTGTCTCTCGCTTTCCTGCTTTTTCTCTCTCTCTATGCTGACAAATATCTGACAGTAGCTTTGCATGGCAAACCTGTTTTAATGAATGGTTAATCCCGCAAAGGCGCATTATGGCAAACTGTCACAGGCAGCATTGTGGCAATATTAAGTTGATTTTACACTATCATCCTCTGGTAATGCCGGAATATTTGGATTTCCGTTAACGCAGGGGCTTTTGGTGTGAAAAAAAAAACAGTGGCAAACTAAATCTACCCCCCCCAACATACACACACACACACACACACACACACACACACACACACACACTCATACACACCAATCCCACCTCCCCAACGCCACCACAAAAAACCTTGCGCACCCCTCCATCCCCACCCCTCCTCTTTTGATTCAGCAGTGGTGTTAAGGCTACAGTGAGGCTCTCCTTTTATGCCGCTGTCATCTCCACGCCTCTCTAACTCCTTGCAATCAGGACCCACAAACAAAAGAGGCCCCCAGCTCGGGACGCTTAAGAGCGCTGAGGCGACGCTTGCGACCATGCTCAGCCACATGTAAACCCAGAGTAATATCACGGCATTGTACACTCAAGCTGTAAATCACACACAACAATAGGGGGGAAGCAAGAAGAGCAACAATCACACCCGGGATGACTGCGATCATCCATATTAAAACACCAGCCACAGAACAGAACAATGAATCTCTCTTGCTCTCTCTCTCCCTCTCTCTCTCACACACACACACACACACAGCCTGAGTGTGTGAGAGAGAGAAAGAGTCAAGGGAGAGAGAGAGAGCAAAAGAGAGAGATATAGGGGAGGAGAGGATGAGCCCCTCCTGTTATTTATTGTGTTTATCTGCTCCATTTGATTCAGTGTTTATGTTGTGACGATCCTCTCCATTTTCTGCGCACCCTTATCTGAATCGTGCTAAATTTACGCGGAGGGGATGAGTGGCAGGCGTTTAGTGGAAGGCCGCCACTGGTGAATTGCAGTCAGAGCCATAATGAGCCTCCTCTCTGACCTCAGCAGCCTCCCACAGCCACACATTTATCTACTGATAGGCCGCTGCTGATCACACACACACACACACACACACACACACACACAGGTGCGCAGTACTGCAGATACCTCTTCACTTTGAGACTTACAGAGAGACGACATCTAGCAGTTCTCCTGTGGTCTTTTAAAGCCAAAATATTTTGGATATTTTTTCCCCCATACTCTAATGCTACAGGAGAGACTTTTCTTTTTTGGCCAGAGAGCTATCAACAGCACTAATGCATGGTTAGAAACAGCCTTGTGGATCAGCCGTGAGCCAAGCTCTGGCCACTGGCTCTTTTACCATTTTTCACTGACTCAACCTCGAGCAGTAAATAGTCTGTATATGAATGCTATACACAAACCTTTCAGAGGACACTCTGGGCAGATTTATTCTCAATGCTTCCCCAACCTCCTTGTGTTGCCACACAAACGTTAACCTTGATATTTACCAATATATGCAGAATCAAAGCTCCTCCTATTTATGATTTTTTTTACCCCTCTCTTGCCAACCTATTTGCACACGTTGGTTTAGGCCTCAGTACCCTCTCCTTTCATCCTCTCTCTCTCCCTCTCTCTCTCTCTCATTCACCCTCTCTCTCTTTCCTGGACTTCCATAAATCCGTCTCTGCTAGCTTTGCTACGCACTTGTCCATTCCTAATCATACACAACTAAGCTGCAACTGCAGCAGCCGGCCAAGTAAGCCCTTTTGGTCTAGAGGATCCGGCAGCGGGCCCTGCTCTCATTCTCCGAGCTGGCAGTGTACCGGTGGAGTGAATTACCCACGCCAGTGAGAGGCCAGGAGATAACACTGGCACTGATGGTATTTACGCCTGCTGATCCAGCCCAGGCACATACCTTCACATACCGTACAGGGGGTTCCTCACAGCCTTGCTTGGCACCATGTGGGGGTCTAGTCCATTTTTCCAGACAAGGGAGCATATACATCCACAAACACATTTATCAGGGTCAAATCTGCCTGTCTAGCTGTCATTTGTTATTATTGGTTATGGTGAAATTTTGTGTATTTAAAATGTTATGGCAAGTAAATGAATAAATAAACAATACATACATACAGGCATATATACATACATACATACAGACAGACAAGCATAATATACATTAACAAACCATACACTTCTCATAACCTCTATGTTTGAGCTGTTGAGGTGTCTTACGATTTCAGTGTGTCAATCTTCTCACTCACTACACCCAGGCCTCCTACATAAGACTCGCAAAGGCGTGCACACACACAGACACACACACACAGACACACAGAGGGAGGGTGAGAGAGAGATGAGAGGTAAAGAAAAGGCCACTGGCAGCAAGTCAACCCGAGATACAGACAGACAGGTAGACCAGGTGAATCATTTCACAAGGGGAGGAAAAAAATTGAAGCAATTTTTGAATATTACTGACCCAGCATTTGGAGAAATGGGAAGCACAACAAGGCGAAAAAATGAATGCTTTTTTAGAGCAGAAATCCTTTCAACCTCTCATATTCAGCAGATCAGATTAAGAGAGAGGTTTAAGAAGATTTTGGACAAAAAAAAAAACTTCTGAGCTGAGGAAGAGGTGTGCGACAGAGAGGGTGGTGGTAAGAGGGGAACGGCTGGGTTTGTGATTCAGTGGCCTCAGGCAATTCATCATAGAAATTGAGTTTCTAATGCAGCATCTTGTGAATCCCTTTTGCCCTGTCAACGTTTTAATACATTACATTGAGAATGTAAATCACTTTAAAAAAGGTGGCTCCAACTGCATGGCCCTGCTCTCTTTTTCCCCCATCACCCCTCCCCCAACACACACACACACACACAGAGAGAGAGAGAGAGAGAGAGAGAGAACTCTATGTTTTGGGAGTAGATTTGTGGAAGAGAACACTTCAGGCTCTGTAATTCTCCACAACAGAAAAAGGAGAGTTAAATCTCATTATGCCACTTAACTTGTGATTTCAGGAGTGTTGTGGGCCTTCTGTGGGATAAATGAGTTTGTTTTCCTTTCTTTTATGCCCCCTCCCTCTTCCTTGCTTGTTTTTACTAACAATAGGACGGACAGACAAACTAAAGCACAATTTATGGTTCTGCGTCAAATCAAAGCCTCTGCGTCACCTGACATGCACCTTGAAAATTTCCTAAGGTTGTGCCGAATCAACACAGACAACAAAGGCTGTGATTGGTTGAGCTCGTATACTCATTTTGTTTTGTTTGGCAGTATACTTCAGCAGCCCATTGTAGGTGCTTTTAGCAACATGAGGCAACACTGACTACCAGCCTGTTCAGATTAGGAAGCAGGAAAGAGAGAAGGGTCAATGGGCTTTAACTCTCTTTGTCATCTTTGACATCTCATTATAGTTAAGCCTGAACTTCACTATAATTACTTTATTCACAGTATTTGAAAGAATAATGTTATCAGTAATCATTATAATAATGCACTCATATTAAACACTGAAAGACTTTGAGACATCATTAAAAAGTTTTGATTAGAGAGAAATGCACTGTCACAGTATATGCAAGTAGATGAAGACAATGATATTCTCTTCTCATTCTCCAACAATACTGTTGTGAATATACTGTGTACATGTGTGTGTTTGAGGGAGACAATATGTATATGCATGTATGTATGGCTTGTATAAATGGGTAGGGAACACACACACAAACACACGCTCACACTCTCTCTCTCTCTCACACACACACACACAATCCTGCTAGTCACTCATACTCAACCTCTTCACAAATGTGAGCCTGTGGTGTCAAAATCTGCCAGTAAATCTGTTATTAATATGCATGAGGCTCATAATCTAAGCCTGAATAGGCAGCATAATGCGAGGGCAGATTAGGGGGAAATCCGACAAAAAATCTCTGAAAGAAAAGGGTCAGCCCCGTCACAACGTTTGAATGGATGCACTCCGCAGCAATCAATCGACCACAGGGGCCACGTGGCTCTCCGGTTAATGTTAAGCAACTAAAACCCCCTATTTTGACTGGCTGAGCACTTTGCAGCTTAAAGCATGTAATCTGCCGTAGTCCTTTTTGATTTCAGTATTTTTGTTTGCATATGCATGATCTTGAAGTCTTAGCATTGTAATGTAAACAATTTATTGGTGTGTGTCTGTGTCTGTGATGTGTGTGTACATCTGCATGGCACATATGCAGCAGATAGATGTATACCATCAGCGTAACTTAGCGACATTAGGAGCATGTTCTTACACATTCATGTTTGGTCTCTGTTTGAGGGTGCAAGAGAAAGAGGGTGTACAGGTAGTCCTTAGCAACCGGTGTAGGCCTGTGCACAGAGATGGGAGCCTGCCTTGGCCGGCTCCCTGCACCCACGGAGCCATTAGTGCCCTGCCTATTGAGGTGAGAAGAGTGTCTCCCGTGAGCTCAACTTTATTTAATGCTTCAGGAGACTGTTTCACCAGCGGGCCTCGTGTGTAATGAAAAAGTAATCTCAAGGTGAGGGAGGGAGAGAGGGAAAGGGGAAGAGAGTGCATCTAAACACATCTACCTTTGGCTACCCTAACACACACATATACGCACTCTCTCTCTCTAACACACACACACACACACACACACACACACACACACACACATCTGTTCCTGTGTTGTCCCTAGAGCCTCCTCTGCAAGGTGATACTTTGGAGGGCACTGCTGGAGAAGCAGCAGATGACTAAAGGTCCACGAGGCCAACAGTGGTTATCTCTCTCTCAGACAACATAGAGTTAAACCTATCAATTATGCAGTCATTAAGAACAAGATATCAGACAGAGTAAACCACTGTAAAAATTTTAAATACAATTTTGTCAGATCAGATCACAATGTTTGCATATGGTCATAATGCCTTCAATGTTTTTTTTTTTTTTTTAATTTGAGACTGGATACACAATAGACACTACAGTATTACTACTACTGTTTGGACATTTCTAGCAGTTCATAAGAACCATTACCAGGCTAATGCGTGCAAAGACCCCCCTCTCTCTCTCTGCTATAGGGAACACAGCCCAAATCCCTGGTGTCACATTCCATATTCCTAAATAGTGTGCCATAAATGTAAAGAGGGCATCTTGGACTGCCCGGAGGAGCAAAAGCCGCTGAGAGTGTAGCGTGGTAAAAGAGCTCTCCCTCTTTTCCAATTTGCTGCTGCTGTAACATACACAATTGTGCGAATCATACAAGGGATTTAATCTCACCTAAGTCCACTTAAACCCCTCTTTGCGACCGCACGGTTCACTTGAACTGTCACAGGTAGGCCCATTCTAGTGTGCCATCTCATGTTCCTGTAACCCCCCCACCACCACCACCATGCTCCACCCACCCCCCAACCATCACTACCACCTCCATCCTGTCCACCCCCACTCCACCGCTAGGCCACAAATCTCTCCAACTGGCCCACACGCCTGCTAAACCATCCAGGTATATCTGTACTAACATTTCCAGCAAAGCCCCTCTCCTCTGTGGGATTAAGGTATTAGGGAGCCCATTCAAAATCATTAATTCACCTCTGTTTTCTGCAGAGGAGCTGGCAAAAGTGGACGGGGGCAGAATTACGTGGGAGATCAGAACAAACACAAAAAGAGCGGGACAGTTAATACCACTGTCGGTCGAGTCATCAGTTTACATAAAACTAGAAGGTTTTTTTTGGTTTTGATAGGCCAGTCTTATTTTACCTCTGTACCTGCCCAACTGGCACATGAGATCTGAAACCAGTGGCATATGGTTTTTGAATCAGGTTGTTTTACATTGTCCATTTAACATATTAAGACTTGTTCATTTAATGCCTAACCTGTCCTTATCAATGAACCACATCTGAGGCCTAACCAACAGAGACAAAATGACATCTAAGATCTATTCCATTTCAGAATGGCAAGAGAATTATGAGATCACTTTCACAAACACCCATCTGTTTGGGCCTGGATGTGATTTAACTTTGCTAAAAAAGTAATTCAGTGATATGAGTCCCTGTGTTTAAGGCAGAATCAATATTAATGTCACCATCTATCATCTCCAGGGTCCCCCTGATGCATAGGGTGAGGTGGTTTGTTCATAAGTTTGAAGAATGCTTAGCAGAAGGTGTCAGGAGGCTCAGCAATACATGAAGGCACCTTCAATGCACATGAAAGAGCAGAGCCTGGCCTTTCATCCCCTGCGAATGGAGCACTGACATAATTCTATTGTGGCACCACACAGTACAGTAAAATACATCCACTGTGCCCTCACATCCCCTGCCATTATTTCTCCGGAAAAGTAGAGAGGGGGGATCATAATATTCAAATCCGTCTTTAACCTTTCAAGGCAGGCGGATTATGCCGCAAAGTCTCCATTCTGAACCATTTCCGCGCCCCCTACTCCCCTGCCATAATAACGATCATTATCACCATTGTGTGTAAAAAGGATTATCGTATCGCAGTGTAAACCAAGGAACACCCTTGCCATTATGTAGTCATCTCTTTCTCATCAAGACTGCAGTTTTAGAGTGGCGGGGTGCCTGTCAGGGCCTGCACAGTCTACACAGGTGACTGACCGCCTTGTCTCTCTCTTGCTCTCTCTCTACCTCGGCCTTTCACTCCTTATTCACTCTTTTCTATCTCTTCTTCCTCACTTCATTCGTCCTCTCTCTCCCTTTCTCTCCTTCATTGTCTGTGCAGCACCGGGCCTTTCTTTTCTTTGGGAGTTCAAGATTCTTAAGCCACACATTCATTCAACTCCCTGATATGAAATATTTGATCTGTATGAAATGAAATCTGCCACTGTGGAGAGAGCTCATCTACATTAAGGGAGGCCGTGAGGGACACTGTCCTTAAAGAAGACGGACATGCCCAAAATGAAGTGAGGCAATCCACTCCTGGTCAAAATTTCAATCCACACTTTTTCCCCAACCCACTCTTTATCAGCACAGACGGATTAGGATATATAGATATAGGTATTACGCAAGGCTGAGGAAGTTATTAAGCCACTATTTATCTATCCTTGTTGCTGGTTGTAGATGGGTGCCTAAATAGATATGCTCTGCTGGTTTGTTCACCAATTATCCATTTGACTGTAAATATCTACCACATGTAGATGGGCTCAGTTAAACTCAAAAGGTTGGGTATTTTTGATAAGCGCCTATTTCTGCGGAGAGTCTTTGTTCCTGTAGCACAAAAGCATGTAATTATGAACCCACGAGGTGTCACAACCCATACAGATACTAACACTTAAGCATTTACGTATTGTTATCTTAAATAAATTACGTAAGTGGTTGCTCCAAATGGTATCTGAACACTGAGAAGGCTCAAAACCAGTTAAGTAAGGTAACAAAGCTTTTTAAATAGGTCAGTAAGAGAATGACTATAATGAAGATCTACAGCAACAAGTGTGAGACACAAATGATAAAGGCCACCTCATAATGTAGAGCGGCTTACAAGGAACTAGGCGTACAGCCATAGGTGGGAATGGAAAAATGTCACATAATTTCCTTTATAAATAATGTAATGCACACACACACACACACACACACACACACACACAGAGTACAGAATTGTTAGCCAATAATATTGAATTCAAATCATGAATGAAAATAAGAAAAAGATACGCACATCTTACAAAAACCTTAAAAATCAATATAGTTTGTACTCACACCCTTAATAATCATAAGAGCAGTTTCATATTTGAACATCCAAAATAAACAGACATTACCTGACTTTTTGGATAGTGGTAAAGGGAAGATACATATTATAGTTTAACCATGTGTGAGAACATGGCCAATAACAGGCCAATAGCCTGTCAGCACTGGAGAGGGACACTAGCACCATGTTGTGGAGAAAACCCGCACTACCCACACACAGACTGAAGGAGAAATCTCTGCACTGAGCAATAATTCACTCAAGACAACACAGGTACACACACACACATACACACACACATACACAAACATACATCAACACCAATCCCCACCCCACACAAACACACTGAACACACCTCTTAGTCCCGTCTGAATTACTTACTCTTTCTCTTTCTCTTCGCTCTTTCATTTTTCTTATTAAGGGTCGAGGTCATCCATTCCAGCTTTGCACATGCCCCCGCCACCCCCCCCTCACCCCCCCGCCTTCTGTTCGCACACCTGCATAGTTACATATTCTTAAACATATGCACTCTTTTAATTAAATCATTTCCAGATTCAGTCCATCTCAGACTTATTGACGGCAAGGTCATTAAACTATTAAGACAGAGACGCCGGGAAAATAGTTGTGAGCAGAGGGTGGTGAGAGAGGTTAATTAAGTGGCAATTGCTGTTTCTCACTCTGAGCTATGGCGACAGCGTTTGTCTGCACAAGGCGAGATGGGGAGCTGGATAGGGGGGGTGGGAGGCGGGTTTGGCATTTTTTTAGCTTAGTGCTGAGTCTGTTTACAGAAAAAAGTATGAATTATCCTGCCTCATAATTTCCTTAAATCCCACGGATTCCAAATGGAAGTTGGGGGAGGGGTTATAACAGAACAGTGCATGAAACTAGAAGCTGTGAATTCTTATGAGACACTGACAGATTTCGGCCATGTCATTTCATTCATGCTTGCTATACACTGACCATGCAGCTTTGTTCAACTCTAATCCTTCCCATGAGGCAGTCCTACAACCAAGCAAATATCAGTGTGGTGGAAACAATCCACATGCTGAGAAGCTCACATTCTGAGTTGGGTTGCTGCCTGATAAGATGAAGAGTTGGATTTTGTTGTAAGTTGTAAATAATATACAAATATAAGCTGAAAGTATTTCAATGCAATATACAAACCAGGTTTTCTTTTTTCTGTAAGCACACACAACTACTCCACTGTCAATTCTGCAAGCAGCTATCAAATCAAACGGGCACAGGAAAAAAGAAAAAAAGGCAGATGTTTGTCAGTGATAACCACATTTTTCTTTGTGAAAATTGTGACACATTTTTTTCTTCCTCACACTGCTCAGACTACCTGTGTTGATGTCTTTTTGCAGAGGCCCTCTTCAAGTCCAGGCATCTGTTTTGCGGTAGATTAGACAGGAGATGGGAATGTGTATTGTGACTACATTCAGCACCCCTGAAAGAGCTGCTCATCAGATCAAACAATACCAAGATTCCTCTGAAGACGGGGCGAAGGGCAATCAGCGCAAGTGCAAAAAGTGTAGAAGAAGTAGGCCTGCCCAGGAAAATGAATATGTGACAGTTTCAGTCTAGTGCTTTTGAGAACAATTTATTTTACTGATATCATGAGAGTGTTGATATGACACAGAAATAACATTGACTAAGTTGTGAATACATGAGAAGACAGAATGGTCTACAGCTGTTTCTCTACAGAGTGGAAAACCCTTCATCTTGATGAAACTACAATGTTGTCTGACTGGTAACATCCAACGGTTGTCAAACAGACCTGATAATATGATGAGTGATGGGTACATCAGTGTTTGTTTTGGCATCCACTCTACAGCTTGCCACAATTTCACAAAACCATGCCCTTGGTTTTGATCATATTATGTCCTTATTGTTAATAATTAACAATTACACTACACACCACACCAGCTGCCTAAACTAAGTATTGTTTTAAATTTGACAAAATGACATAATATACTAATATACTGTTAAAAGTATCTGTAACTGTATTATATGTTTGGTAATAACATTGTTTCAGAGGCTACAGGTTATAGCTAACTGTGGAGACTTTCAGACCTTATTCTCCATTCAGAGTAAGGAAGCCAGGCTCTGTTCTTCGATGGGTAAAATCCATGAAAAAAACAGGGCTGACTGTGAGATACCTTCACAGGAGGTGCTTTCAACGGCAACATTTGCAACTTCAAAACTGCTCCCCATAAAGGACAGCACTGGGGATCAATCTACAGAGGCAGCATTCCTTTGTAAGATAATGACAGTGACTCTTTATCTAAAGGTCTAGATTTCATCTCGCGGGGCTTGCATTCAGGCACAATGCCTCATGTGCAAGTCTTCTGCCAACCATCCTCCCCTTCCTCTCCGGCTTTGATAGCACAGTGGAGGCGCTAGACCCGGCACTGAGAATATGACTGGAGGCTTTTCAGGCCGGAGACCCCTTGAAAGGGCCCAGATAGGAGGAGTGGAAAGTTGAAGAGAGCAAACAAAGCCGTTGGCTGCGTGGCCCGATAAACAGTAAAGAAACGTCCGGGTAATGCATTATTCGCAGAGGAAATTAATCAATTTCTGCCATTCCCTAGCCCTTGCAATTATACGGCACAAAAATGCTATCCATCACTTTCAAAGCAAAGGGGACAAACAGAGGTCCGAGAAGTAAGTGAGTCAGGGCTGAATGTGGGGAGGCAAACAAATGCATTTATTGCTACCCAGGCATTACCTATGCAGATCTTTATCAAGGGGGCCAGTGAGTCTATTGTGGCTATTTTGCTGGCCCACAATGGCTTTCTGTGCACCCAAGCTACTGGGAGATTGGCTAAAATTATATTCCCTTCATGCTTGGCTAGGTTGCAGCTTAGAAACAAGCTGCTTGTGGAAGCCGGGAGAAGATTGCTGATAATAGAGGCTTCACATCCCCATGACCTTTTTCTCCCCTGCTAGCCTTTTTCCCCCCACCGCTGCAACTGCACGCCGACTGCTGTGACAGAAGAAAAAGAAACAATCTGTTTGGGGGGAGCAGAAGGGCACGCAACCTGAACTTTCCAAAGGCAAGGACTTGGCACGAGCAGGTGTCCCCATATACAATATCCCAGCTCTGCTGAGAAAAGCAAACCACACCTACAGACTCCAAATTTGTTTGGAAGGTCTTCTGTCATAAATATAAATATGCCTAGAAGAGGGAAAAAGAGAAGACAGAAGGAGGAGATAGAGAAAGAGAGAGGTGGAGAGAAAGAGAGATGGAGGGAGGAAGGAAAAACAGAGGTGGAGAAAAGAGAGGAAGGAAACAGTGCCCATGATAGGATATCTGAAATAAAAGATGTGTAATGTCTTCTTTAGCTCAGCCTTAGCGGGGGGAGTGTAGTTTACCCTTGGCGACAGGAAGAACATCCACAAAAGGAATTCACAGCTTAAGGCACTGAATCAGTGTTGCTTTGGGGCTGAATCACTGAACTATCCAAGACCGTACAATGATTCAACTTGGCAGCCAAGGCCTAAAAATGAATCAAAAACTCCACTCTAGAACTAAGCCGGTTTCCGTGGCAACAAGCCAGCAGTTGACAGATTTCTGTTTGATGCCTCCAGTGCTGGTTTTTTTCCCCCCTCCCACCCCCAAACACACACACACACACACACACACACACATACACTTCCACTCCCTCACGGCGCATACACTCCCCTCCTCTGCATTACTTATTGTCTGGCCTAACACTACACACCAGGCCAAAAGGGCCACACACACAGCCAAGGAAGCGTGCCAGGGGTAAGCCAAGGTCACTGCTCGCTTGATCCCTATCTAACAACAGCCCTGACCTTGTCTCTTGGCCTTGTCCCCTGTGGTCTTTCTGCACTGTATGACAGGGCCACTAGGTCTCAGAGCATCAGGGCTTTTAAGCACAGGGGGCGCCCCCTCCTACGCTTTGATCCCATACTCCCAGAACAAACCACAGCATGTGAGCCAAAGGTGGTGGCACAGTTCATCTTTTATTGAGCCAGTTGAGGGACACTGTTATTGTAGGTTGACACCACTACAACATATGCAATGAAAAGAGCTGTGTGAAAAAATATAGGAGCCCTTCCAAGAGGTAACAAACGATGAACAAACACAACAATCAACCTGCCACGTTTATTCCGTATCTCCTCCCACACACACACACACACACATACACACACAAGCTTTTCTGATCATTTCTAATGCAAACAGCAAACACGGAAAATGGCCTGATGAAGATATTTGTCTGAGAGATCTTAAGCAAAGTCTCAATTAGACTGAATCTGTGTTCCTCCATGAATTCAACATATCATATGCTATCACTAATTACAAATGCAATCGCAATGCAATCAAACACCATGATCATGCAGAAAAAATAACCACACCTGAGGAGACAGATGATAGAACAGATACAAACACCTGCTCTACTACACATTGTCACATGTTGCAAAACTGAAACTGATTTTATATTAGCATTTGATTTTCAGGTTTAGATTATTTATGCTTTTAGTAAACTTATCGAATGAAGATCAACCTTTTGGATGAAGGTTAAAGGTTGAATCAAAAGCTATGGATTCTTGTAATCACTACAGATGCACATTTTAACAGCCTTAGTACTTTGTACAAAATACCTGTTTATAATGTGCATCACCTAAATAAAATTAAAATATATTATCATCTTGCTACTTTATTGAGTCATATCAAGTACTGAAATATTGCAAGCCAGACATCAGCTGTATCACAAACCAAACTCACACTCCTACACATTTCCCACATCACAGCCACAGAACAGTTAAAGGCACACTGCAAAAAAGTCAGATGGACGTAGACATATTTCTGTTCCTCCCTGCCAGAGAAGGAAAAAAAACTTGTAAAAGACTAAAAATGATGGAGCAGATAGTGTGCCCTCCTCATGTGGGGCCACTGGTGGCAGGGGATATGTATATCTGCTGATAAAGCCTTCTGTTCAGAAACTGTATTTACAGAGCCTTTCAGATTGCCATCAGCCAGGGGAGGAATGGGTCCAGCCTTCATTATGCACCGTGAATCTTCCCTCATTTGGGGGATAGCATCTGCTTTATTTTCGCCTCCACATACCCCCATCCACACCCGCGTGCAGCTGTGTTCACCCCGACAAAGAGAGACAAAGTTGCCGTGGCTTTTTTTGCCATCGCTATGAGCGGGTGGCAACAAAATGGTCACCTTTGTTCAAACATCCCTCCTAAAAGACCTCCCAAGCAAGCTAGGGCACAGACAGATGATGAGGCAGCCTGTGCTGGGGGGAGAGTAAGGATGCATGCAATGTGTTTATTTATCAGAGTCTCATCTAAAAGGTTCATTCAGGAATACAGGAATGAGCTCATAGCAAATTGCACAAAGCTGTTTTCCCCTGCAAAAATTAACAAGGGCCTGATTTGTTTATATTCCCTCTCACCAGATAGGGAACCTAAGAGAGAGAAAGAAAAAAGTATAAAGTAGTCTTCTTCATAAATGATATACTGTATGTCATTTCACAACAAATGCCACATGACAACAAACACATTGTAAAGAAAAGAAAGAAATTTAAAAAAAAAAAGAAAAAGAAATTTTACCTTTTACTCACTAAACACATCACTAGTTTTTTTCACCACAAGAACTAAAAATGATGAAATTGTAGACAGGAGCTTCATGAACTCTGTTTTTTCCAACACAGGCAATCCACTCATTAAGTAAACTATTATCCCAAATGTAACTTTCATAAAATATCTGTCAGGCGCCAATGTGCATCATCTGTGTTACACATTCTCTTAAAATGATGTAACTGACTAATGGGGAGGGTTTTCTTAAAGTCAGCAGAGTGGTGGATATCTTTTTTTTAATAATGATTTTAATGTAAAGGTTTAAAACATACAGATGGAAAAGCTCTGTATAAGGAAAATATTTTCTAAGTATGGCAATGCAAAAATCCTTGCAGTCTATAGACATTTATCTGTTTCAAATCTCAAAAACCTTTTGACATTGGAGGCACCCTGTATAAATATGAGTGCCCTTAACCAGTGGGCATAGACATTGCTATTGTGGTACAGATTCAAATGACACACAAAGTCTTTTAAGAACTCCTTAATTTGGTGTTAACTGCTATAAACCAAAAAATAACTAGTCTGTATGAAGTATGGCAAAGAAGTTAGAAACAAGTTAGAACAAGTTAGAACAAGCAAGAAGTTAGGCCTCAGCTTTACATTAGTCTTCCTCAGGGTTTGAGCAATTATGAACATGGCTAAATACAAACAAAAAGTTCTCACCGTCCTGAAAATACAGGCAGTACTTTCTGTGATCATGGGAAGTGATTGCAAAAGACATCAGCCCACTGTTCTGTAGCCAGTTCGATATCTACAGTGCAGAGCTGGTGGGCAAGGCTGATGCTAAACTCAACCAAAGATTGTTTAGAACTCATCCCTGGCCCAGTCTATGTTCTTCTCCCACCAGGCAGTTCACATCATGACCGTAATTTGTTTATTTCGCACAATATCAGAACTAGCTAACTTCCTCAATTAGCACATGTTGCTATGGTAACAAAACTTGGCCTGAACTGTGCTCTGGTACGGACTTATAAACGCAGTCTTAGTGCAGACCAGGGAAGGGGGGCAACCACGCTCCAGCACAGTACAAGTGAACCATACCTACTGTGAGCACACACTTAGTCTGTTATTCGGCAAAGGTGATTGCTGGGGTTTGTGTTTTCCAAAACAAGTGTTCTGATACAATTAACATGTGACCAAACCAACCATTCACTTTTCCAGGTCTTTAATGTTTTAAAGGGTACCAGGCAACATTTTATGCTGTTCTTAGGTTAATTTACCAGCTTCTTAGTCACTTTGATGGTTAAATGCATTACGGGATGAATGAAGATTCTCTCAGGCAGCCCCTGATGCGGCTAAGCGCAGTTACTATTGCAGTGTGAAAATGCAAGCCGGTGAAAACAAAACTGAAACTGAATGAAACCGAAATCACATTTAATCCTTTGTCAGTCAACATAACTCTTCGAAAATGATCATTGCTGGTTCTTCTTTGGTTTGCAATCAAATCCACATGGATTGGTGATATTGTGCAATGTTGTTGCTATTATTTTAAAAATTGGCGTCTGTAGGGGGAGCTCTGGAGGTAAAAAATCACAGACTTGCCTGGTAACATTAACATTACATTGTTTTATGTCTTAAACATGTTCTACTGAAACACTGAAATCTTTTTTTGTGGAGCCCTACCTAATTTCCACATAAACAGGTAACAATAAAGACAATTGCTCAATCTGTCTTGACTGCAAGGGTGCCAGCCTCATACCAGTGACAACACCAAATAGTTTGTTTGTTGAGGTAAATATAAAAATAGTCTATAAGGCTAACTTTCCTTTTAAGCCAAGATAATGTTGCTACCATCCTGACAACAGTCTCAGTGTAATGTTGGTCATCTCAGCCAATGTGCATTTGGCTCTTCTAACCCTTCTTACCATTCCATTTTGAAACCTCCTTCAGAATTGTCTTTTTTTGTCACTATTAATTCTGAATGGAAGATTATGCGGTTGATGAAGAAAGAGACGAAGCAACAGAGCAAAACTAGAATGCACACATGCATTCGCATCTACGTTTACTTTACAGGGCCTGTGAACACAGCCTCGAAAGAGCTCAAAGGCTCAGCAAAGGCTTGCCTCTGTGAAGCACATTTCAATTGGACTCACTGTTTGTTTCTAGCCCCCATCAGCTTAGTGTCTTGGGCAAGGGAAGTAAAAGTACCTAACTTCAAAGGGCAATTACAGCAAGGAACAAATGTGTGGCCTTAAACCAAAGACGGTTTGAAATTTCCAACTATAGCTTTTAAATGATGCAGTTATTCCCTTCAAGCCCCAAGCATCACAAGTGGGGAAAAGGTGTCAAATATTAGCTTAAATGTGCTGAACATGACCTATTTTGTTTATAATAACATGAATGAAGTTTTGGGGACATATAAATTTGAATTTTCAATGCACATTATATATTTGACATAAGCTAATTCTTGAGAAGCATTATGCCTTATTGCATTTCAAATAAGTTGAGAATTTTTTTTTAGGCTCTTCAAAATTCTTTGATCCCTGGTAATAACTTAATTACTAATACACTAGTATATAATATCTACAAAATTTCATTTTTTGCTCACCACAAAATGGCTTTCACTTCAATGTTACTGTTTTGTGTGCTCTCTTGGAGCTTTAGCACACTAAAGGAACAAAAGTGCAGATAGGAGAAATGGAATGTTCTGTTGAACATTGTGCAATGTCTCCAGGCTTTCTTCACCGCTTGTGAGGTACATCACACATTATAATGCGCGCTTGCAATTGCAACTGCAATCAGCCCATTGTGAAGTACAATACTTAATGGAGATGTTATTGGTGTTGTGTAATACAAAACAAAACAAAAGGCAGAGCCATGCTGGTTTGACCACGCTGACCTCATGATACTTTCATATGGAAATCACTACTTTCTATCCAGAGATCCACATCAAGGTCAACTATCTCAAACCACTATGGGGGCTTCATCGCCATGTGACCTTCACCTCTTTTCCATTCTCCATCTCTCCCCAGCTGACACACAATCACAGAAGCGTCTCGCCAAAACATTTTCACGAAAACACAATAAAAACAATACATAGGAAACCCACAAGTAACACACCCTCAGAAAACCTTGAGAACTTTGTTCTGTGACTACTACATAACATAAAAAAGATAAAGAAAAGCTGGGTCCAACCCTCTCATCTCCAAAGAGATATTTCAATCAGTAGCCTATATTTGGTCATGATTTCAGCAACTTGCCTTACCTGACAACCATGGGGAATCTATGTGGTATCGTCAAGAGGAAGATCAGAAATACAAGAAGCAACACAGACAACCTGAAAGTTGCTATCAAAGCAACCTGGGCTGCCATAACACCTCAACAATGCCACATGTGGACTGCCTTCATGTCATGACACAAGGATGCAGCAATTCATGCAAAAGTAGGCCTAACCACTAATCAGTGTATATACATAAACATACTTTTCAGAAAGCCAAAATTTCTGGATTAAAAATGAATTACAAATTGTATTGGTTGCATGTATGAATTTGGGTTTTTTTATTTTATTTATCAAAATTAAAACATACTTGCTTGAAACATTTCAGTTTATGTATCGGTATAATAATTCTCTCTAATGTTTACACTCTCACTTTTCACACTGAATTACTGAATTACTTATTTGTAAACTTTTTCACAATATTCTATTTTTTTTAGCCACACCTGTACAATACAAGATCCAGCAACACAGACAACCTGAAAGTTGCTATCAAAGCAACCTGGGCTGCCATAACACCTCAACAATGCCACATGTGGACTGCCTTCATGTCATGACACAAGGATGCAGCAATTCATGCAAAAGTAGGCCTAACCACTAATCAGTGTATATACATACACATACTTTTCAGAAAGCCAAAATTCCATGATTGGGTTGGATCTCCTTGTAATAACAAGAATGAATGGGAAAAATGTAAATGAACACAACACCAGACGTTCTACTCAAATAAAACAAGGGAGGGGAATGTCTTAGTTGATTCAGAGAATGTATAAAAAGACACAAGAAATTCATTTGGATCCTTAAGGAATCCCTGTCAATAACCTGTTGTAGACAGACACAATAGTGCAACACCCTGCAAATGCAAACACGGCCACAGTCCTGAACGCATGCACATACAGTTCCACTTGTACTAATGTACTAGCACTGGCAATTTATAATACTCTGGATTCAGACAATGAAGAGAGGCCTGAATAGAGGCAATTGGCAGGACAGGAGGTGGGGGGCTCTGACCAGTGTTAACCTGGACAGGGGAATGGAGCTGGGCTATTGACATATTTGAGGCTGGGGCAAGGCAAACCCCAAACGTGTGCTTGTGTTGATGTAGAGATGGG
Organism: Tenualosa thibaudeaui; assembly: GCA_027481765.1. Lineage (NCBI taxonomy): Eukaryota > Metazoa > Chordata > Actinopteri > Clupeiformes > Clupeidae > Tenualosa > Tenualosa thibaudeaui. The sequence continues at coordinate 1,245,806 of JAIFZK010000173.1, read as the reverse complement.
GGGCCGATTGGGCAGAGCATATCTGATGCACCAGCATATTTCTGTGGCTGACTAGACTAAGCAGAGGCCAGCGGTATGAGCTGATAGCGGGTGTCTTTCACACAGCAACAACACGTACGGCGGCGCTTATCTCCCTACTCACCTCCTCACATGCCATTGCCACCAGGACGGGGTGGGGAGATGGGAGGGGAAGGGTGCAGGGAAGACTGTTACATTTGGTGATTCGTGTTTTTTTTCCTGGCTGGGCAGATAAAAAAAATCATGGAGCAACAGATAAAAAACTGAATAGAGATAATTTGCCACAGAAAAACATGAAACTAGATGCCTTGTCAAGCACTGACACAACACACAAACATGTAAATAAAAGGCCCTTTCTCCCTCCCTCCCTTTCCACATGGTGATGTCCCTGTGATTACACACACAAGCGTAATGTGATCTGATTTGCTGGTGAGTCAGGATGTTTCATACCCAAAGTAATGTTTTTCATTCCTGCCGATCTTTCATTTTACAGGTGCATGAAACCATTCCAGACATCCTCATTTTTTGTGTATGAGTGTACATGTTCTATTTTGACACCATGATTTTGTTTCTTTGGGTTAAATAAAAAAAATCCTCTCATGGATATGAAACGCCTCTTTGAAATCAACGACCACAGCAGTTTTTTGTCCAATCCAGGCCAGTTCTGTGGCAGGAATATGGGATAAGAGCAATCGTGCAGGTTTACGTCTGTCGCCCATAGTGCACATGCAGTCTGCCATAAAACCTCAGCTGACGGGTTTTGATCTCTCTAGACACTGCTTTGCCCTGCAGTTCTAACACACAGTCAACCCCCCACCCCCAACCCATCCAAGCCTCCACCCATCAACATTTCACCTTTATTCCCTCAGCCATACAATCAGCAATTAAAATATAAGGTAAACTTTTTAACAGCCTCCTTTTCATCCTGCTGAAAAGCATTGTGTTGCAAATTGGTAATAATGTATTCATCCCAAGGTAAACAGGCCTTGCCATGTCCCTTCTGCAGAACAGAGGCAAACAAAATGAAAGTGATAATTTCTCCCCCTCTGAGAATTCGCCTCTTTAATTCTGACAGTAAACTCATGGCTGTTACGGGGTGTTAAGTAGGATTTAAAACTTGTCAGACAAGACATGTTTGAAATTGCTTTAAATAAGAGCACTGTGTTGCTGTCAACCAGAGGCTTAGAGGAACATATCCTCACAATTGAGGCACTCATCCTGGCTCAGGGAGCCATGGCCCTACAGTGGCTCCCAGCTCTCCCTGCTCTTTGCTTGGCTCCTCACTCTGTGACCCAGCACCCCCTGCTGGTACAGAGAGAAAAGACACCACTTGAGGATGTCCCAAGCAGCTGGAGGTCCAAAGGTCCTCAGGGCAGATATATGCTCCAACAAAGGCTACTAGTATATGACTAAAGAGAGAAAAACAGAGACTGCTCTCTTAAGAATGTAACACTTTTTGGTTGTGTAATGTGCCAACTCTAAATCATATGCCAAGGAGTGAACACTGCTTGTGCACTGAATGATAATGTTAGAGTGGTTTACATCCAAAGACCTTCAGAGAGATGGGTTGATATGGTTCATGAACTTGTGTTCTTTCCGGTCTTAGCGGTACCACCCGTGGTGCTTCTTTTTGGCTCACACAAGCAAATAAAAAGCAAACACGATGGCTGGTGTAAACGAGAGCCTGGTTGTAATTCTGTAATCATTTTACAGTTTACTGAAAGAAGAAAGTCAGGAAAAATAATACAAGCCATTTCATCATCTAAGCAAATATCATCAACATTAGAGGAACAGTCAGGCTCCTGTACAGGGCTATTGAAAAGGAACAAAAGCCTCACTACAGTGTGATCTCTAATCAGTCTCCAACCCGTTCTACTTTAATTAAAGAGAGTGCTTTGCTTGAGTAATTAGGCTATCATCAAAATGAAAAGGACACAATCCTCGCATCCTCTTCCCCTCTCACTTTGTGCTGGGGATGGGTAAACGATATCTGCCATTTTTGGATAATTGAGTTGAGTAAATAATCTCTTGGAGGGGGAAGTCAGTGAAAGCAACGGCGGCGTAATCCTTTCTCTAATGGTCATGGTGGCAGATTACTTTTTGCCTGTGTAAGTTTGGCCACGTTGCTAAGCCTGCCAAGTTCAGACACCCCACATTCACCCAGCTGACAACCCTCACTGAAATGTAAATACAAAAGCAAATGAAAATCACATGATGAAATTTACCAGCAATGGGTTCTGGGTAGAATACCCCTGAACACTAAGATGATTGGACCACGCATTGGTAATATTTAAGAAGTGCAATTTGGATATGGACCAGAATGTGTCTTCTGGGGAGAAGTGTATGAAGGTAACACAAATTTGTAAAGGTCACAAAGCAATTTTCTTGGCACGAGAGAAGCGTTTACATGCTGCCCTTGCACAAATATGCAGTCACCCATTCACTTTTGGTGGATAACCTGAAGCTAATTCTTTCTTTATCATTTTCCACGGTTTAAGAAAGTCAAACAGGCAGTTAGTGGTCAAGTGCTTCCCATCCATTTGTTCAGATTAGCAGTGGTCTAATCACACAACACCTCTTGGGGACCCTAACTGGCTGCCAGGTCCTCTCAAGGGGAAGAGATACAAATGGAGGCAGGGGAGGGAAAGGGAAGGCAAGGAGTCGGGTTTGTGATATGCAGGACTAAACCTCGGGAGCACCTTGTCCTGTGATCTGGCACACACTCATGCCTAGGCGAGTCTTTATCGTACAAAAGGATTAGATCGCCCGGTCTAAGTGCCTCAAAGTTATTAGCACCTTCTTATACAAAGTATAACAGCAATCCTAAAGACATTGATTGCAGGGAACAGTTCAAATATGATTTCCTTATAGCTATTAATATGTATGCCTTAAATAGCTGCACACCGCTAAGCAGCTTAAGATATTATGAAAAGAATGTTCCCTCAGGGACATAATATGCCAGCAGTGACAGTAAGGAGAGATTCGTATTTACCCAGATTGGCTGTACTTACGTCAAGCATTCTCCAAGCTTGTGGGTGGGTATGTGGGGCAGTGGCAACAGCTCGGTTTCGATAAGCACTAACCGTGAATAAAAGACAAGCATGAAAGTAAGGGTTTAGCCTCTTGTAAGATTCTCCACCAAATGTAGAGGCAGATAGGGCAGGTGCCTTTGGTTCCGGGCGTGATTAGCCGACTCAGGCTCACTGTTCCTGTAGAAACGAGACATTGCAGAGACATTGTCCAAGCTTGTCCAGGTGGGGGACCTGTCATCCCAAACCAGAGCTTAGCAATGCGCCGCTCGGAGCGAGAGATTAAGACCCGGGAATTTAGATTCTTCTTCTTCGTCTTCTCCCTCTCTCTCTCTTTCTCCAGTGCATGCTTAATCCAAAATATTTTTTTCTCTTTTTCCTCCCTTCCTTGTTCTCACTCTCTGCTCAGACATATACACTCTTTTTTCCATCTCCCTCTACTCACTTCGTCTCATTCTTTTCTCAATTCATTTATTTTTTTTATTCGTCTTTTACTTCACAAGCTGTTCAGTTTTCTATTTTTTGTTGTTGATGTGACGAGCAAACATGGTTGATTTGCAGACAGTTTTTTTGCAGGGATAAAGGCAGCTGGGGTTTTCATTCGGGGTTTCGGGATGGGCTACCGTGCTCATGTTCCTGACAGATAAATAAACAACCTTGGATTCTGCATTGTTGGAGTGACTGAGATAATATTGCTGAGCCAGGAAAAAAATTCCTATCCAGACACATTCTGATCTCTTTCCTCCTTCACTACAAAGAGCATCTACCATGCTCGTTTCCTGCAGCGTATATACACATTTATTCAAAGCTGTGGGGAAGCTTCCACTGAGTGCTTCGTGTTGGCAGATAGCTTGCCATATATGAACACTATCATCAGGCTCTACAAGAGGAGTCTGAGCCAGCTGAGATGTCTTGTCTGACGCCAGCTTTAAAACAAGACATTATGCAATTAGTATCCTGACGTGCTGTTGTGAGGCAAGGAAAGATGAGTGGTGGAGAAGGTCCAGCTTAGGTGAAAATGGCAAATACTACAAACTGTTGAAAAAATGTGGACAAGGCCAAACAATCTGCCATTGTTATCTGTGTTTTTTTCCACAGACTCCTCTTGGTAAATGTGCTTGATTGACAAAGATGAGCAGGAAAGCTCAATATTTCCTCCAGCTCGACATTGTTCAGGTCAGAGACTGATGGCCAGTTCATACTGGATACATCTCACTCTCAGAGCACCATATGTAGTGCAGATGTTTAAAAACTGTCTGAACACTGACAATTTCACAAATGTAGGAATAGGATTGTTAAAAAATATGTCTTTGTTGTTGAACCTCATAAAGCCTACATTAGGACTCCCAGTGGTTGGGAGGGGGGGAACTCATTTGAAACTGTGTATGCAGTGTCTTGGTCCTGGGCTCAGAGCTGTTCCCTCACCCCCCGCATCCACCCTTTAATTCAAACAGCTCCCATTGTGGGTTTATCAAGTCCAAGCAGCTGGTCACCCTCTTGGACAAACAGAAAGTGGTACAAGGAATGGAAAAGAAAAAAGAACCAAAAGGTTGCCATCAGGATATTTGAAATATACTTGCGTGCCACTCCGCCCCCCAACCCCCCAAACACAACATAAAGGGACATAGAAATAGGAGCCCTTCTGTTATCCTTGCCTCCTAGTAATCAGGGACAGTGAAGATGCAGGAATAGGAAAAATGCAAGGCAACTGTTCTTGAGCTGCACTTATCTTTGAATACACAGAGAATGGGAGAGAGAAAAAAAGAAAGCACACGAGGGAGAGCAAGAGCATGACTATGAGTATACTTGAAAAAGGAGTTGATTATTCTCAACATAAAGGAAGAAGAGAAAGAGAGTTGAGATTCGGGGAAATTTTTTTGCAAATGCCATGCTATATTCACCTACTGTGTTGGTCAATTCAAATTTGAACAATCGCTATAGAAGCTATTTTGTATAAAGTACAGTTGGATGATTTGTTCATCATTCAAACTGAAAAATTGATCAAGGACACAATATACTGGTGTCTGTCAATACATGTCAGACAGAACAAACTGACAAGAAAAACATTCCATATGATCAACAATACACAATCATAATGACAAGACACAACAAAAAGATTTGAGGAAAATAAACTTGATGGTTAGCAATGGTGTGATGGATTGAGACAAGAGTGTCAGTAGAAATGTCTCGTCAGGTACAAATGTTCAAATGTAATTTCAGAGTATTCTATACTGTGTACTTCAAATACACACACACACATGCAAGTGCACGCGCACACACATACACACACATCTCTCTGACGTACAGCACTGTCTTCCACAGAAACTTCAACTCAAGATGATGCTAACTCAATGCCAACCTTTTAGACATAGATATCCTTCCCAAAATGCTTTATCCAACACTATAATGGTTGCACATACCAGAACAGTTCTTCATACTAGGTAAGTTATAGTTGTATAAGCTTTGCCTTAAAGGTGTCTGCCTTACACCTTTTCAATTATTTTAGAACATTCCTTGAGATGCTTTTGTAAAAAAAAAAATTACTAGACCCATTTTTCTAACAATGTTCTTGCATGCTGTGAAACCCCCATAGGAATAAGTGCTTTGTGCAGATGTACTTTTATTTTGAAATTAAAACTTACCTACACAATACTTTATACTGGCACATCTGGGAACTTGACTCCAGAGACACGTCCATGCCTGGTTTTAGGTGAAGATGGACTGGCTCAAGATAATGGGCAGGCAATGAAACAACAGTGGAGATAGATACAGGCATATGACCTCACATCTATAAGCAAACATGAACAAAAGTACTGAGATAAGGTCAGTGTGAGAGAAATTCATGGTAACTAGGAGTTAAACGATCATTAAGCAGTCACAAACAGGTGTCACAAACAAAGTCACCAAATGTATTTTAAGTAGTGAGATATTGTCAACAAACCAGATAGTTAGTGTAGGCCTACATTCTTTCAGAATGAGTCAGTTACATGACCATATCTCTTCACAACATTTTTGCTGGTAGACTATTTGAATCAGTGAATTTAAAAATAGATGTAAAGTGGGTCTACTATCTGTCTTTCTCATCGAGAACGGCGTTGATTAAATGTGCATCTTCCCCTAAAAAGGAGCATGGAGCCTACTCTGTATGACACATTACCAGCCTAACATATGGAACAATGTCACAGCAGCCAATTCAACAAGTAGTAATGTAAGTACAGATGTTACTACAGCCAAAAAGATTCCCATTCAGTGAACCAGAATCAGGTCCTTATTGGATGTTCAAAAGATGTCATTAGTAACACCCGTGGTTACCTTGCTACTACCTGGAAAAAGTATTAATACTGTAGTTATTCTAGTTTACTATCCAAAATAACCCTAACTAATAAGAGGGTTCAGGGTTCATTTCGTAGTTAGCTCATAGCTATAACCTCATTACACAATTGTTTAACAACTAATTACCATTCATCCTGAATGAAAGTCCTTTTGCTGTGCACAGAGCCATTGACTGCAGCAAAATAGGTTCATACACTCCCATCTGAAAGGTCTTACTTTTTAAATTGTATAGGTCTTTCAAATCCTAATCACACCCACCCACACATGCTCAAACCTGTGTGAATGACAATATTAATGCCAAAAAAGCCCATTCATAAAGGGCCTATTCTGAATGCGTGCACAAAGTGTGTATGTGTATTTGTGTGTGTGTGTATGTGTGTATATGTATGTATATGTATGTATATATGTATATGTATGTATGCCCAAATTACACATGCTCTCTGATGTGTGAGCCTGCCCTAATTCACTTTCTTCCTCTGTCCACAATTATCTCTGCTGAGTGTCATCCCTGCCTCATTCCGGCGGACTCCTCTCACCCCTCCCTCCTGAGTGGACTACAACCAACACTAAGGGAGGCCCATGTCAGGACCGACTGTCCATCATAGAGGCCCTTCCTGGACGCCCATGCTAGGCCCATCTCCCCTTCCTTGAGGCTTTGTGACCCCCCCTCACAATGGCACTGTCAAATGGACCCTTACTGTTACCCCCATGACCCATCTCACTCATTGAGTTTAACACTATGTCTGGCCACTGCTACATTGTCCAGCCATAATTCCTGATAACCACCTATAGACTGACTACCAAATAATGTAAAGTGGGATAACACTCCATTATGAACTGTTACGAACCTCAGCTAAAACCATAGGCAACCTGTCATGGTTACCACTGATTGTAATTTTTCTGCATGACCCCCGGCAGTTGGGTCAGCCCCTTGAGTTGTGGATCTTCCCAAGGTTTCTTCCTAGATTAACTGAACATAAGGGAGAATTTGACCTAGTCAAATGTTTACTGGCAAACTATAGTTTCTAAAGCCGCAGCGAACCTCTTATGCCCATAGAAATAGATCACAGGGCTGATACCGTGACAGCCACGAAGAGACAAAGCTATTATTGGTTCACCTCTCACTTAACTGTGCTCAACCCTGCTGTTTACCAACTCTATTATCCTTTTATCTTCAAGTGGAATAAACATGGCCTGCCACACTCACTTGCCCATCCCAAAAACAAGATGAAAGTGGGAGGTGAAAATTTGTAGGAGACACTGGGGATGACAAATGGAGAAGGGGGTGGTTGTAGGGTTTCATTTATTATCATGGCTAGTCAGTCTGAGCACATTTATCAGTAATGGAGAAATAATGAAGAAAGATTAAAGCCTCTCAGGGCTTTTTGGGATGTTTTTTGTCTAAATGATCTCAACATCTCTACAGTGGCCAACAATGGCTACAGAGAGAGCTCCATGTACTATTACGTACCAAAAAAAAGAAGTAAGAACCCTTCTGTGGGTACAGTAACCTGAATTGGGCCAAGCAGCAAAAATGGGGTGCATCATGTTTTATCTCCTCAATGCACCATGATGAGCCCCATGAAAATGAGACCCATTTCCTGAATGAGTCAGTGTTAGTGACGATGCATAATTGGGTCCTCCAAGGCCTGAGAAGCCTTAATGCCCATATTTAGCCTTTTTCTTCTGCCACTGGGCTCTTCTGTCACTTATCTGCAGTTTAACCCCTGCCCTAACATGCCTGGTGTTACCACTGCCTCTTTTATATATGAACTTCTGATTTACATCTGCTGGTGTTTTAACACAGACATAATCATACTCAGCCCTCAAGTCAGGAGAATTACAAAAACAAAAAATACAACATTAAAAAACAAAAAAGGGGGGTGGGGGTGGCCTACAGGTCATGCATGAGGTGAGATCAAATAATAACACCTAGCTTTAATTAGAAACATGTCAAGAACCCTGTTGAATTACTTTATCTAAGAGGGGGATTCGTTCTGCAGAAACAGTCTCATCTACAATGTCATGACTCTCATCAACAATACTACTCTGTCAGTATTGACCCTGTTGTTTAAACTGCTAAAATTATAAGATGCAAACCACCTTGCCTCGATTTGTGTACATTTTCCATACAATTTTACAACTAAAACTCTTGTACACGTCAATCTTTGAAACATACATAGAGTACATCAAACCTTTGAAATCCCACTCTAGAGAGACATCTAGACTAAGCCACAATGGCTTGTGCTTGTTTCAGAATTAATTCTTGCTACCATCTTGATTTATTCATTGCAGTCTCAGAAAATACTGAACGTTCTATTGTCCTGCAATAAGTTTTGCTTCATTACAAAATTCTCTGGTGAAGTCCAGCTTTGTGTGTGAGATACACTCAAACTCTTGTCACACACTTTATTGTGATTATCAACACTACAGTTTTGCATTTGGTTATATCAGCGCTATCTTTTGTCCCTTCAAAAATCTGATTAGGGACTCGTCACACAAGGTTACTTCAGTAGACACTGAGAATTCATCACAAAATGGCAAGTTGTAAGGTAAAAAGGACCATGAAGGGGTGAACAAGGAAAGAAAACCCCAGAGAGTGTCAAGGAAGGGAGTAAAGAGACCGAATTTTCTGGGGTTTATCGGCACGAGTTATTGGGCACCTAAGAGTGTGGGAAATCCAACAGAGAAATATTATTCCTGGTAAATCTCAAAACTGTGAATAACACAAGCCAAGCAATTTACGCCAGAAGGTCATAGCAAAGTAAAGCGCAGGAAATTGGCAGGAAAAATGGGCTTTCTGGGAGAGTGAAATAGATGAGAGATGAAGGGTGATGAAAAGTTGACGGGCTACCCAGGCGGGTCTACAAAAAGTAATGAATATCCCTTGGTGTGGAGCGATTTTGAAAAACTGTCATTCTGAATGAAGTGAGATAAAAATTATATTTCACCCTGATAAAAACCCCGCAAATACAGGAGCAGAAAGGACACATGTCTGCCAGATGCCGTCCTTAATCCCAGACAAGGCCTGACAATTCCCACCGACACTCAAAGCATACAAACAACACTATCGCAACATTTGCCAGCCTACGCACTGGTTAAATAATGTAACTCATGGAACAGCCAATGCTCAATAACTCCCATATTATCAACAGCAGATTGGACAGTTGCTCTAGTTGCTTTGGATTTCCAATATCTATGTAATGTCTTTGTACCATAAAAAACAGCAGAAGAAAAAGGGAGAAAATGATGGAACAAAATCAAATGACTATGGAATCTGCTTCTGTTACAAAACAAAAAAACAAGATTGTGTCCTTCAGAACAGAATGACATAGTGCTTCTCATACCAAAGCCTAGATGCTTTTTCTACAGAAGAAATCATCCACATCTACTGAATCCCTTTCATTTGACAACACAGAGCTGCCATTCAAGATTTAGAAAAGAGTCTGAATTACTTTTGAGTTGTAGACTTTCTGTAAACAGAAAAGAATTATGGACCAGTAGCCAACACTGTGGATCAACTATATGCACTGAATAAAGGCGGTATTCTTGTATTACCTGGCAAGGGAATAAAGACCACAGTGGACTTCAAACAAGAAGCGATGCACAATTCACGGATTGATTTTTACTTCAGGGACTCTCGACTTTTTCACAACAGACAATATCCCAGGAAGACAGACATAAAGCCCTGAATGTTGTGAATAGGCATTGTGAATACCCTTGTGCCCTTTGTCAAGGTAATGTAGGTGCTGTAGAGCAGACCTCAATGAGTGACCTCAATCTCATGGATGTCCCATTGTTGCAAGTGAAAGTAAAAAGCTTCCTTTAAGAGCTGTTGTTGCACACTGTTAGGCATTTTACTTCATGTTTTAAGATGGTACTTTTTAAAGTTTTCTGTCAATATTTCTGTAGTTCTTAAACTCTATTAATGTCAATAGATAGATTCAACAAATCTATGTTTGCTGACTAAAAATGCAGGACACATAAAGGAGAGCAAAATTAAAGATGAGATCTTATCTAGTTCTCTTGAAGGAGAAACAAAAAACAATAAGTACATACTGAGCATAAAAAGTGGGTATTTTCAGATCCTAAGATCAACTTAATAAGACTTGATGGTTTGTAATTTGTCCACCACAGGAACAGTTAGCACTGCCTAGTACCTCCGCTCACTGTTATAGTTGGATACAGTACTGGTCAGAGCAAAAGGCTTTGGTTTCCTACACTAGATTACTTAGCATCCAATCAGCAAACAGAAAATGAGGGCAGAACCAAGTTAAAATTCAAACAAAGCGCCCTCCTACTGCAAAGTAAATGTATACCTACGGAGAGTGTCAAGACTCTTTGCACAAGTGTAGCGAAGTGAAAAAGCCTGGTCCACCAGGCTAGTCTGGCATGCATCAAGGCAACCACGGTCATTGAACACAGCACCCTAATAGTCATACCTCTCTCGCCCTATACTTAGCCCACTACACTCTTTAGGCCCAGGTCTCAGAGCTACTCTGGTGGTGGAAGGAGGGACATGTACACAGACATTAGGGCCACCTGAGTGACACTCGCTGGGGCTCTGCACTTTCTGGCTCTCCCCTCAGACGCTCAGATAAGACCAGGCTCTTATCAACTCTAGGAGAAGGGGGGAGATTTGGCCTCTGTCCAAGGGAGCCAACGAAGCAAGAAAACCACTGTCTAGACACTTAAGGTGAAGTAAAGGGAAAAAAATGCTCCGTTTGACAGGAAATACTAAGAGGGCTTTCACCGGAGCCAAGGAGAGTTGAGGAGCTGTAGCGCAGACAATGTCATTGTGCAGGGCTGCCTCACCAAATCCCTCTTTCTCCGGCCATTTCTGAACCTTTTACCATGGATCTTAGAGCAGTGCAACAGAACAGCACACCTCACAGTGTGCTATCTGGGAGAAAGAGCACAATCATCGGACAACATTCCAACACCCAAGCAGAGCCTCTCACTGGAACATGAAGGACATGACATTGGGACAAAAATTGAGTATTGATTTTTTCCCCCTTTTTTTCTTTTCTTCTTCTTTTTTTGTTACTTGAAGGTCTCGAGTTAACTGGCCATCACTGCAGTGGCACTTCAGGGGCCATCAGATGTGTTAATAAATAGACAAAATACTGCACAGTGTGAAAACAATCATATCACAAAAATGTAATCATAGCAAACACAAGAAACACGTCTTTGCGTGGTTGTTTCCTCATTCCTCACACATACCTGACTGCATTTGATAAGTCTGTGCGATGTTGTTTGTAGCTTTCTTCAGAATTTTATAGCTTTCCCTCAGCAGCTAAGACAGCACAATCGCAAAGGGGAGTGCTGTGTTTACATTCCCATACTATGCTTTGGTTAAGTGATGGTCTTTGCATGTTAAAGCTCAGTGAAGCAAACACTGTAACCCAAACATGAAGTGGAAAACAAGTGGGTCAAAAAATGCACTCTCCAAAAACCACATGAAACACAACAGAAACGACACATGAAAGCCACATACTTGATACTTTATTTAACATTACATCACCACCTCCCTCTTTTGGAATTACAGAGTTGTAATTCCAGACCTACTCAAAAGAGACTATTTAGGCAGGTATAACGAAAAAAATCTATGTTATCAATTCTATGTTATCAATAGCTTCACAATGGGATGTGGAAGACAAACATATGGAAAAATACTGATTGACAAAAAGCATGAGTTGCTTTTAACATGGAAGAAATGATACTGCTTACATGTCATTACTAGATATATCACTTGTGGAAGATGCAATCTGATTGCTCACACTTAGTAGAGGGAAAAATATCACACAGAGCACATCCTCTCCAGTGCTATTTTCAAACATACACAATACATAATTAGTCATTGCTATTCTTCTTCTATAATTTTCAGCAAAACAACAACTTTTTCTTGTAGTGAATGCACTAGTCAGGAAAACACAACTTGCCATTAACAGAGAAAACTCAGTTTTAGTCATATGTGGTGTGTTTATAAATACAATTTTTCACATCAAAATCGTACTAAAAATAACATGCTACTATGTCAACCCCTGAGCATCTTGAACCATCACAGTCTGATCTTACTCAAGGCCTTGCTTTCTGTATTTGACCTGTACACTACTGGAATAGGAACATTTTCAGCACATATTGCCTTAGTCAGCAGAGCTGCTGGCCAAATCTGCCATATCAGTCACCCCATGTGAGGTCTCTTACCACATCAGTCAATTCCCTGTTTCTTGTAGAGCCAAGCTGATTCCAATCATATCTTAAATCCATCTGTTGTGGCAGCACATATTTTCACAGCACAACTTTTGTCCTAGCAAATAAATGTTAAAAACTTAATATTGTATTTGGCTTTGCATTATACATTCAATGATGATTTGCCAATAGAAAAAAAACTAGCAAGTTTATTTGTCCGACATTGCACAAATACACAAACTATACATGCTAAATAAATAGTAATAATACCCAGAGCAATAATAATAGCTATAATACCCAGAGCAAAACTCGGGTATCGTCCTGTTAATTTAAGCATGCTGCATGGCACATTTTCTTGTCAATCAAGGTGGTTAGTTGGAGGCATATGGTATTCATCTCCTGTGTATGCTGGCTTCTTGTTTTTGTGTTTGACTCAGACTTAATATTCCACAGAGCGCATCACAGGTCTAATGCTCTGGGCATCATTGTAAAGGAATCTCGGCATGGACTGGCAGAGTGAGGGCACACATCAAAAGCCTGTTCCCCTCCTAAAAGGTGAAAAATAAATAATTAAATAGGACTAACCCCAGAGGCTTCAGGTTGAGACATGCTGAAATATGTTGGTCTACCTGTCTCAGACCTCTGTAGATATCAAAGGGAACCAGCCAGATTACAGCTAAAGAGATAGAGGCCAATGGCCAATTAGCATATTTCTAACATGTGACGTGCTCCCTCAGACTAGAGGCCAACAGTGGGAAAACTGAGGGGGGAAATGACAGGTTAACAGGCAGTGCCTCAATTGAAATGTCACTGTCAAGTTTTGCTTTTGAAAGGTTACACCTCCAGGGACTCTCTAAATGGTAGTGAGAATATCAATTAAAGAAATGAAGAGTCGAAATATGGATATGAGACAAGGAGATGTGGAGTTGTATGTGTGTCCACACACACAGACATAAGCACATCTCATAGTTGAGATGAAGTCTCACAGATTGATTACAAGAAAAGAGAAACCAGAGTAATTATTGTTAGAGGCCTTTTAATTTTGGTGCCATTTAATATTATTATTTTTTCTCTGTTGTCCACAATGAGTGTTCTGCAGTCTGCACTACTAATATCACTATTTCTGCAACTTTAAACATGCAGTGATATGTGTTCACTATTTTTAATGTTCTTTTTTATATTTTTATCTTGCAGCTGAAGGATGAACAAACCAGCCATTCTCCCAAGTCAACTAGTTCTTAACTGAGTTCTGTATTGGTTACAAATACCTAAGTATTAGTTATAGTAGTTTTAGTAGTGCCACCTGTGTTGTTGATGGTGTTTGTTCATATTGTGAAGAGAGATGTCAAAGGCAAACATGAGAACGTCTGTTCACTTTCTAATGTATAACACTGAACTTTGGCAAAAACATGTCCCACTCAGAAAAGATGATTGAAAATCATTAAAATTTTTATGAATAAAAAGAACCAGGTTATAATCAAGGGTTCTTTTGCACATATGTAAGTTTGTTTTAAAGGTTCCTTTCTAATTTTAATATATTTCATCACTGTATGCTTGCCAACTGCCTACAAAACCAGCTGTCCTCAGCGAGGAGATAATAATTTCAACTTGATTAAAATAATAATAATAATAATGGAATTAAATAACATCTTCACCACATGAAAGAATGCATTGAAGTATATATAACAAACTACAAATAGTGAGTTTTAAACAACATTTACTATTATTTTGTGGTTGTGTCCCACATATTCGTCACCACCATCAGATATTTTTAAAAAGCAATAAAATCAGGCAGGTACAAGGTCAACTAAATTACTAAGGGCCCCCTTTAGGAACCTTCAGCTCTACTGCATGCTGCACCATCACCCAAGCTCCTGTAAGTTTACTATTTTCTCTTAAATTTGTCACTATTTTTGTGTGAAGTGTGAAGTAGCTAACAACAGAGGGAAAACAAGATGGCTAATGTGAACCACTCATGCATATTATGGAACAGAGTAGGTTCTTGTCACCACCATCAGATATCATCAGGTTTTGTGTCTGACGGTGGTGACAAAAACCTCCTAATGGTCCTCAGTGGAGGCTAGACTATAATTGTTGTTCACAATAAATACTACCATGTCCTATAATGTTTTATTAACCTCTCATATTTGTATATATGTTATGTCCTCTATATAAGTTTGCCTTTCCTCACTCGCATTGTATTGTAATTCCCTCCAATTTCATACTGGTAGCGGTAGCCCTTGAGCAAGGCACTTAACCCTAAGTTGTTCTAGGGGAGACTGGCCCTGAACACTTGATAGTTGCAAATTTCATAGTCATTACACTCAACTTTGCCTTTATGTACTTACGTTATGGTTAGACATTTACCAAGATGACATGTCTTTGTCATGACAACTTGACAATAACCAAGGCCACATAGTCAGTAAATATCTTTGTCATTACAACATGCTGGTCAATGTCAAGTTGTCATGACGAAGATACTTCCCAGCTATATGGTCTTGGTTAATGTGAAGTTGTCATGACAAAGACATGGACAGTCTGTCATCTTGGTAAATGTCAAGTTTTCATAACAAAGACATCCCAAACAATGTCAGGTTGACAGTAAAAAATTACATAATTTACTGCATGACAATTAATGACAGCAGTCATTGACATTCGTTAATGTTCATGACAAGTTTCATGTCATAGTTATGACAATGTCATGTCAGTCTTATGCATCCCCCTTCAAATAAAGTGTTACCGAGTTATTTCTAGAAATACAGAAAAAGTGCAACACTGCTGCTTTATGGAATCACCATTTCAGTTGCTGATGGATGCTTTTTACATCAAAATAATTCAATTATTAGTTTTAACTGGGGTTTCCTTATTCTAAGCCTCTGTAAATGAAGTTCTCCATATTTTTGGAATGATTACTCAATACATGAGTACACCAGCCAATAAAGTGTTGACTCCATAAATCAGTAGAGCTTTTTTCTTTAAAAAGTTTGATGTCACAAATGAGTTATCATTTTTCTAGCAAATTTGTTTTCTAGTTTTTACACAGAGTGTTTTTTTTATTTCAGTTTATGAAAAATAAGTGTGGTAAGTGTGATCACAATTGTTCTGTATCTGTTCTTCAATTTATTAACTGTTATTTTATGAGTAGATAGCATCACACTGTTTAAGTTGATGTTTGTGTGATGATCAAAGAGTTAGATAAAGTTGTTATGCAAGATGCCATTGACTTAAGAGGCATATATTTTGGAAATATATGTTGTAATGATGCTACTGTCACCACCGTCAGATTAGTGTCACCACCTTCAGTTCTGAAGTCACCACCGTCAGAGGGTGTTTTATTTGTTTTAAATGAATATGCTTACAATATGTATCTTCAGTGCTGTTGAGTTATTAAAGTAATAGTATATTTTAATACAAAAAGCATATTTGTTAAATAAAAAACAGTATTTGTTCTGTGTAGGCTTAAAGTAAACATTGTAAACATAAAGTAAACATGATTGTAGATCTTTTAAAGGAGTACACAGGAAACAATATAAAAAATTCCAAATGCATATTAAACCTAATAAATAAAATTTTATTTGCTTTTAATTGTGTCTGATGGTGTTGACATAAACAAAGTAAGAACTGGAAAAACACCTATTTTATGAAAAAAAAATGCAAAATGGGGAGGTTGCACCGGAACATTGCTGAACAGCTGAGACCTTGGTCTATGATATACTTTCATATTTTAAAACTTGTTTTAGTCAAATTCTCAAGAATCAGCGATAAACAAATTATTTAATAGAGCTGTTTACACAATTAAACAAAACAACAACCATCATAAATGTATATAGGCTGTGTAAAACATGAATAACATCAAAACTGCTTGTTATTAGTGGAGGAAAAAGCATGCTGTCAAAAAAGATATTCGAAACAAATGTGAAAAAGACGAATATGAACACACCCAGTGCCTCGCTACACCTCAACTGCTAGTATTTGGGCGCCCTCCTGTGGTCACATGAGATTTTACATATGTATTTAAAATTGTATTGTGGTTTTAAATGTAATAGTTTATCCTAATACTCAATGAGAAAATACATTTATTTTGTTTAAAAAACTAGCCTATTCTCCATAATCTCATTGCACCTAATACAAGAATATTTTTTTCTTACTAAAGACTTCTCACAAACAATAATATTGATTTCAGATGAATAATAGGGGAAAATGTTGCAGAAGTCCTATTATATCTCTTACAATGAGAAGTTGAAAAAAAAGAAAGACCCCTAAATACACACACACACACACACACACACACACACACACATTAATGTTGCTGATGTCTGAGCTCTCCAGTCATCTCTACGGTGTGGCAAATCAGCACCAAATTCCCCCCTGAGTTGCAGCACACACACACACACACACACACACACACACAGGCAAAGGAGATACCTGGGGCCACCTGGGACTCACTCCAAAGAGTAGGCCAAGACAATTTTCCCTCAAATCATCTCTCTATCTTAATCTGACAGCATGGCTTGATTAGGAAGCATGAAAATGACTTCTCTCCCCACCAGCTGTCATCCTGGAATTATCTTAATTATAGCATGATTATGCCTCTGAGCTGATGGGAGGCCTTTACTGTTTCTCGCCTTTTTAGGGAGGAAGTAAATAACTGAAGAATGGAAATGATTTGATGCTTGGGGTATAGTGGATGGTTTGTTGGTTGTTTGCTGTGGTCTTTTACCCACATTCATCATTCACTCAATCTCAGTGCCACACACACACACATGTGCAAACACACACAATCCTTTTTTAAGCATAAAACATGAAGACAAGCCTAGTTTGACACATTGGCTCATATAATCTTTAAATCAATCTTTAATAAGATATCAAGTATCTAGCTTGTGTATACTAGTTTAAGTGTATGAAAGTATTCAGCATGTATTTGAATGTCTTGACGTGTATGCAAATTAACGAACCTTTCTTTGTACTACATGTTGTAATTTTCATGTTCATAAAGTAAATTTAAACAAATATTTAAATAATTACTAAACACGTACTTGAAAAAGCGCGCATTGCGTTGGCCGGGAATCGAACCCGGGTCAACTGCTTGGAAGGCAGCTATGCTAACCACTATACCACCAACGCACACTGCTTTTCTGTCTAAAACCTCCAACTTACGTTACGTTTTGCAGATGTTTTTATCTAAAGCGACTTACAAAAGAGGATATCATTCAAGCTGCAATACAATGAAATAACTAACAAGGAGTGCATATTGCTGACATAGAAACTGCACTATTTTACTTTTGTTTGTAGTAAAATAATTTTTTCCACCAAGTTAGCGCCGCCTTGTACTCCCGCTACATGACCACGCACAACGTCATCTTATCAGTTAACTTTATCAAGCTACTGACTGAATCGAACATTAAGTATCGTTTCACACTTCACCGCTTAGCTGTTTTCTGTATAGGGTTACAATCAAGTCAGTTATGCGAGTCAAGCAATGCAATGGGCATAAGGCAAAAGGAGGGCTCGTCCGGGATTTGAACCCGGGACCTCTCGCACCCAAAGCGAGAATCATACCCCTAGACCAACGAGCCATGCAATATAGACGATATACGCGTATATATGGCGTATTCGGTATGGCGTGACTGCGTTTATGTGACTACGTTATCTGACTATGGCCGGTTAACTCAGTTGGTTAGACCATGGTGTTAATAACGGGTTCGATCCCCGTACGGGCCAATTATCTTTATTAAGCCATTCAATTAAATTCAGTTTTATTTATACAGCGCCTTTTACAATAGTATTGTCTCGTGGCGCTTCACAGAAGGAGCACCCAAGAGCAACAGGGGCAAGGAAAAACTCCCTTATGTTCAGTTAATCTAGGAAGAAACCTTGGGCAGATCCACGACTCAAGGGGCTAGCCCAACTGCCAGGGGTCATGGAGAAAAATTACAATCAGTAGTAACCATGACAGACTATAAGTTGCCTATGGTTTTAGCTAAGGTTCATAATAGTTCATAATAGAGTATTATCCCACTTTTACAATACATGATAGTCAGTCTATAGGTGGTTATTAGGAATTATGGCTGGACAATGTAGCAGCAGCCAGGCATAGTGACAAACTCAAAGGAATGAGATGGGTCATGGGGGTAACAGTAAGGGTCCATTTGACAGCGCCATTGTGAGGGGGGGTCAATCACAAAGCCTCAGGAAGGGGAGTCGGGCCCAGCATCGGCGTCCAGGAAGGTCCTCTGTGATGGGGAGTCGGTCGTGACATGTGCCTCCCGTAGTGTTGGTTGTAGTCCACTCAGGAGGGGAGGGTGAGAGGAGTCAGGGAATGAGGCAGGGATGACACTCAGCAAAGATAATTGTGGACAGAGGAAAATAGTGAATTAGGCCAGGCTCGCACATCAGAAGCAAAAAGCAGAAAGCAGTAGTTTGGGCATACCTATATGCGCATAAATATATATATATACACATACACACACACACATATATAAATAGAGAGAGAGCTGAAAGAGAGAGAGAGAGAGAGTTGTACGGCATGACACATGAAGGTTCTGTGGCGGCACTAGGCTATAGCAGCATAACTAAGGTATGATGCATGGTAACCCAGCACCACTGCAGGGATGGTCAGTGGCTGCCATGCCTCCCAAGTGGGGGCAACAGCAGAGGCAGTCCCTTCCAAAAGACCCATGAGAAGTGATGATTTGCCATGCACCATCCCTAACTATGGGAAACAGTAAAGAGGAAGGTTTTAAGTCTAGACTTAAAGGTATTGAGAGTGTCCTCTTGTCGAATGTGGGAGGGGGGGACTATTCCACAGGAGGGATGCACGGTGACAGAAGGCTCTTCCTCCTATCGTAGATTTTGATATTCTTGGGATTACAAGGAGACCAGCATTTTGGGATCTTAGGGTTCTAGGAGGGTGGTAATGTTGGGTGTAAAGCCATGTTGACACCAGCATGCTACCTTTGTGTATGAGAGCCACAACAATAAAGAACATACAGATATTCTAAAAAGGAAGTTGTCAGAGCACCCTACTAGAGAACTGCGCGAGACTGTTTTTGTCATCCCGCTTCTGCCCCTCCCGGTAAATTTCTGACTATTACTGCCCGCACCCGCAAGGTGTGCGCAACGTGTCCGCCCAATCCCGCGATGTGTATGTCCACTGACGCTCGCAACCCACGAAACTCAGAATTTATACCCGCACAGTAACAGAGCTGCATTGATTTTTTTGTCGCCATTTATGCTATTAATTGAGACTGGGGTTATTTGTTTCGTTTCTTTCCCTGCGAGTCTTTTGACCCACTGTGAATGTTTCATTGTTTACATTTGTTTCAAAATGAAATAAAGACAGGTTTATATTCTATTCTTCTCCAATTTAGTTAGCAAGGTCTTAGCAACAGGGCTGCTTGAATAAGCTGCTAAACTATCGTTTTCATGAGAACATATAGACAAAGCAACATGCATTTAAATATAACTTTGTTTTATTAAACAAAACAAAAAAATGTCGGACCTGCCTTGTTTGGTTTTAGTGGCGTACACACCTTGTTTAATTTACTTCTCTACTTGTTGGTTGACTGAGATCGTGTAGTAGCTAGGTTAGCCTGAATTTCTATCCCGCACAAACCCAGTATTTTTTTTGGCTGCCCGTTCACGCCCGCAGCCAAGCTCAAACCGCCCGTTCCCGCGAGATGCGGTACCCAAGCTCAATACAGACCTCTACAGGGTACTGTCTAGTACTACTACCACTACTATGCTTCTGCTTATCTACTACAACCAAGCACGTCAACGACACACCTATTTATGCAGTTCAGAACTGACCGAACTGACTGAGGTAAAAATCAAGCTAAGCTAAGTACATCTATGTGAAGTGACACATCAGCTTCCTTAATTATTACCACAAAATAAACAAACAGGCTTTTGTTGCACTCATACCGTTATGTCATTATATTTAGGCCTACAATATCTCGATAATTTAATACAATTTTTCAAGAAACTTTACAGCAAGTTGTTGACAGACTCATATCCACAACCACACAAGACAAGACAGATAAAAAGAATAAGTATAAAAAAACACAAATAAAAATAATTAAATCACATACAAACATTTCTGCCAAGGCACCCTAAGCCTGGATGCGTAACGGAAACAGCTCACAATGGGATTTGAGAGTGCAATCATGATACTGTTGTTGGACTCATTCATACTCTCCTCTGGGAATTTTATGTAAAATTCTCATTGCATCATTGTAGGCAACCTGCAACTTCTGCTGGAGTTTTTTTTTAAATGACCACATATGGGCAGTGTCAGTGGTGTACAGTACATTTTGAACAGAACCACTTTAACTTGCGCAGAACAACAGCTAAATTTAAGTGCAAGGTTGTCTGCATACATAAGGTGATTCACCAGCATACCACCATTCATACAATCAGTGTTGCAAGCTGTCAGCCGTCTACACAATTCGTCAACATATAAATTCAACAACATAGGACAAAATTCCCCCCTGCCTAACACCATTGGACACAATGATATGTAACCCCCACCCCATTTGATGTGCATCTTCTAGTGGGCGTACCATTAGGCAAGTACCCTCACCATATACCCAGGCACTCACCCCTGCTTTAGTTTGATAAAAAGCTGTTTATGATTTACTCAAACGCTTTGGAGGCACACATGAGAACAGTTGAATTTTTAGCCTATTTCCCTAAGAGCATAAATACACATCTGTGCCATGATTTGGCTTAAATCCAAACTAATTAGCAAGGGAAGAGATATACCCATTCTTTCCATTACCTTGGATAAGATGCTGGCCAACGCTATGGGTCTATAACTATCCAGGCAACCAACTTTTCCAGCTTTGTCCTTAATAACTGAGACAAGTAAAATAGATAGCACTGAATCTGGTAGTATGCCATGGATCATAAAGCCAGTGAAGTTGATGGCTAGGAGTGGAACAAGCCTAAGACTGGCATATTTCACTGTATTGTTCTGTGATTAATGGTACTACATCTATCTCCAAGTAATCCAACTTTTTACAAGAACAAAATACTTGTGGAAATATACATTTTCTAAAGACCATAATCATGTATTTTACTTACTACTATGAACTGAATATTCTGTTACATTCTATACAGGTAGTAAAGATGGAGAAACTTGAGTTAACGTTTGGTTTGTCCTACTTGGCACTTGCCAAAACTGCCATGTGACAGATTTTCACGGTGCACTGGTGTATACCTGCGCAAATTGTCACGAGACAAGGTAACCAAAGAGTAGCTTTCTCTAAGCATATTACAAAGTATCTGCTAAGAAGTGACGTTAAAAACAGAATAAGAGTCCTAGTCTGACAAGACAGACTATAACATCAAAATATAGTCATGACATGACTAGGCCCTTTCATACTGCCGAATATCTCGCGATTAATACCCGAATTTGGCCTGTTCTTCTCACACTGACCCTCACAGGATTGTGTATCAACTCGACCTTGGACCATAGTTTTCAGAGCAGACGCATAGTCAGTGTGAAAGCTTAGCCAAATTTATGACGAGCTACTCAAGACATTATTCATTCTGGCCCTCTCACATACATATATTCTCAC
This sequence comes from Tenualosa thibaudeaui, assembly GCA_027481765.1. Lineage (NCBI taxonomy): Eukaryota > Metazoa > Chordata > Actinopteri > Clupeiformes > Clupeidae > Tenualosa > Tenualosa thibaudeaui. Next base: position 1,223,653 of record JAIFZK010000173.1, on the reverse strand, counting down.
TCTCACATACATACATTCTTCTTGCACATATATTCTCCTTTCACATACATACATTCTCCTTTCACATACATACATTTTACATTAACATTTAGCAGACGCTTTTATCCAAAGCAACTTACAAAAGAGGATGACATTCAAGCTACAACACAATGAAAGAACTAACAAGGAGTGCATATTGCCAACATAGAAACTGCACTATTTTAAGTTGAAAGTGCAACAGTGTAATACAGTGCAGAGAAATTAAATTGTTAAGTGCATTCTCAAAATTAACACCAAGAGATATTCTTGGAAGAGCTGGGTCTTCACGAGTTTCTTGAAGGTGGAGAGGGTATCAGTTGATCTGGTAGCACTTGGGAGGTCTTTCCACCAGCCCGGAACCAGATATGAGAAGAGTCTGGATTGACCTGCACAAGGTGTTGGCCGTGCTAGAAAACGTTCCTTCGTCGGTCATCGGGTGACATAGGGCTATGTGAGGTGTGCATAGGTAGATGTGAGCAAGGCCATCATTCACCCTGTAGGCCACCATAAGTGCCTTGAATTTAATGCGAGCAGCCAAGGGTAGCCAGTGAAGTTTAATGAACAGAGGTGTGACGTGCCCTTTTTGGCTGGTTAAAGACCAGACCTGCAGCTGCATTCTGGATCATCTGTACATTTTTTGTACTCACATACATGCATTCTCCTCTCACATATGTGTACTTTTACTCTTACATACATTCATTTTACACCTTTCACACACGTTTTATTCTCACACATTCTCCTCTCACATACTTGTATTTTTACTCTTGCATACCTACATTTTACACCTCTCACATACATATATTTTGCTCATACATGTATTTTTACTCTTACATACATATATTGTACGCATCTCACATACATATATATTACTCTCACGTATGTTTTCCTTTCATATACATTCATATTTTTCATCTCATATTCATCATATTTTTGCTCTCACACTGCCTGATCCAAAATAAACTCGCAATTTCACTCTCCAGTGTGAAAAGGGCTACCGATAGACCAGGTTCAATCGTTTAATCGTCAGAATCAGCAGTTGTCTTTCAAACTGCACGCAACAGAATAGTGCAAAGACCAATCAGATCAATGTTGTCAAAACAGCAAATATGGCATTATTTTAAACTAATAACTTTTTCTGCTCAACTCTCAAAGAAATGCCTTAGTCTAACTCTTCCAAAGTCGATCCCAAAACCAATTCAAATGACCATTGTTCCTTTGCCACAGTCATCTTAGGCCTTGTTTACACAAATCTAGATGTTGTTATAAAATGATATATTTTTTTATTAATTTGGGTCTCTTGTTTACATGTAAACAGAACTTTAGCCACCTCAAACAGATTTCTTTAAAAAACAGCCTCAAAATGTTGTATTTTCTGGATTCCACTAGATACGTGTAAACGCAATAAAAAAAAACAAATGGATTAAAAAATATCTATAATATATTTAATAATATATTATAATTATAATATTAATAATATATCTATAATATAATAAATATTCCCTGGTTTGCACATTTCTTTTACATCGTCCACCCTCAATTTGAATGCAGCTAGCCACCCCACCCCCACCCATGTGCAAATAGTCTGAAAAAGACACAAGTTCACTGCATTTTTTACACTCAGTAAACATATGCATGTGAAAATAGAATTTCCTTGTATCCTTGTATTTAAAAGTAGTAGATACAGTATAGTATAGTTCTGCATGTGTCTTTACAACCCTCTGACAAGCCATATCAAATAGGCTACATTCCAAAAAGGCACCTGTTCATCTGTACAAAGTAAGACAAGGTAGCAAAGTGGCAATATATACTGAAGGCGCAGCTGGTTTTTGTACTGTCTCCAACATTAGGCTGACTTAATAATTATTAATAATTGCACCTTGAAATAATGCTTGCTATTTCAATGACAAGCACAAGTCACATTGGCTATTTCTTCCAATGTTTCAGAGAAGTTTTCAGTGAGTAAAGCAATTTATAATGAATATCAGGGAGTACTGTTTAGCTAATTACAAAGTTACTGACCCATCATATTTCTCATACTGTAATCTCTTTAAGAAAGAGACACAGACAGGTTTGCCGGTTTGTACAAATATTTACTGTGCAATGGCCGGTTAGCTCAGTTGGTTAGAGCGTGGTGCTAATAACGCCAAGGTCGCGGGTTCGATCCCCGTACGGGCCATCTGTTTTGTATGTGCGGGCATAATGCAATGCAATGCAATGCAATGCAATGCAGATATGCGCGAGAATGTGGCCGGTTAGCTCAGTTGGTTAGAGCGTGGTGCTAATAACGCCAAGGTCGCGGGTTCGATCCCCGTACGGGCCAGTTCTTTAAACAACTTCTACATCAACTGCGATATGTCAGTGATTTCTCCCAAGGCTACCCGTCATTAGTCCGACTTGCACCCATTCAGTCTTAAAAATGCAATCTCGCGTCTTGTCCCTTTGTGAATAGGTAACTGTATACATCCTTTCAACAGAATAACAGCATCAACCAAGTATTGGGTAACATGAATTCAAAAGGAACACAACTTTTTTAAAGGTTCAAACAGGGTGAAATGCCTCCCTGCACATGGGTACCTGGACCTTACTGCCAATTTCAGAACTGATATCTGTTCAAACTTGAAGGTACCCAGCCCTACTTAAAAGTCAAGATCACTCCTATTCCCCAATAAATTCTGGTGAAGTGTGTTGTCAAAAACAATGGAAGAAAACCAGCACCACAACGAAAGGCTTGTCAGTTTTCCATTTTTATTGACTTTTTTTGGACAATTTCATTTCCAGTGTTATCCATGATAGTCTCATTTTTCTGGTATGGTTTTTGCATAATTCTTATTATAAGGCTATTTATTAAAGAGGGCCGTTGCTATGGATTCAGAACCATCTGCATAGCAACTGGAAGACAAAAAGGGACTGGACACTGACCCAGTAGCGAGGATGAGAACACAAAAATACTTCAACATTTCATTGGCACTAAATGGTTTGCTTTTCTGTAGCTTCTTCACCAGATGTCATTTCATTTTCTTTCCATCAACATGATTCGGCAATGTAAATATAAAAGTAAATGGTATAGGAAAACTTCCAACAGTTAGTGTGGGACAGGGTAAACTTTGGGGTCACAGGGTCTAGTGTCTAGAGGCAGGGTCTACAGATCCCAATGGCTCTCAAAAGTATCTGGCAGTTTCAACATGTAGCACTCTGTAGTGAATGACCGTTCTTGTAAAAAGTTTGAGTTAGATTCTTTCCCCTCCCCCCCCTAAGGCTGCATGAATACGGCCAACGATCATATTGACAAAAGCACCGGGACATGTAAAATGGGGACAAGAGGGGAAGAAAGACCACAGAAACATGTGTAACATCAGGGCACAAACACACACACACACACACACTACACCTGGGAAAGGGTGGAGGGAGGAGGTGCGCAGGGGTAAGAGTCGATCAAAAGAAGGATAGCCATTCTGCCTTAGGCTACCCGACGTCTGATCAGAGGTGTCTTCCACTAGAGGTAATTGAGTTTGTCTCCTCCCCAAACACCCACTACAAAGGCAACTAAGAACAGAGCAGCTTAGTCAGCCCAACAACCCTTTCATCTTCTTTTCACAGGCTAACTGGCCAACAATTTTGTTTGTAAAAGGCCCAAAATAGTATGCAAGTCATCAATGTGTTGTTTTGGGACTTTTTTTCAGTTTCTCTGCTTTTTGTTCATTTCCTACCAATTTATGATTCCTTCCTAAAAGTGTGCTCAGCCGAGGTAAAGAAAGAAATGTTCAGAGCAGCTTCAAGCAATGTGGGGAGTTAACTGTAGACCAAGTAGGGTGGGTCAAAAAAAAAAAAAAAAAGTATGAAACATTTATCAAGTTTCAGAGAGAGAGAGAGAGAGAGAAAGCGTGTGAGTGAGACATTCTGTTCACACTAGTTTTGGGCCATTCCCCTCTAATTCCTCATACTACTGCATTACACAATGTTAAAATCACTGAAAGTTTGTTGGGTTGTAAAGGCGATGATGGACACAAAAGCCCATCAAACTGTAGTTTGTTTACAGCATAAACTAATGGGGGGGGGGGGAGTCAGTGTCAGAGATCATCTTCATCAGGGGCAGGGAGGAAAGGGGGGCCATCGAGAGGAGTTTGAAAAGCCATTCCGTCATCACCGTGTTCAGAATCGTTTAGGTCCCCATGGGGAGGGCTTGGGAGGTCCTGTGGGAGCGCCAAAGCTGGGGAAGTCCTCAGAGCTGCTCATGTCTGGGGCCTGTGATGAGATAAGAGGGCAGGGGTTGGATATGTTAACATCCGAAAGAACGAACTCTAGCTAAGAAGACCCCTATGATTAAGACGTCCCTCATGCAGGGTTTCTGCAGGTTTCAACAACTTAAATTTAAGACTTTTTAAGATGATTAAGATGATTATGATTGAAATTTGAGAGCAATGTGACACCCTATCCAGCAAAAAAATGCACAGGTTTGTGGAGTGAAATTTATGTCCATAGGATATACTTTTTAATCATGCTATGGACTACAACTACAAACTTCAATGGTCCACTTGCCCTCAAATAGAAGAAACTTAAAGCAAGCAACTTAAAGCAACTCAGACCAATTTAAGACCCACTCTAAATGTATTTTAGACCTATTGCACAATATTCAGGTACATTTAAGACTTTAAGGCCTTAAGTTCATATTTTAAAATTTTAGACTTAAGACTTTTTAAGACCCCGCTGAAACCCTGCTCATGGGACACAATCCATAAGAGGTTTACCTTCTCACTGGCAGAGGCCCAGGGAGCCTCCCTCACCACAAAGCCCTTAGAGGAGCCACGAGGCTCCTCAGCAGAGGCGGCTGTGCTGGAGGGCTTCATATATGCCATCCTGGACTCATTCTCCACAACATCAGCCATCTGCAAAAAGGGAAATATGACTGAAGACCCACAAGATCTATACTTTCCCCATTTCAGCATAAATCACCATGTTCAAATTTGGAAAATAGCAACACAGGCTGGTTACAAAATTCAAAGCCAACACACATGCTGCCACCGATCTGTCTTTTAAACAAACATAGATGGGATTATGTTCTTACGTATTCTTCTTCCAGATTCAGAAGGTGGTCAATGGCTTCATCCACCATCTCGGGGCGGCCTGTCACAGTCACAAGGTTCGGGTCTGCTGCTCCACTCTGAGGGAATCTCAGATCAACCTGAAACAGGGACAAGGCAAGTGTAAGAATGTCAAGTCACATTTAACTAAGCACGTGTCATATTCCTGTGCTGCCATGTTCTGTCTACAGAGAAACACCTTGAACTGAAAAACATAACCTGATGTGTCCATCAATATGAAGCACAATTACAAATACCGACAGAGGTATAGCAACTAAAGGAGGGATGGGGGAAGGCTTTCATTCACCTACCCTTTCCAGGTAGAGCAAATAGCAGAAACAAATTCACTGATCTCAATGGCCTCTACTGCCTATTTTTTACCTTGAACTCATCCATGATCTTGCGAATGCCTTTGCCACGGGCCCCGATGATGCGGGCATGGACTCTGCTGTCGAGGGTGATGTCTTCAGAGATCATCTCCTCCAGCTCATCCACGATGGCTTGAATAGCATCCCGTGCTGCAATGGCATTCTGTTCGTATCCAGTGATGGTAATTTGATCCTTTAGGCAAGACAGCAGATGAAGGATCAGTTGTGGCCCTCACTCAGGCCATCAGTTGAGATGCAAAGAAATACAGAGTGTCACCCAATTTAAAAAAGACAAATCCAAATATGATTACGTAGTTGTACAAGCGTCACTTCATACCTGGTTCTCATCATTTTTCTCAGGAAATTGGATGTTGACATCATGCTCGGTGCGGATCTGGGTAATGATGGCACCCTTGCGTCCAATAATCTTGGGGTGATACTTAGGGTCCACAGTGATGGTCAGCTTAAAGCTCCTGAGGGCCTGTACAAGGGAAAAAAGTATTTTTTGATTGCGTCGTAGTCAAATATATGCAGTTTATGAGCCAGAGGCTCTTTCAGACCTACATGTACCTTTCTATTGATTGCCTACAAAAAATTTATTTACAGACAAAACCTTTGCTACCCAAAAGACTGGAAGGCAGGGTCTTTCGCAAGGTTAAAAGCAAGGCATATTAAGGTGCACCATTTCAACTTTCTAACAATAACCCTTTTAAGCATCTTCCACTGGAAACATGCAAAAGACAGACCCGTGCATAGATAGAGAAACCCACTGAGAGGATCTCATGTCCCAAAATGATCCCAAAATGCTGGTCTCCTTGTAATCTCAAGAATATCAAAATCTACGATAGGAGGAAGAGCCTTCTGTTACCGTGCACCCCTCCTGTGGAATAGTCTTTTGGAAGGGACTGCCTCTGCTGTTGCCCCCACTTGCGAGGCATGGCAGCCACTGAGCATCCCTGCAGTGGTGCTGGGTTACCATGCATCATACCCTAGTTCTGTCTGTCTGTCTGTCTGTCTGTCTGTCTGTCTGTCTGTGTCTGTCTGTCTGTCTGTCTGTCTGTCTGTCTGTCTGTCTGTCTGTGTCTGTCTGTGTCTGTCTGTGTCTGTCTGTCTGTCTGTCTGTGTCTGTCTGTCTGTCTGTCTGTGTCTGTCTGTCTGTGTCTGTCTGTCTGTCTGTCTGTGTCTGTCTGTCTGTCTGTCTGTCTGTCTGTCTGTCTGTCTGTCTGTCTGTCTGTCTGTCTGTCTGTCTGTCTCACTCACCCGGTCCTCCTGCTCAGCCTGCAATTCCTTGACGCGCTCCAACAGGCCTTCCTTAGCGCGGTCAAGGTGATTGGCCAGGCCAGTGATGGAGATAATGTCCGACTGCAGCTCAGGAGCAGGCACTTGGATATTGACCTTTAGAAGCAAAAAATATAACTCATTAATTATTGTTATGTTATTATATACATTACATGTATAGTATACGGCTGGACGTTCCGTTTAAAGGGGGCATGAATGGATGAATGGAGTATTGTACTTGTTTTTTTGATGTTATTGATATATTCAACTTTGATTTATCAAAAATAATCTCAAGTGCAATTTTACAAGCTCAATTGAAACATATTTAGGCTGGGTATTGAAATGGTCCGTTTTGACTAAATGCCGCTCTCTTTGGCAGCCACAATTGAACTACTTTTTGATATTTCACATCACATGCAGGCTTGTTCCAAGTCGCCTGTTGTAGTGGCTATTTCTAAGTTCAAGATTTTCATATGAAGGAGGGCACAACCATGCCTCATGTTCATGACGGCTCTTTGACCATGCACAACCTCTCCTAACTCAAAGCCAAGACTCCTTAAACGTTTTTGAAAGAAAATATTAACAAGGTGTTGCAAACCTCAAACTCATCCATCATCTTGCGAATTCCACTTCCTTTCTGCCCAATGATGTAACGATGAAGCTCAAAAGGCACTTCCACCTCAATGGTCACAGGAACCAGAGCCTGAGGAAAATAAATAAATAAAAATATAACACAAAACCATCCCATTAACAGAAATGAAAAATAAAACATAAGGGCAAGATTTCACACATCTTCCATCTTAAGAGGATGTAGAACTGGTTGAACTAAATCTTCCTGTTACAATAAACATCTTAGAGTTCTAGCTCAGGGTCTGTTACCTTCAGGGCCTCCACTGCTGCTTCACACCTTTCCTTGCGGCCGGACAGAACAATGACATCGCACTTCTTTGGGGCTGCAGGGTCGACAGGTTCCTTCACTTCACCATTGGCCTCTCCGTTCTCCTGCACAGGAGCCTCAGCAGGAGGGGCAGCTGTACAAAGCAGGAGAGAACATTAACCAACTATAGAAAAATGTCAGATATGTATAATTTGAGGATGGATTGCTGTGCAACATTTCTTGGAAATGATTCATGTAACTAATCAGATTAAAGAAAGTATTACATAAAAATGAACAATCTATTAAAGGACAAATTTCTTCAGATAATAAAAACCATTACATTGGTGCATTTTATGCATTAGTCATTTGCCAATAGCAGGGTAGTGCAATGCTCACTATGACTGCAAAGGCAAGCCGAGAAGCTTTTTTTACCTTGTGGGTCATCTCTCTCAGGGAACTTGATCTGCACATTGTGCTCTCTGGTGATTGCCTGGATCCGAGAGCCCTTTGGACCCATGATGGAGCGATGGAACTTCTGAGGAATCACACACTCCATGGTCACCTGAGCATCCTGGAGAAGGTATGATGGAGAGACACAGCTTTAGTGCCTACACATAAGACCACAACACAACGAAAACATCGAAAGGAAGATCACTGACTATGATTTGGGTTGGGTACTGAAATGCGGTACTACTACGGAACTGGCAGCAACAAAAACGATAGTAACCACACTGAATGACAGTGGATTTCGGTGCCCATTAAATCCCCAGCTGTTTTTAATGTGCTCCAGTGTTCTAACATTATGCATCAGAAGCATCACTGCAGGTTGCATCTCTACAAATTGCACCATCTTTGCTCTGACAGAAGGTAGCCATAGTAAACAGAATGCCTATAGCTGTACAGCTGAACAGTCTGTAAACATTCAAACACTGGGATTTAACAGGTTTAAAAACTCATGTGAATAGGAGAAATATGTCCAATCTAATGATGAAACATGATGGGGGCATACTGACAACCTTGACAGAGGAAAGTGTCTGTGTACTGTTGCTTGCATTTGGCTGTCTCCTAGAACTAACTGTGCTCTATAACAAGCCATTTTTACATCAGATGGTCTATGGCAAGCCATTTAATACATATGCTATTCAGAAATCACTATAACTGAAGTCACTGCAGTAGTAGATATTGGTAACGAAGTGAATATATAGCTCAATACAATATACAACAACAACCGCAACCATGAGCTTGAGCTTTTCTCTTCAGGTACCGATTTAATTACCGTTTAGCCACCGGCTTTCAAAAGTATCGACTTGGCACCGGTATTGAATAAAACCCAATCAATACCCAACCCTAACTATGATGTTAGGGACTATATGTCACTCTACATTATCATTAAGGCCACAGCCCTTCATTTCTTACCAGGTCCTCAATGATCTCCAGCATGCGCTTCTTGGCAGCCTCCACGCAATCTTTGGCTCCCTTCAGGGTGACCTTGTCGCTTTGAGAGCCGGTGCGGGGGAAGCTCACCATCACGCCACCATACTCCTCAGCAATCTCCCTCAGGACCTGACCACGGCGGGTCACAAAGTAGCGGTGGTGCTTGGGATCAACCATCATCTGGTCCTCTACCACATTATCCTACCAGAGAAAATACAGCATATTTTTATTTCAGTAAACGGCAACATGCACACGCAAGTAAGCACTTCAAAAACAAGCATGGTGGGGTTTTGCTTTGTGTGTGGGCAAGGCTTGAATGGGAAAGTAATGGAAAACTCAAAAGCTCAAACAGTAACTATGGTTACTGCCGTATCCTGTTTACTTCATGGAGTGACTAATTCTACAGCCTCATTTTTGGGGGGGATTCATCTTGAACTGATAAAAACCTGTATCAGCAGGAATGCAGAGACACGGATAACATTCAAAAGAAAGCCTGTTTTTGACTTGGGCACTATGCACTCAACTGGACTCTCAAACAAACATTTGCAATCCCACATTAATGACTTAATGACTGTTCTATTAAAAGCAACAGCACACACAGCAGTGAGGGCAATAGAAATAATTATATCCATCCTCAAGGATGGCAAGAAATAAAGCCCTGAATGGAACAAGCAGGAGCACTCAACTCTTTGGGTGCAGGTTTTAAAATAACCAGAAATAAAGAACAAATAAAGCCCTGGCACATCCACAGTCAAGCTGCAAGAGATGAGGCTGCAGTCGGAGACTCACCAGGCTCTTGATGAGCGCCTCCAGCTCCTTCTGGGCCTCGCGTACAGCTTCCTCCGTGCCCACCACAGTGATCAACTCCTGGTCCTTATCCTCAGGCGTGGGGAAGATGATCCTGGCCCCTGTGCTGTCACGCACCTTACGGATGTTTCCGCCGCCCTTTCCAATAAGGAACTTGTGGTACTCAGGCTTGGCCCGCAGCTCAGCGGTGTGGCTTTTTGTTTGCTGGAAGTTGAGAAAGAAATGCATTTCAATCTCCTAAACCCAATTCATCTGTCTGAAGAACTGGAGAGGTCCTTGGGTCATTAAGTTTGTTATAAACTGACTAATTTACTTAATTTAAGCCTATAAACACCCTGACAAATATTGTTCCATTCAGTCCATTTCTTGGACTCGTATACATATTCTAGGTCTATTCAAACAGTGTAAAACAGCTACTACTAAACTTTTTTTAACATTAGTCACAATAAGAATACGCTTTGCACTACAAATAGGTTTCTAGCTTTTCAGCATTAGCTTTAAACTAAGCAAGTGGGGCTGTGGAACCAACCTTCTCCTCGGCCAGGGAGAGTAGCTGACGTTTGGCCTTCTCCACCTCCTCTGCAGGGCCCCTGATTGTCACTGCATCGATGCCAGAGCCTTCAGTGGGGAAGTGAATGTGCACACCACCGCACTCCTCCATGATTGAGCGCACAAAGCGCCCCTTGGAGCCAATCAGGGAATTGTGCAGCTTGGATGGGATGGACACCTCCACCTCTGTGATGTTTGCCTAAGGGGCAGATTCAGAAACCAATACAAACCACTAAGGTAAGGTTCCACAAAGTCAATATATACAAGCAACGGGGAGAGTCCAGTATTGTTCCAACATAGCAATACAAACCAATACCCATTTGGCCTACCATCTATTTTGTGACATGTGTATGCTGCCCACTGAAGCTGAGAAAACACATCTCACCAGTTCCTTCTGAATAGCCAGAATTCTGTTCCTTGCCAGCTCACAGTTTGCCTTCTTGCCTGTAATGATGATCATTTCAGAGTTGCTGTTCTCTGCAGGCAGGTCGATTTTTGTGTTTGTTTCCTCACGAATCTGTGAATTAAGTAAACACAGATAAGTCGCCACTCTAAACAATTGCTTTGGCACTGTACACAAGGATCAGTTTGTTCAAACAGTCAACCCCACCCTCACCTTCTTGATATTTGCTCCTCCTTTTCCAATAATGTTCTTGTGGAATTGCTTGAAGATTGGGACTGAAACAGAGAAGCTGTTCTCCACCTGATGACCAAAAATAATTAAAAAAAAAAAAAGCATTGAACATATGTGTCCTAGAATGGCTGCTCAAAGATAGCCAGGTAAAAAAAGTACTTAAGGCTCATCAGTAATTCAGCAAAGTACAGAATGTACCTGCAGAGATCGAACATTAACAGTAGCCAAAATGCTTCAGCGAATTCATTTTTCCCACGATTGCATAAATATCAAAATCATAGCATCTGATAAAAACAAAAGAGTTAGGAGGGTGTTGTTAAAGAAAGTGCAAGTGTCATCATCATACCATTTCAGCCACCATCTTCTGCATGAATTTGGTGCATTTCTCCACTTCAGTACGAGGGCCACGCAGCTGCACAATGTCGCTCTTCTGCGAAGGGTCAGGGAAGTTGATGATGACCTAGAAGAACAGAGGGTTGCAAAATCAGCATTTTGTAAGTATCAGGAAGTCCTGAGGATGACTTGGCACTTAGATGGGTCTTCCCCCATTAATCGACTGTAGCCATTTTTTTCTGGCTTTTAAATCTGGCTTCTCGTATTTCACTCCTTAGCTCTCACCTCAGGGAACTTGTCCCTTACTTCCTTGATCTTCTCCCCTTTCTGCCCAATGATGGCTCTGTGAAAACGCTGTTCGATGATCATGTCCTTTGTACGCTCGTTCTCCTGTGAGGATCAAGAGCACAAAGGATGAAGTGAAAGGATGACTGAGGATGAAGCAAACATGTCTAAACGTACTCCTCCTTCAAATCAGGTATGTCCACATGGGCATTGGGAGAAACTGGGAGATGTGATTATTGGCAGGTGTAGAGCAATAATGTGAAAGGACTTTTGGTATACGACATGGCATTTGAGGGAGAGAAAACAGCCCTGAGCAGTTTCATTGTATCAAAATATTAGGTTGGAAAAGGTTACGGTCACTGTTTATTTGTTATGATTATGGCATTTCCCAGAATGCCAGAGTATGCGTTGTTCCGGAGTGCCAGGCTTACCATGCGCGACGCAAGCTCAAGCAGCTCCTTCTTGGCTTCCTGCACACCCTGGGGATCCCCTTCGATACGGATCAGGTTGCTCTTCTCGTTGTCTGGGGGAATGCGGACAGACACCTTGTGCTGGTCCTTGATGCGGTTGACTGGGTGGGGAGGGCCACACAGGAAAGGGAACAGGCAGAAAAGAAGAGGAAGGAGGAGAAAAAAAAGAAAGGGAAACGTAGGATTAGCAGGTGCTAGCAACATTTTAGCAGGGTCCTTATCAGCTCACAATGACCATGCAAACAGGATACTGCTCCACAGAGATGATTTGGGAAGACTACTTACTGTTGGCACCTCCCTTCCCAATCAGGTGTCTGTGGAACTTGGGGTCCACACTGATCTCGGTGTAATCCATTCTACTGACCTGATGGCAAACAGACGAATACTCAGATAAAGCCATAATTCATCAAAGGGACTTGACAAAGGCACAGAGAAATCTTTGAACATGTGTTCATTAATCAGGCCGCTGTTGTGACAGCCGCCTCCCTCCTCACCAGATCGGAAACTATGGCCTCGATCTGGCTCTGCACCATCTGAATGTCTTTGGTGGGCCCCTCCAGGGTGATCTTGTCCTCCCCCTCGGTGAACTCGATGTGCACCTACACCCAAAACAAAACAACAGAGGTAGTTAGAGGTAGGCAGGGAATCTAGACTGACTTGTTTAACTGATTTTAAATACACAAAGCGAGAATGTGTGCACAAATTAAACAATGTTGCCCCCCCCCCCCCCGTCACTCTGAAGAACAAACCTTAGGCCATTGCTGAGTAATCTTGGCCAGATTCTGTCCCTTCTTGCCAATGATGAAGCGATGAAGCCAAGAGGGAGCTGAGACTGAGGACACAGTGTAGCTGTTGGCCTGAGAGAGAGAGGTGCCAAACAAATCACTGTTAAACCCAGGGAACATCACTGTATTTTTTAATGGGTCATCATTCCCTTTCATTTTACTGCAGCTTTAAATAAGCCACAGACTACACAATTTCTTTGCCTGCTGTCCACCAGAGGCAGGTCATCTATTTAGCCCCTTTTGCCAGAAAATGAAATGCAGACTAGAGATCCTTTTTTTGCCCCTGGTTAGTCCTGTGCTTAAAAACCAAACATGGCCATTCTTCATAATCCTGTTCTAAGCTGTGTTCAAATTCCAGCATACAAATCCTGTTTCCATACCACACACCAGCGCAAGAGTCCAAGGGCTAATCAACCCTTAATCTTTTTAACTTCAATGCAAAGCTAAGACTTCCAAGTAAGTCATTTGTCATAGTCTTTGTTCTGGGTAATGCGCTGATGCCATTTGCTCAGATACACTACTGGCTTTTGTTCACGTATAAGCTTACACTTATAGAGAACACAAACTCTATTAGGTTGTAAAGCTGAGTCAACACAAGTTGGTAATGAAACGAAGCCCAAGGTCTCAAGGCTCAACAACCCAGAGACCCCTAATAAACTTATGGGGTCTTCATACAGAAATGAAACAATGAAAATCTGTGTTGAGGTACATATGAACTGGTGTAAGAGTGTGTGTGTGTGTGTGTGTGTGTTACCTTGGCGTAAACCTCAGTGAGGGCCTGGCCCAGGCGGTCCGGCTCCCCGCGCAGGATCACAGTCTCTGAGCTGCTGTCAGTGGGTGGGATCTCGACCGAGACGCCAGTCTTCTCCAGGATCTCCTGCAGGGTGTTGCCCTTGGGCCCGATCACATACTTGTGCTGAGATTTCTTCACCTCCACTGCAATAGTGGTGGCATTCTTCTTCTGTGGATGCACACAAAGGAAAGAGGGAAAACCTGTTTATTTTGCATTTAGTTCTGAGGTAAGCACTCTAAAATACAAAAGGTAAGGGTGTGTGTATTCGTGTGGGTTAAATAGCAGTAAGGGTAACATGAGAACTGCTCCTAGACATTGCTAAAAAGATGAAAAAAATCTGGGCCTGTTTGAAAGCAATGTCACTCAGAATACCTTGTTACATCAGTTGTGTTCATTGGATTTCTTGTGCATTTGACCCCCACTGCAAATTTGGCTAAATTTAACTAATGCAAAACACTGCAGACTTTGAAGTCTGGTGGCAGCAAATGGCTCTGGTGCAGTCCTCAATCAGCTAGTCCATGACAGGTCAAATGTGAAACACACACTCACACAACATACCTTCTCCTCATAAATCTTCTTGATCATAGCCACGGCAAGGGCCACCTGCTCTTTCTCCCCAGTGATGACGATCTCTGTTTTGTTGACACTGGGAGGTGGGACATTGATGCGGGCTCCTGTCTCCTGCATCATGTCGCCCACCAGCTTGTTATAGGCCCCTGTGATGAAGGGGTGGTACACCTTGTCGATGTTCACCCTCTCAACAGCACGCTTATCCTACACACACACACAATGGAGTCGTTTAACATATGCTGGTAAATTTTTGAAACCGCACAAAACCGTCGTTTTTGAAATATGATGGGTCTGAGTGAGTTATAAGGTGCATGTGAAAATGTAATACTGTCTTCACTGTCTGCAATAGCCAATGGAAAGAAAAAAATGCAGAGAAATCAGGCCAATTTGAAAAGTTGGTCAATTTTACGTAGCATTGCCCAAACCCTGAGCCTCTGGCTCATAGAACTGAATTATCAGCCAATCCATGCTCTCCTGTATTTGATTAGTGCCCGGCCCATGGAATCCTAACTATGTTAGATCACTAAATATCTGTGAAATAAAGAGAACAGGCACAGCTGCAACATTTCGTTTTTAGTTTATGCTGTATAACAGGAGGTTAGGGACAAACAGCATTTCGAAAAGAACGAGAATACAACAGACATCGTAGGTTTTAACCTTGGCTTGACAGTAACCTTGCAATAACAAAACAAACAGTTATCTGGTTATGTTGGCTAGTGTGAAACCCCACACATTACAAGCTTACTGCTGCAAAGCGCCTGCAATCTCCAAGCAATTGGAGGATATGAGTATCATCGGCTATGTCTTCCTCCACTGCCTTTGAAATTTAATATTCCAAAATTTTTCTTCCCTTGTAATTCAGACATTAGTGAACTAATGTAACATGTCTTGCTACATGCTACAGCACCTAATCAGCGCACAGCTCATCATCACAGGCAGAAAAACAAGGCGCTTTACTCTAGGGCTATTTAAATAAGTTGCAAAAGGCCCTGTTAAGGTCTACTTGGTTACAACTAAATTTACATACCATCTTTGGAGACATCAGAGAACAATTTGAAATAACAGATGTATAGCAGGGCACCTTGAATGCGTTCAAAAACTCATTCACACATTAAGAACTAATTCACCATGTACATCCATAGTGAAGGATTGGTCAATTATAGAAGATGCGAAAATGCACTTAAATGCCAATGCAGCAATGAAAATAATGGCAGCCATTACCATGAACTGGCAGCAGCTGCAGCTGCTCAAGTAAATATAGACACACAGGGAAAGACGGTGGCAATGAACACTACACATATATACCTCTAAGTACAGCATCAATTCCAACACATCTGTGAGCCACTTACCTGCTCAGCAGAGATGAGTAGGATCTCATGCTTGGCCTTCTCCAGGCCCTCCTTGGTTCCAGAGATCTTGATGTGGTTGCTGGAGTCATCGGGTCTCGGGATCTGGATCTTGGTGGCAGTCTTCAGCTCAAGCTCCTGCAGCTTCTCCCCGTTCTTGCCGATGACAAAGCGGTGATGTTCCTTGGGGATGGCCACAGTAGCTGAAGCCTTGAAAGAAAAAAAAAAAAGGGGAGAGTGCCTTAAACTTTCTCTTGGGTGTAGAAAGACCAAAGGTTTTACAGTAATGCATCTCTACCGTCACAAAATGAGCACCAATCCACAACCCTAGCAGCTACTGAGGCAGGTGAGGGAAGTGCATGTGTATATTTTATCAACCTATTCAATTTATGATGTGTTACATTTTTTGACTTGTTCACATTTTCTGACTTGTCCACTGTCAAACTGTTTTATGTGGACCAAGGGGCTTTGTTGGAAATAACTGTTTTTCACTTTGCATGCTTTGGATTTGTGACTGCTAATCCAAAAATAAAATCAGTCAATCAGTCAAAGCTCACCTGAGTCTGCAGTCGGGACACAATCTCCTTGCGAGCCTTCATGACAGCATCTGGTTTCCCAGACACCATGATGGAGAGGCCCTGGTCCTTAGCCATGGAGAGTTCCAGGTGGGCTCCAGTCTTGTGCATGATGTCAACGCACACCTTGGCCTGGTCCCCTTCCCCAAACTGATTGATGTCCTTGTACTTTCGCTCTTCCAAAGGCACATGGAAAACCTTTCAAACAGAAGCAGAATGACAAAACAATGACTTTAATATCAACTATTTTATGGAAAGCCTCATATTTTCATCACCCTCAAAATGCAATACAGTTAGCAAAGCACATTCAGACCACAATTTTATGTCCGTGTGTTAACCTTTATTACTACAAAAAAAAAAAAAAACAAGTGAAATACTAAACAAGCAACTTGGTTCCATACCTGGGTGATGACAGAGGACTTGAGAGGCCGGATCTTAGATGTCCAGGCATTGCCAGCCTCCTGGGTCCCCTCGGGAGATGAGGCCTTCTCAGGCAGAGGGGGAAAGGCGTCTTTGTAGGTGGGGAGGTCCTCATCTCCAGCACTGCTTGGCCCTGCAAAATCCATTAAAAAAGGTATGATAGGGTGCTATGGAAAAAAATGCCAGCCTTTGATATGGAGGGAACTAGGCCAGCAGTTATCGGGGTTTTCATTTTCAGCCAACAGCTGGCATAGTGCACCATGTGAAATTTCATTACCCTCAGTCCAAGCACCTCACCCCTGAGTGTAACCATAATACGCTAGCTTACATTTGTGTGATCCATACTTGTCTATACGGAGTTGCTATCAGCTTTCTCCAACTATCCATGATGATATTTTCCATTCAATATTTTCATTGCTGGTAATATCTTCATTTTGTTTTAGATCAACAACTTTGTCCTTGACTAGAGGGAAATATAAAGTTGTGATAACCCATGATGATATGAATTCATGTCACCTGGAACAAAGCATTTAAGGTAAATAACCTCTCACCATCAGTTTCAGTCAGTTTTCAAAGTGTCCAAAAAGCTATAATACCCTTTTCATCTGACTATGCTGCTTCAACCTACAGTCTTTAATTAAAGTGCCAGGTTTATCCGAGACAAAAATCTAGCCCCAAAATTGTATCTGGGTCTTTTTGTCATTACTTCAGCAGGTTCATTTGAAATGGAAATGCTGCTGGTGACTGATACCAAGCATCCAGCTCAGTTTACTGGCCCACAGACTGCAACTGAGACGGTCTGGATGTGTGGGCCCATTAAAACGTAAAAAAAAATAGCCTTTGGGCCTTAACACTCACTGCACTCCCCTGAATGCTTTGAGTTATCCAAACATTTTGCTAACTGCTATTATTCTGAACTGTGTACAAGAATGTGTCCATTTTAGGTGGACAGAGAATGAGAATGAGTATGAGTAAATACTCCCTCAGGTCCAAATGGCAGACTACAGTTCTCCAGTTCCATAACCATAGCAACTGCTGGCTGGAGGCCAAACCCATGCCTTTCTTATTAAAATGTTTCAGCGTCCATTTTGTCTGAACCTCTAGTCTGGGGCTGTTGTGAGGCAGGACTGGGCGTGCCACGGGAGCATGAGGGGTGCTACATGGTACAGTGTGAGGGGCCAGAGACAGTCATGGGGTTGGTGCTTACCTGCAACCTGCTCTGGCAGCAGACCGCTGCGGTGCTCATTAAAGCTTTCCTGCGTAAGTACAGCGACTGAGCTCATGGTCGAAATCCCACGTTTACACGGAGTCCGAGTGTGCCACTGCAGAAAGAGAAGGAGGAAAAACGAAGGAAGGGAGGGCAGAGATGTGGGGGAAGAGCAAACCTTCCATTTAATCATGAGGGCCGATATGCACTGTCAGTCCTTCCCATCAAAAACAAACACACGTGAAATGACGGTGTTTCAAAATGGCTATTATCAGTCGTTTCAGACTTTGACTTTCCACAAGCAATTATCTTATCAGTGTTTATCAGACAACCTACACCTATTTCACAAAAAGCTGCTGAGCCACCCTTCAGCTTCAGCGAGTATATGTATAAACAAGACACACATTTCTTACAGTATTAAGTTGAAGTCTGAAAAGATTTCTGAGGCCTTTCAATTGAAAACACCCCTTGAGGTCTACAGTCCAGGTCTAATTATAAACCTGGAAGCTCCATGGCTGAGATTCTAGGTTAAGAGGATTTCCCCCACTAACCCCTATTTGGTGAAGCCACAGTATGGGTGGAATGGAAGCATGTGGGGAATCTTTTCCACAATGAAAGTTAAATCAAACTAAAACATTAAAATAAATCAAAATAAAGCTCTTGATTTAATTAGCTTCATAAGTACATCATGTTCTTTGTATGACAATTGTGGACAACCATTAAGCTGTACACAAAATGACACTGAAATATATCAAACCAAAAACATATCAAAGTAGAATCTACCAAAATCCCAACATCAACAAATCAGGAGGAACAGCGCCATTAACGCCGTTAACACCCCTGGCTTTTTATCATGATTGCCGTCTACTCTCCTAACACCAACACAAGAGGTGCTCAGTATGTGGCATTCACACTGGTCAGCGCGTGTGTCATGTGTGGGCATGAGTATGTGTGCATGTTCACAGCAGAGTTGGCAACAGGGAGAAAGAGCTAGTCTGCGTTAGCATGCTGGTTCTATGCTCCCTTACTAGGGCCTCTTCCTCTGTAGGTCCCCTGAAGTCTCGAGGCCCAGCGGCAGAGCTCACAACGTGCAAGCAGAGCACACCCACACCCTCACAAATACAGCGCTCTCTCTCCCTTGCGCGCACACACACAAACACACACTCACACACATATACTTGCTCTCTAGAAAGGCCTTCTGAGCCAGATGGAGCACTCAACAGGCTTTTCATGAAAAAGTGGGGGGAGGTGGTGGCTTGGCCTTTCCACACAAAATGGCCAGGTTTGCTCTCCCCCCATTCCATTACAAAAAAGCCTCATGCCTCATACTGTATTTTTCCCCCTTTACCATTATAACATGTTCCATTTTATTTTTTTCCCCTCCAATGCTTTTTTTGTAATTATTTGATCACTTGAAAGAGATAGCTACTTTTAGGAATTACCCAAAACCTAATTTTCTTGGAAGCCAGCACTTGGCATAAACAAATCATAAAAAAGTTGTGGGGATATATGACTCCTCACAGCCCTGAAACTTCTACACAGAACAGACAAGGAGAATGACTGTGGAAAGGTGGAGAGATTAAAATGCTGCCTGGCTGGGGCAGTGAACCTTACCAGCTAAATGGTCAGTTACCAGATAATCCGTCCTGTAAAGCTGTCCGATCGTGTCAGCCTGCCAGCTTTTGCCTGAAAAGCAAAAACGAGACAATTAGCATCAAACATTCCTCAGGGTAAACAACCAATCTTGTTTAAAAGGACAATCAACTACTGATAAAAATATGATGGATGAATTTGTTTTGTTATAGAAAACTAAAGATGTATAAATGGCTGATTACACGGACTGCCACTGTGCCAACAGGAAAACGTCACGAACACCCCACTCTTGAGGAAAATACTACTACTGAGGGCCAGATATCACTCGGACAGTGGCCAAATACGTTCTAGCAACCCTAATGATATCCGTTTGTCACAAAATATAGGTTTAAGACTACACTCCAACCTTGATCCTTCCAAGTGTGACGGCCAGCGATGGAATTTTGTCAGAGCAACGCCTACTCTTCAATTAACATTAGCAATATAACCACAAAAATACAAAAATGTAATACCTGGATTCAAACAAAAATCACTTCACCGATAGTCGTAACATCAAAATGCATAAATACCACTATAACCTTGTGTAACAAAAGACAGGACACCATAATAGTTTCAAGTATTTTCGACTGAAATGAGCCTGGTTGTTCGAGTAATGTTAACCTAGTGTCAAGACAATTACATAATCTTCCATATGAAATAATTTGGGTGACGCTATACGACCCTTAAGATGTGGTACAATGATAAGAAAAGATCTTTTTTGTCTGCTACTTGCTATGCAGCAGAAGGGGCACCTACTTTGCTAACTTGGATTAGTGAAGACCAACTAGTCTACCAGTACCTCTCCCCTTTTAACGTGGCCATCTGAAATACTGCGTAGAATTGTGGGAATGGATAAAGATCGTCAATGATATGTGTCGATGTTTTATTGACCTACATATAAATAGTTTTGGGAATTGGAAATCAATGTTATTACACGGACAAATGACCTTGCTAATAAGGCAATGTACTTATTCCAACTCCTACAACTGGAAGTGTGCTACGTCAACTATTTGGTTAGAAGATTAGCCAAGTTTGCTAACTGGCTAACAGGCTAGGGCGAAATGTGACGATGGCTGTATCGCAATAGAGATTCGACAAAACTCTGGTCTCGCTGTCCAAAGCAAGTAGCAATACAAAAATTAACTTAGAAACAATTAGCGCATCTGTTTATTATATCTGCGAAACTTTTGGTGGTTCTGGCATCTGTAGCTAGTAAGCTAATAAACTCGTATAAACTTTAACTTGCGCGTGCGCGGTGGTGACACGTAGCTGATTGCTAATGGTAGCTGGCTAGTTAGGCGGCTAGCAACGTAGTCAGATTGACTCCATTTGTAAACTTATGCTAGCTAGATTAGCTATGTATAATGACAGAGAGAAACTGATTATCAAATAAAATCATATCAGAGTCATGTCAGTGTATGTAGTTATGATTCCTATATAACAGTCATGTAGCGTTAATGACAGGGATGCCGTGTTCTTCGTGGCAATGTACCAAACTGTCTTACTTAAAAGTCCACGTAGGCATTAAGACAGGGCGAAACAGTCTACTGTGAAGCAATGAACGTGGAATCATTGCGTAATTTAACAGAGAAAGTGTAACAGTATTTGGCTATGACTGAAAGAGAACATAATGTTCCTGTATTGCCAATAAGAACCTACTGGTCTTCTCGAATACAATCTACGTGGCTCGGTTGCGAAACATTTAGACAGGCTACTTACTTGTGTTTGTATTCCCGTCTGCCCTGTGTGGTGCAGAAGCTGGTAATGAAACTCAACTGGCGAAAGGGTGGAACTGAGGTCTGTCAGCTATATAGCAGAACCACCCTCCAATCGTATCCAGTCACGTCAGTCTGCGATTACTAACAGTGTTCTACCAGAGAATTTTGGTTCTACCAAAAGCAACCTAGTTAGGCATATTGAATAGCTGCTCGACATTTACCATATTGGTTATTTTTCATTAGATTAGTTAATTACAGACTAAAACGTTTATCTTGCTTCGTTTGAGAAATAACCTCGTCATTGTAGTCATTGTAACTGAAAAGAAAGATCACTACATCATGTTGTACTTGCTAAATTATGTCCATTCGAGCCTGCCTCACATGAACATATACAGACTAGCCTATAGGGCCTACACCTTTTCTCTGAAAGTTTACACCAGGTATAGTGACCCTCTGTCACTGTGAGACTTACTTCAGTGTTGATCGGGACCTAAATGTTTTAGGGGAAAAGTCCCCTCTGGACATAGCCTGTAGTGAGAATATATTTGAAAACTGATTGGAGCAAAACATGACTATTCTAAAGAGGTCAAAATTTTGTGAATGCCGCAGCCTTGGCCCCAATTAATTTTTGATGCTTCATTTTGAGGTTGATGAAGTCTATTTCTATACCCTCTCCAGACCCTTAATAAATAAGTCACAGACAAAAGAAGATTTAAGGTATCACCATGACAGGAGTTTATTTAATCTTTCAGCTTTTCAGAGTACACTTTGGTTTTTGCCCATATCATAGGGTTGTCAAAACAGCCTGACCTTTGCAACAGATTTTCAAAGTGAATAGATAGGCCATGGTTTGTGGTGATTAGGCACTGATGTGATTGAATCTACAACATAATTTACTGTGATAACATCAGTGAATGACTGACAATGATTTAATAACATTACCTCACTGTCTCCCCACACATACAATATTCTTTTTGATGTGATTTTGCAGTGTTCAGGGAATGTAGTTTACAGTAGATGATGCAAGGGTGCTGAAGCAGTGCTTTACCATTTAATAAGAGGTATTGTTGGCTTTTGATGGATGAAAGGATAGATCATCTTGAGTAATAAGTATTACTAATCTATGTCAATATGATTCCAAAGAATTATGTAGCCTACATTTAAGACAGTGTTAAGCAGAGCAGCTGTCAGAGGCAGTAGCAGAGTCTTTTTCCCATGTCTGAAACAGTCAGTGATCCATGACTCAGTGCTTTTCAGTTTCATGTCTATAGATCTGGTCACACACACCACACACACAGAAGTGGATCAGGACCTCATCCCTATGTTCATTGTCTGTGGCCTCTTTAGCCTCTCTCAGATGGACATTGCTAATAACACAGTCACAGAACTCTACAACTAAAGGCAAATATTTCTTAAACCTAATAAATGTGATTAGAATTGTTTCATTGTGTACTGTTGCTTGATTTATGACATATCCTTATTCTTTTTATGCATTACAAACTGTGTATCATGTACTGTAGGCCTATCATAACAATGAAGGCAACAGTATCATGTTTGCAACAGTATATGTCACATTAATGTAAATGTGCTTATTCTGATGCATATTAACTATGGTACCTGATTGTGATTAAAAAGATATTTTATGCAAAGAACATGTATACAAATAATGCTATTATTACATTATAACATAATAACTCCGCTTATAGGATTTTATCAATTTATCAATTTCAGCAGTCATTGTGTGAGATGAAATGATTCAACATCCAGTGTTCACTGAAGGTAGAGTCTGTGTTTGTTGTTTCAATGTGAAACCACTAGATGGAGCCAAAGAGGAGGAAATACACTTGAATGGATTGGAAACTTGAAACAAAGAAACCATGCGTGTTTGTGTCAGAACTATTCTGAGAAACTGTTCTGTTTGTCACAGAAGGGAAGCTATGTAAATACGACATATATACCAAATTTGAGGCAATCTAAATATGTTGTGTAGAACGAGATAGATAGATAGATAGATAGATACATAGATAGATAAATGATTGAAATAAGAAACCTTCTCCCCATTGACTCCCAAATACACAAGAGGCCATACAACTTAAAAATGTTTTAAGTCAGCTGCACACCCTCGCTCCTGCTGCATCAATCTATTGGCATCTACTGGCTTAAAGAAGCTCTGAAGGTAGACTTGTGGGGCCACAGCTGTCTACACACCACTGGTGAGAATTATATCCTCTCACCCCCTACCCCATGCACAGCAAAAATCTTATTTTGTAGTTGATCCATGTGTGATAAGTTTGTGATAGGTCATATGTGGTCTTAAGTTCTGGCTGGATAGTGTAGCAGCAGCCAGCAAGGAGTGCAAACGATTCCACCGGATGGGACAGTGCCATTGTGAGAATGGGTAGATCACAGGGCATCTAAGAAGGAACAGTAGCAAAAATCTTACTCCTATCGTAGATTTTGATATTCTCAGGATTACAAGGAGACCAGCGTTCTGGGATCTTGGGGCTCTAGTAGGGCAGCAAGGGACAAGTACTGGTAAGTCTTTAATAGATGTTGGAGCAAGGCTATGGAGGGCTTTATAGGTTAGGAGTAGTATTTTAACATCAATTTGACTTTTAATAAAGAGCCAGTGTAAGAAAGCAAGAAAAGGAGAGATATGATCATATTTTTTAGTCCTAGTAAGTGTTCAGGCCGCTGCATTTTATATTAGCTGTATTTAGCTTTTTAATACAGATTATACGACACCCAGAGAACATACAATTACAATAATTAAGCCTGGAGGTAACAAATACATGCATTAATTTTTCCGCATCCTGAAGGGATAAGAACTTTCTAACCTTAGTGATATTTCCTAGGTGAAAAAGGGATGTTTTTAAAATATATTTTACATTACTATTCAGAGAGAGGTCCTAGTCAGTGATTATCCTGAGGTCTTAAACTCTTGTGTTAAATGAGACTGCAAGGTCACGGAGTAAGCTTTGGTGGGGAGATAAGATCTTATTCAGCTGTTTTACTTTTATCAGCATTTATACTGTTGTATACAGTTAATTATCATTATATCCCACAGAGAGCTTTTATGTGAATTTGAAAGTATTTGTTTCCCGTAAAAGGATGGGAAGAATGAGCAGCTAAGCCAGTTCCGGTTGGTTCCGTCACAGGTTTCATTGTTTGCTGTGCCCTCGCCTGGGCTCTTGCCATCAGTGCAAGTACAGACAGGTTCCCCCACCCCTGCCTCCCATAGCAAATGAATAGAAAGGAAAAGTCACCATCTTCAGTCTCTGCCTGTAGTGTTACTGAAAAGGAGAGATGAGATGAGAGGACAGGAGAGGAATCTTAACCTTAGTAAGCATGGATAACCGTTTTGGAATTTTCGAAGCTTAGAGTTAAGGACAGCAAATACATTTCATATCAGGAACAGTTGTGGTGGTGCCACAGAGACTTTCCCAAGGTGAGTGGTTAATAACTTTGATGTATTGTTTGTTTGATAATGATACGTTTGCAGGGTGTATAGGAAAATTTAACTTGATACCATAATGGTACATACAATGTAACAAATGGTATTAAGTCAGGCTCAATAAATTAAACACAGATTGGCATTCCAAATATCTATAATTCATGGTTTCTATTCCCCGTAGCCATTTCACTTATCTTTTCTATTAGACAATGTTTGTGTTTTATCACAGGAATGATTTAGAAGGCAAGGTCAATATCAGTAAAGGTCCAATGATCACCCTGTATTAGATATGATGCTGTTAAGAACTGAATGTGAACTGCTTTCAGGTAAAGTCAGTTTATTTATATAGCACATTTAACGTAACTGGGTGGATCCAAAGTGCTCTGCACAAGTAAAAATATATACAAATATAAAAATAATAATAAATATAACTGCAAGCAGCAATGTGGGGTCCAGCAGCAATGGTAGCTTCCCCAATCATCCCCAGATTTGCAGCTTCACTGCTAGACCCTAAACAATAATAATAATCATACTACTACTAATAATATAAAAACATATGTTTGTATTTGTTATATATGATCATAAAACCATATATTTATGAAGATTGAAATTCATTTAAAGGAAATGCCATTCAAAAATTTGGCAAAAAAGAAAAGTGGGGGGGGGGGGGGTATATTAAAAGCTAGGGGGAAAAGATGGGTCTTTAATTTACCAGTATATTTAAAATCACCTCAAGGTGGGAGGGAAGACCATTCTAAAGCTGGGGAGCAGCAGTAGAGATAGCTTGGTCACCTTTGATTCTGAGACGAGAATGAGGGACAGAAAGGAGTTGCTGGGTGGAATACCTAAGTGATCTAGGAGTAGAGTGGGGTTTTAGGAGGTCAAAGATACACTGTGGTGCTAGTCCACAAACAGCAATATTTTGAAGTCAAATTTACTTCACAGGTAACCAGTGTGATTAAGACAACACAGGAATGATGTGCTTGTGCTTCTTAGTACTTGTTAGTAGTCTGCCCGCTGCATTTTGAACTAATTGCAGCCCAGCTACAGTGGAGTGGGACAGACCAAAATAAAAACAGGGAGTTCCAGTAATCCATCCAAGATGAGATGAAGACATGAATGACTGTCTCATAGTCAAGAACCTGTCAGAGTTTATGAAAATTATTTTGTTAAATTGAAGACCTCCAGTGGCTGTTGCAATTTCATGTCAGTTGAGCTAATTCTCAGTTAATATAGGCTATACATTCATAATGTATATGTCATAAGTCATAACTTTACTTAAACTGTTTGTCATCTTAAACTGTTATCAATGTCAGAATATTGCAGTAACATTATTGCAGAATATTGCAGTAACATTATCCTCTTGAGATCATTCTCTGGTGAGAGTTAAACAAGTGGCAGAGAATGTTACTAGGAAACCAGCATCTGAGCTTTCACCCCTTACAGCTTTGATATGCAGCAGAGTTTCACTCCTCCACAACGCAGACACTGTTTTTCTCTCTAGATTCTTATCAAACCCACCAACAAAGACGTTTTTTCTTTGCCTGGTTGAAAGATGCATATCCCAGGGCTGTGCTGACTCTGTTTAGTCTATTTCAGAGGTAGATGATGGTTTGAAGTCCTGCAGTGAAAAACTGCTACTATGTGTGATTGCTGGGCAGACATTTCAGTTTTCTGATTGAGAGTGAGATAGGCTGATCAGATTTGTGGGAACTGTCTGAAATACCAGGTGCACAGTATGACATAACCCTTGTTATTTTATAGGGTAAGTACAGGGAGGCTAAGAGAAGATTTCTATCTTGGCATTGATTTTTTTGTGTTAAATGGATTTGCTCCTGCATGTCGTGGGCATGTTGTGTACATTCACTCCCTAGACATCTTTTAGACATCCATGGCACCTTATTCACGTCATGTCTTGTTTAACATTGCCAGAAAACTTTGGAATGGTCTTACAAGGGACCTTAGATATGCAAAATCTCTACCTGAATTCAAATATATCCATGCCAACATTTTTATATCTTAGCATCGAGATGTATTTGGATGATGAGTTTGTAGTGTCATTTAGAAAGAGGGGAGAATATTTGGGAAGTTATTTACTATCTGTCTGTTGTACTGTATGTTTAGGACTATGGTTTTAAATGTGCTTTATCAAATGTCTTACTTAGGCCTATCAATTTCAGTAGTTTTAACATTTGCTTGGCGCATTTGACAGAAAAACTTCAGGTAATTGTTTCCGTGGGAACCAGAAAATCCATTACTTCATTACAGGCTATCCAGCTGTTCTCTTCTCCTGGCCTCCTAGCATTCCTCATCTTGGACGATTTCCTGTAAAGGGAGATTTGAGGCCTAGGGCAATGAATGAAGCACCTCCACCTTCCAGGGAAGGAATGTCTCCATTGGCACACATGGCTTGCTTGAACATAAGCAAGTAGGGGCAGGACATTGCACCACGCAACTAAAATAAGATGAAAGGTTTTGCTATCTCTGCTGTGGGGGTTGGAAATCCCGCAACAGCTGTGTTGTCTTGGCAACCGCCACTTCCACTTTCAGCCTGACTGTAGGCCAACTCAACCCACCTTGAAACCACAAACGGGCTCTGTCAACTAGGAACAGCTAAACTGAAAACAAAAAACTCACTTTCATGACACACAAAATATCAGGGTAATGCTACAGGTCTAAAACACTTAACAGGGAATTTGCCACACTGTTTCATGAATTGTTTGTGGGAAATCTCATCTTATGGTATCTTGAACATCTTTTAGATATCATATGGCTATCTATGGCCACTGTTAACAGACAAAACCTACCAAATCTGTCATGGTTCTGCTTCCTGATACCTTGGTCCCCCGCTGGACTAACACTGCACTGCAGCCTCTATGTTTGTTTTGGTCTCACATGTGCTTCTGTTCTGTTCCCCTGCCCTGCCCCTTTCTCCTCCCCTGCTCCACACCTGTGTTTAATGATCTTGTTCCCAGTAATGATTGTCAGCTGCTCCCTGTTTGCCCTAATGTTCCTGCTCCCTATATAAACCCCATTTTTTTCTCTGTCCCTTGTCTGATCATCTGACCTCGTTCCTTGTCTATTGCAAGTCTGTTTCAAGTCTGCTCACCAACCTGTGAGTTCTGTTTCCGTGTGTTTTACCGACTCCAGTTTCTCGTGTCTGCCCCTTGGAATTCGTTCGAGTTTTTTGTTTCTCCCTGAACCTTTTGAGAAGTTTAAATACCTGTCTTGCATCTTTTTGGATATTTTTGAGTTTCCTCTGTTTTCCCTCAACCTCTTCCCTTTTTGATACCTGCTTTTTGAAACCCTTGTTGGATTACTTGTGTATTTTTGTTATAACCTAGATCTCCTGAGCTTTCCCCCACTGTGTACTGCTTTTGTTAAGTTCCCTGCTCTTATTAAATCGTGTTGATCTGCTTTTGGGTTTCTGTCTGAGTTTTACCGTACGTAACAAAACCCAATAGACAAAACCTTTTGGACAAACTCTTTGTCCAATTATTATTTTTTTTGTCCAGTTACTACAATTCCATTTGGCTTATCATTGTTTTTTCCTATTCTCTAGGCGATCAGGTAAAGCTGTAAGAATCCTGGATGTCCATAAACTCTAACATTATCAAACCCGCAGTACCCCCCAAGCCAAAGGTGCCCCCTGAGCTCAATCTCCAGGGTGAACGATGGCGCAGGGCCACCGACATCATCCACAGGCCAGAGGCAGGAGAGGAGGCGGCACAAAGCCGAAAACGACAGCTGACCAAGCACAAGTCCTTACCAGCTGCGGTCAATGGGAATCCCACACTAGAAAGACCAGCCTCTCCAGTCAGTGTTAGACCCATTCCCAAACCACGGCGACGATGGACAGAGGCACCACAAAACAATCAACCTTTATTTGAGGGCAGGGTTAATGAAAAGAAGTCTGTCTATGAACATCAATCAATAATCACACGTAATGTCATATTAATATAATTTTTTAATTGATATAGCCTACTATACTTATACAATACTAAGCACTTATAAAATACTTTTATTATATAATGTATACTACTACATAACTATGGAAGGGATACCGTTCTGCGTGGCAGTCATTATCGTGGAATGACTTGACTCAGCTGCGCAGAGCTCTTGAATCACTCTGAAGGGAGTTATTCCATGATAATGACCGCCTTGCAGAACTTTATCCCACTTATTATATGGCTACCTATTGAATACAATCAATAACATGTCAAGAAAGCATGTTTATCATTGCTATCATAGTAATTTTAATGTTTAAGATGGATAATACCTTCTGCTAAAAAAGGTAGGCCATCAACTTACAGTTTAGCTGAGGGGAATGTTGGGAAGTTCCACTGAAGTGAATGGAGCATTCTTCAGCATTATAAAGTGCCATGTAATAAGCTAATATAACTGAAGCATCCATAGAAAGACTAAACAGTTATTTCTATTCCTAACCACTTGTTCTGTGATTCTTCCTCCAGATATTACCACGACCAAGTCCACCTGTCAGTCTTCCTGTCCTTGTGTCTGTCACCGCACCTATGAATCTAAACCAAAACATGATGCTCACAAACTGGCCTCTCCATCTGAGGACTATAGCAGTCACCTGGACTACTGGCACATTGTCCATTCAGAAAAGCCTAGGCGTGTGCCTCCCTCCATCCCACTACCTAGTCTCCCACTGCTAGAAATGCCAGAGCCATCTCTGTCAACAACAGGTTAGGCTTTTATTGAATTTACTGAAGAAAAATACATCTTTGTCATAATCTTCCTAAACTTCTTCATAATGTCAATATATAATGCCACTTCTTTGAAGTGTCTTCAATAAACCTTCTTGTGGTCATCATGTCTTAGTGTATACAGAGGCCTTACATTAGGGTAACCTGATATCCGGGGACAGTGCCCTATTTTGGTGGTCTGTCTTTTGTCTTTGACCCTGATTTTTGAAACTAAAACAATTTGAAATAATTTATTTTAATGATATGACTGGAATGCCCCCAGTTCCCAAGGGAAATTCAAGGAAAAGTCCCTGATTTTAATCTCCGAGGTCTGGTCACCTTAACCTACATAGCAGACCTGATATCTTAGCGCAGTGGCTGTGGTGGTAAACATGATGTTGCAGAGTTTAATCTTGCAGAGTTTAATTTTACTGAGAGGTTGAAAGTCCACTGTACTTCAAACAACCTGCTGCTTAACCCTGAGGAAAGACTCTCAACTAAACCCACCCCTGGGGTTTTTTTTAAAAAGATAACCACACAATATGCTACAGCCATGTCCCCCAAGTCTTGCTCAGTCAAGTTAACTTCACTTAAAAAGATAATACTGCATCACATATACAGTGTTACCCACCGCCTAATTTACCTGTCGAATAAGAGGAGTACCAGCACTTGAAATATGATGTTAAACTGTTGCCTGTTTTGAAATGGTTGGAGCTGTTCTGAATTGTAGAGATGATAGTGTTACAGCGACATCTGGGTGAGGTTGGCACATCTGTAGCCTGGCCATGCCTTGCCTAGCCATGCCTGTCCAATCAGTCTGTTTGGGGGGAAATAAGGAAGACTACAGACAGAGGAAAACACAGAAGAACTGACACATATTTAAGAGCTTGGTTTCGGCTGGCTGGGAATAGTGTGGAAAAACAAGCACAGCGGGAATCATGAAGCATGAGAAACATGCTCTAAACTACCCACAAAAAATCTGCCAGTTTCAAGTCACTGCTTGCCATTACAGTCAGGGCTCCCCTTCCCCTAACCTGTACATGGACATCTTTCGAAGGATTCACTCCATATGGCCAAACCACTTTAGCATCAAATCAAGACAGATAACTGACATAACTGATAAAGGCATTCCCACCGCCTCAACTTGTATTTGTTTTCATCCAATTCTGAAGACTCAGAGCTATGAACCTATTTAGGCTTTATACATAGACTATGTCAGTTATGCACACTTATTTTATTATTTTGTATCACCTCCGCGTAGTGTAGGCCTACTCTATGCCATGACAAAATCTCCACGAGTGCATTATCTGTTAGTGTGAAAAACCTTTATATTATCTAAGGAGAATCATCACAGCACTAGTGCAAGAGAAAATGCAAAATTATCATCATGCAAGGCATATGTCCGTGAGTTGAGCAAGCAAGAACTGAAAGTTTTGTCTTCGCTCTCACGGATTTATTCTGGAACCTATGGCGGCCTATGTATTCGGGGATATGAAGTAGATAATAACTATAGATAACTGACACAACCGAGTCATCTGTGTCGACCCTGTCTTGGCTTCCTCCTTGTCTTCACTTTCTGAAGAAGCTACGTGGCTATTCAGCGCGATGCATCCAGCAGTGTCACTCATCCACATTGGATTGATTGATTAAAAATGATTACTCCGCGATTAAAAAAAATGTCTGCGCGTGCATTCCAGGTCCAGGTTTTAAGCCAAGGGCAAATGCATGTAAATAATCAATGCAGCACAGTTTTCCACACCAGTTAACCAGCCGGGAACAGTGTAACATTGATACGTTTGTATGTATATATTGTCTTTAAAGCAATAGGCTATTCTTCAGTCGAGCTCTTGTATGAGCTGAGCTTGAAGCTGTTTCTGTTACGCCAGATGCATGAGAGTTGGCGACACACGCTGCAACTAAACTCGTAAAGATGTTATCAGAGATGTATATGTTTGTGTTATGTCAGTATATTTAAAGATGGTTTGTTTACAGATACATAGTATATTTTTGGAAAGACAAGTTTTACTTTTTTTATTATTATTATTATGATTTTTTCTTTTTTAAAATTCTGCCAGCCAGAGGTATTTTTACGCAGGCTCAGAATACAACTCATCGTTAACCGTCAGTGCAGCGCAAATTTTCTAGTTAACGCAGGAAACTCAAGAGGACAGTCTTGAGACAAGAGTGGACAGTCGGTGTTCTGCAGTCTTTCGGTTGTGTATTGACCTTTAAGTAGCCTACATGCCTTGTATTGATGCTATGCGATTAATGTTTTGTATCTGTTTTTTTTTTTACATTCCTATCCTCCTCAAGCTACGTTTAACGAATTATGTCTAGTGATGTTTGGTATAGTCTTTGGGACTCAATGCCTTTTCGTATGACTCCTTAGGGGAATGTGAGGACCCTGACACATTGGAGGCTGTATACATGGAGGTGGCCTCAGACAATGACAATGACAGTCCAATGACAAGTGCTCTTACAGGTGACTTCAAAAACTGCTCATATCTACATGATGTTTGACCTTTTTATTTAGATTGTATTTCATTTTTGTATAGGGCTTACAGGCATTAAGGAACTTTCAAGTAGCCTTTTTTCATTGTATGAATCGTCCAATACAGCAATGCCAACATGTCAAAGTGGAAACGCCAAACCTTCTCCTTGTCCTCGGAGAAAGTTTTTGCAATCAAGGATGAACATGAATTGCAAAATCACTGACAGTATTTACCCTGACCATCAAGACATGGAACTCATCTGTGATGTTTTCCTCGATGAACTTCCCAAAAAAATCTATCAAGACTGTCTGGAGAAACAGGACACTGACACAGAAAAATCCAAAGGGAAGAGAAATAATGAGAAGCTCTTGAGGAAACGCTCCCTTTTGGAACTAATACTGTTCACATTTCAGAGTAAGCCACAAGGAAATCAAGCAGCAAACCAGAAGGACTCCACAATTACCTGTGGCAGCCAAAAATCTGCAACAATGTACACTGTAAAAGAAAACTCAAAGTCATCCTCTGCCCCTGAGGAAGAGCCCAAGGAGAGCAAACTGGAGGCCTCAGTGGTGCCCAGTAGGGGGAGCTGTCCTACACTGGAGGAAGGGCTGTGGCGGGACCGGAGCATAGTGAAGAAAAGGGGCATACTCAACCAACTCAGCAAAGAGGAACTCCTCCTTCAAGAGGTACTTCTGGGAATGTTGTTGTTGCCAGATTTCATGGATTGGATAGAATGTTCACTATCTTTAATCAAGAGGAAGTAATAAATAGAACAAATTACTTTTGTTCACATACAGTATGATTAGCCACGTTTGATAAGCAAAGTATTTACACAGCCCAGTTCCAAGGTGATAAGTTGTGGTAAGCGTGCATCTCTCTCTCTCTCTCTCTCTCTCTTTCTCAGAGCTTGTATGAAGTGTTGACTTCAGAGCGCACATACCTGAAGAGTCTAGATGTAGTTGTTGAGCACTTTCTGGAGTCACCAGAGCTCAACCAAGTGCTGTCGCCCAGAGAGCGCAAGTGTCTATTCTCAGGCATCTCCAGGATTCAGCAGATGAGTCAGAAGTAAGTTACTCCATTAGCAGCCAATCCTACATTCTTTACTCAGTGATGATGAATTCAGTGCTTCTCTCTCAGTAAGATGCGTGGAATTACCAACAAGAGGTTACACAAAATCAGAATACACTGAATCCTTGCCTGTAAAACAAATCCAGACTAGCACTGTAGGGGGATGATATAATAGATAGGCTAATGTAATAGAGACTGTTTTACATTACATTTATGCATTTAGCAGATACAGTTTTAAGCATTTAGTGTATCCCACCAAATAACAATACAAATATCAAACAATACCTTTAGACTCAACTGTTTGGTTTTTTGCAGTTTCCTTAAAGACATGGAAGAGGAGCTGGCTTCCAACCTTTTCTGTAACACCTGTGAGGTCATCCAGAGGTATGCCACAGGACCTTTTGGTGCTTATGTGGACTACATCCGCAACTTGCCCTACCAAGAGCAGATGCTACACAGCCTAGAGTAAGAAAGCTTAGCCTGGTTTTCTGACAGATTTTTGTATATAATACTGTAAAACAAATCCATTTGATAATATAATTTTTGAAATCACATTGTGTTCCACTTGTCAGATTTGGCCATTAATTAATGCTAACCATCTGTCATTCATTGATAAAATCACTAGACAAAGGAGTCCCCAGGTATCAGAAATCCTGCGAAAGCTTCAAAAGGACCCTCGCTGTAACCGGCTCTCACTCAAGTCCTATTTGGTTCTACCCTTCCAACGGATCACACGTCTCAAGATTTTGGTAGAGGTAAGACAAGGTGGCTATGCCATGATTAAGGTACTTAATAGCCTAGATGTTTTAACCAAATCAAATTAGCCCAAACTGTCCTGCATTAGTCTAGTGACACAATTCAACAACTCAACTGAATAGGTGACAGGGCTACCTGGAGGCCAGTTGTACAATCACAGATGTGTTGATTACAGAAGTGCAACCTCACAGATTTTGTCTGAAACGGCTTTGTGTCTATTGACCTTTCAGGCCATTCTGAAAAGAACTGAGCCAGGGTCACAAGGTCAAGCCTCAGCAGAGAGAGCCCTGAAGGATGTTTCCAAGGTGACGGCATGCATGCATGCGGCATGTTTTATCACGCTGGCTCTGTCACGCTCTCGATTCATATGCTCAGTGTTAGAATATGAAACAATGTGCCTCCTTTTGCACTATTTTGACTAAATGAACAGCATACTTTCTTCAGAGTGATTGTTTTGGTTGATTTTGATTTACTCAGTTTTTCACTACTCACATATAATTTTCCTATGCATGTTATTGGTCTGTAGATAGTGGAGGCATGCAATCATGAGGTTGGCAGGATGAAGCAAATGGAAGAGATGGTGCACATTGCAAACAAAGTAGAATTTGAGTGCAAGGTGAGTATGAGGCACTTCACAATCTTTTCCTTGCAAATGAATGCTGCTACAAGGTATTGAAAAATCAATAGCTTTGGTGGCTTTTCAGAAAATACAAACTAATATTAGTTTTTCTATCTGCTATGAAAAAAGGTGTAAAATCTGTTGTGTTCACCTGTACACCTCTTAAAATGTGTCAAAATGTGCAATATTTATTTTTTCCCCTCTCCAATGTACCCCCATCAGGCTTTGCCACTAGTGTCTTCCTCTCGCTGGCTGTTGAAACAGGGTGACTTAGCACAGCTGTCTGTGAAAGAGAACATCTTTGGTCAGAGAAAGCTCTTTCCCATTCACCTTTTCCTCTTCAATGACATGCTGCTTGTGACCACACGGAAAGGGTGTGTATGGACTATATTTAGATCCAGCTATTGTTTGGACTTCATAAAACTAAAGGACATGAAATGCATTAAGTAATAGCCGCTAAGTTGTGTTGGGTTTTTTCCCCACAGGCCAGATCGTTTTGTAGTGCGCGACCATGTTCATCGCGCCCTGACAGAGGTCAGCAGTGTGGAAGATGATGCAGATCTGGATGGGTGTGAACATGACAAAACATTCCAGCTGGCCCTCTTGAAGAATCACAGAGGGGGCATCTCTCATCTCCTGCTGCAAGCCCCCTCTCAGTGAGTAGCCACCACAGTCCGAAACTCATCAAAAACAGTATACATTTTGTCTTTTAAAATGTTCTGTCAATTAAATGAGATTACCTTAAAAGGATCCCTGTCTGGTTGAGACATGTTGGCCTTGACGTTGGATTGACGTTGGTATCTGCTATATTTAACAGAATTTAAAAACACTCAAAATGCTTTCATTTTTTATTAAAACTTTTACAAATTCTCTTCATTTGTAGAACTTGTAAGCTGCCATTGCGTTTACATTTCAATGCTTTCTGGGTAAGAAGTGACCAGGTGACCTCACCTGGTTGATATTAATGGTGACTATGTGCAGCAGAAAGTTGATTGCTGCACCTTGATTGGACCTTGATTAGATTCAACCAGATCCTGTCACTTTTTACAACAATGCCAGTTTACGAGTGAAAGGATTTTCAAAACTTTTAAGAAAATCTAAACCATTTTGAGTGTTTTTAAATGTTTGTAGTCAATGAAATTTATCTTAAAAATGAGAAAAAAGTAGCTGGACTATGGTAACTGATATAGGCTGATACTCAGCATGTAAGATGTATAGACTATGTCAGTTACCTTAATTGGAGCTGATGGATTTAACATCTGCATAGGAGCAGACAAAGCAGATTATGAGATGATGTACTCACACCATATAATATTCACTTGTGCCACTACAAGTTGTTCTAATGAGATTAGGAAAGAACATGAAGAGAGGATGTTATGGAAGCGTATTTAGATGTGTCACTACAGGTACCATATCAGACACAATAGAGAACCTCAGAGATAGAGAAGTTGATCACCACACACAATTTATTATAATATACAAAACATTGTTTTTTTCCTCTTCATTTCCTTTGTTTCAAGTATTAAAGTAATAGACCTTACAGTTGGTCATAGGCCCTGTTGGCCCTGTCATAGGTTAATTCCCAGCAGTCAGAATTTGTGTTATTGCGTAACGTCTTTGTGAAGGACTCATTCCGTGTGTCACTAACGCCATGTGGGCTTAATTTAGAAGCTCAACTGAGGTGAACAGAATGGAAATTTCACTGTTTGTTTCACTCTGAAATGGAGCTGCTTACTTAATCATACATGGTAATCTGATCATCGTTTTGACATAATACATTTCAGAGCTGAGAAAGCCAGCTGGATGGAAATGCTGACACAGAGAAAAGATGGAAAAGAAGAGATTTATGAGGAATGGGGTTAGTATCAATTCAGATGTGTATGTGTGTGTGTATTCAGATGTGTATGTGTGTGTCAGTGTCAGTGTCAGTGTGTGTGTGTGTGTGTGTGTGTTAACCTGTTGTGTGTATGTGTATCTGTGAGCAAGAGAGAAAGGGACAGAGGGAGAAATACTAGCATATTTCAATTGACCATAATAAATGTGATTGTGTTCACTTATTACCTTGTAATATGTGGTCTGTCCAGTGACTATTATAAACTTTTATACGAGTCCTCTCATTTTAGAACTGTCCAGTCTGACTGTGACCTGTGTCAGCCACTAGAGGGCAGAGTTGTCAATGACATCTGGAAAGTTTCCATTAAACACATATTTGACACACAAAGTGGCCTCTGTACCACAGAGGAACGCATAGGAATTGCATCAGAAATTAAATGACTGAAAATCAGCATAATGAAAACACGGTTATTTGTAGCAAAACTACTAATTGTAAACATTTACTTGTCCAGACTGTCCTCAGGTCCAATGCACAGTGGCCTACCAAGCACAGCAAGAGGGTGAGCTGAGCTTACAGCCTGGTGACGTTATTAATATAATCCAGAAGACCGGCAAAGGTGAGTTAGGCTTTGTTTACATTCTGTTTTATGTTTTAACTTGTTTTTTCTTTAGCTTAAATCTGTTTATTTGATCTCTTACAATGCCTTTAAGGGTGCTTTCCCAAACAAAAGGATAGATCCTAGCCAGTCTAAAGGATGAGTGAGGATGAGTGAATATTATGTATAGTATATGACCTGTGACTCGTAAGTGTATCTTGATAGATTAAGGTTTAAAGAGGTGCCCTTCAGACCAGTCTTGTAGACGCCTTGTGTTTCTGTTTTCTCATGGGTTTAAATCACAGAGAGTTACTGAAGTTCCTCCTGCCCCTGTGGGCCCAATGTGTTGGTTTCACACATATTAGTCTAATCTCACAGGCAAAGTGCTATGAAACACTCTCAGTCACTTAATGAGTGTAAATCTGCAGCTTGCTGGCAAAACCAAATGTATGTTGTGCACCATCATTTAGTCTTAAAACCAAAGTTTCTTTTGTAGTAGTTCAGTTCACTAGGGGAAGGAACTATTTTCCAATGCCTCATTAATAGATGTTCCCTGTCAATATCTCAGGCTTTCTGGAGGGCTGGAGGTCGGATGGAGAACGTGGATGGTTCCCTGCAGTGTGCACTGTAGAGATCACTAATGAGCATGTGCAGAGGCGACATCTTCGCCAGCGCTACCATGTTCTGCAAGCAGCCAACCGAGTGCTGTGCCGGCGTCTGGGAAACGACAAGAGCGAGACCACTTGTCTCAGATAGGATCTAATAATCCATGGCTGATTTTACTACTGATAATGACTGTTGGTTGTGGTCAATATCTGGTGTCTGTGTCTAATGTCCTTGTCATGTCTTTAATTTCCAGCAGATAAATCCAGCATCAACTGCATGTTAACTGCATTATGTTGAGACACCATTTTAAATGCACTTTGACCAGCAGACACACCAGCAATCAAACACTCACTCACTGAAACCCAAAGTTCCCAGTTTACTGGTATCAATACTAAAATATATTTGAAAAGATATATCTCGTTTACCTGCAAGTGTAAGGTGCTGGCAATCTTCAGTGCAGTATTTTGTCTTATTGCTTAATTAAACTTCAGTTCTTCTTTTCATATACTGTGTTTACTGTGACTTTGTATTGCACTGTGAATAGGACACAGTGATTTTAGTGATACAATCATACCAGCCTTTACATCAGATATCCTAATCAAGGACTTGTGGATGATCAAACTCATGTGTATCTCATTAACTTGACATGCTGGGGCCATCTCAGTTAGAGCACCATTGATCTGGGGAATTTGGTTGCTCCCATCGAAGATGACATTTAAACATGAATGGTTCCTATTAGTGGTCTGGCTGCAGCCAAGCCAAACTCCCACATCTTACCAAGTGCATGCAAATCCCTGCAAGTGTCTCAACCTGCTAACCTTAAGTCCTCACACTGTTGTTTTGTGTTAATTCAACCCTGCCTTGAGTGGCACCCAGGGTCTGCAGAGGGTCTATATTTGGTGCTCTGTTGTGTGGGTCTTTACCGGAACACTGCTCCTTTGTTACTGTGGCCTGAGATGTTAGACTCCCCATGGGAGAGCTGCCCAAGGCTGCAGGGACACTTGGACACACACATGCACCCTCCCACGCACATACACAAGAATCAGAATCTTTGCATTTTTTTGTTGTTGAGTCCTGCTGCAGCTGAAGGTGTGAAGGATAGTTTGAAAGTATGTTATATTTGTTTACACACAGGATTTAAATTTGAAAATACAAAACTTTATAAAAATAGCTTACTTTATACAATACTTTATGACATTAAATGTATTAATTTATGTTGTTGAGTCCTGCTGCAGCTGAAGGTGTGAAGGATAGTTTGAAAGTATGTTATATTTGTTTACACACAGGATTTAAATTTGAAAATACAAAACTTTATAAAAATAGCTTACTTTATACAATACTTTATGACATTAAATGTATTAATTTATGTTTATTGATAGTCAGCCTATTTCATCACCTAACACTGATATATCATATTCATAACTTTTTTGCATAACTTTGCGTAAGACTGTGAAAGATGGGCTATATAAGCCTACAACAAGCGAATGTGAATAATCACATAAACGTATAATTTATTAGGCTATAACTTGAAAGGGGTCTATAATTTGGGCGTTTGATGACTCCAAGACTTGGTAATGAAACCACAAGTAATTGTAATTTTGTTATCCAATAGTGAGTGAATGTTTCAATGAAATATTAGCCAATAGGAGCATGAAGTCTGGAGTGTGTGTCCAATGGGACAGCAGATTTCCCTGCGGTTCGTATTTGCGACGGCCGTGTGATATACTGCCGAAAGAGTTCCAGACGGCTTACGAGAGGAAAATCATAAGGTACGACGTAGTTTTTATAAGTTAATGACAGATATCTGTGTTTTAATACTTTATTTGTTGCTAATAGAAAATGTCGATATTCGACGGAAATTCCAGTCAGCACAAAGGGGCTCTTTGTTATTAGGTTGTGTAGACGCATGTTTATCGGAACTGTTGGCTTGGTTGGCTACAGGAGACTAACTTCTGGGTAGCGGCTGTATGTTAAATCTTCAACTCTGTATCGTAATCACATAGTTGAGTTGCTTTGTTCAGTTTTATCCGACATTTCACGCTTTCACGCCACATTGGCTGGTTAACGTTAGTGATGGTAACCTATCTGACTTGGAATGAAAAAAACTGAGTGTACTAAGAAAGGACCTACTTTGAAACAATGCGAAGTGTTAGTTTAAATTTCCCACATGTTGACATTTTCTGACATTAATATTTGTTCAGCCTACTCCATAATGCGTAGGGTTAATTAAAACGACAATGTGGAGTCTGCATTTGGTTTTCCATGCAGACTGAAACGAAGTTATTATGTTGGGCTCAGCGCAAGATTTTCCAGCCTTTGAATAC
This sequence comes from Tenualosa thibaudeaui, assembly GCA_027481765.1. Classification (NCBI taxonomy): domain Eukaryota; kingdom Metazoa; phylum Chordata; class Actinopteri; order Clupeiformes; family Clupeidae; genus Tenualosa; species Tenualosa thibaudeaui. The sequence goes on along the minus strand of JAIFZK010000173.1, from coordinate 1,184,019 downwards.
TCATTGCTATTCACACACAAGTTGCCTAATCGAGTTTCAGATCATATCGACCGACCGCATTATATTGGGAATTAAATTTTGCTAAGTCAGGCTTTGTGCATTAAGTTCAGGAGACGGCAGCTGTAAAATTTGAGAGATTGGGATGGGGGTTTGAAATGAGCCTGTTCCTCGGGACTGTTTAAAAGTTGAAAGGCCAAACTAAATTATATAATTTACCGAATCCTCCTGGCATTCCCCATTTGAAATGTCCAAGTTGGCCTACCTGTTGCATCAATAACCAACAGAGGATTTCACATACGTGACGTGAGTGTAGTAAAGTTGCAACTTTTTATCAGAGGGGGGTAGTCGTGTAAATGATGATCTTCATTAGCTATTACAAATCGTACAGCGTAATTGTGGGATTGATCGTTTTCGACTATGTACAGCAGCACCATACTGTCTCTTGGCTTTGCTTGCACAGCAGCTTATGGCACGACCCCTTTGCTCTTAGTATGGTGCGGTAACGTTAGTATTAGTTGTTGACGTGTTCAGAGTGACTTTCTGGGACGGGCTCGTGTGTGCCAGCTGCGTGCCACAAAAATGCACTAACGGAAATCATTAAATCTGGAATAGAACAAGACCAAGAGCCTCTAAGCAAGCGATGCCTGTTTCATAAATTAGCGTTCTAAATGTCCATATTTGTACAAATTGTGAGGATAAGTCTGTAAGTAAGGACTTGAGTCCCCAAGTGGTATGCTATACTTTCAAAGATTCCAAGGCTCATGTGCAGAGGTTTGCTTTTATTTTTGTATACATAATATGGGCCTGATCTATTTGTAGTGGGAAGGGAATCTTGCCCTTAACAATGAGCACAAGGAAGTTAGACTCTAGATGTGTACCAGCACTGCCTTATACTGAGGACATGCTATTTGTAGTTCTGAGACATGACCTGACATGTTACCTGCTTGTTAGTCACTGCTGTCAAAGGTCATAGTGTCGGAGGATATATTTCCAATTCTTTCACAAAATAAATTAAGATGCCTATCACACAACAAGGCTGAGTTTTTCCATCCCTGCTCTTGGGAAGTCTTCCATAGGGTTACTGTATACTACACTATTACTTTTATTGTTCTGTATCTGTACCTGGAACTGCCGTAAATTTAGTCAGTATTGGTGTGCATGGAGGTCAGAGGAGATGGAAAAGCCTGCTGCTGTAGTGCAAAGCTTTGTGGAATGGGCTGTTTGATCTTTGTATGAAAAGAGGTGTGATGAAGTAATCAGTTTGTGTTGAGGGCCCCTTCAGATCACAGTGCATCAATGCCCGCCCTGAGTTACCAGGGAAAGTTATTTTTTCCCTGGTACTCTACTTTAATAACTCTCTTAAAAGGTGCATAAGAGGACATGCCTGCCAAAGTCAACACCTAAAACATTCACAGTGGTTTCTGCTTTGTCTATGTATGCTTTGTCTATTTTTTGTAGAGGTCCAAGGTCCACAGAATTGGGAGCATTTGACTATAATGATGTCCATGCAGCATATTAAAACGCATTTTGTGTTTCTCTGTCTCTCGCAGGTGTATGTGCATGCACGTGTGTGAGCGTGCGCTGCTTCAAGCGTGAGCAGCGATGGGTGAGATTGAGGGCACCTACCGTGCCCTGCAGACTCCCGGCACCAGGTTAGGGGCCCAGTTCAATGCGGGCATCAGCACCCTGGAGCCTGGCCAGAGTCTGAGCACTGCTATGGGAAGCGGGGGCAAAGGCCACGGCCGTGGGCTGCAGCTGCGGGTGCTTGGCCTAGATGACGCCCAGGAGTTCTACGACCTAGAGGTGAGTCACCACAATTTTTACCCTGTCTGATCCCTGTGGGCTGCAGACTTTTAGGCTGTGTGTGTGTGTCTGTCTTTGTCTGTCTTTGTCTGTCCGTGTCTGTGTGTCTTGGGTGTCCAGTATATACAGAAGAATCAAGAATCTGATGGCTTTAGTAAGACTGTGAATTAAATTATAGACAATGTAGTACACATTACTGCAGTAGGGGGACAAAGTTGTTGCAAAGTTGTTGCAAAGTTGCTTATACTCCTGTCTAAGTCCATGCGAAATCTGGTATCCCTGACTATTTCTGTCTGTAGTGTTGACTGTAGATCACAACTATATCTTTCCAGAGCCAGCCTCGTCCTCCTTCTTCTCCTCCTTCTCCTTTTCCTCTTTGTCCTCCTTCTCCCCCTGCTGTTGTCTCTCCTCCTGCTGTGGTGTCCTCAGGGGCCACTCTCCATGTGCGTGCTGCTGGGGCCGGTGACAGCTGCAGCATGGCTTTGGCCTTCAAATCCTTCCCTCTTTAAGACCGCTTTACTTTGTATGGCCTGGTGTTACACTGCCGGCCTAAAGGGCCTGTAAGTGAAGAGCTCACAGTTGCAGTATCCAGTAGGCTGTAGTGGAGAGGGGGCTGTTGTGGGGTCATGCTGGTGCCATGGCGTTTCAGGGTGTGTGTGATTGCGTGTGTGCGCACGGGGGGGGTTGAGCTTCTCTCTGGTCGTCTGGTGGGTTTTTATCCAGACTCTGGACTGGAGGCTTTGGTAGGGAAAATTAATGGGATGGGTATTGAGGGGGATGGGGGTGTTCAGAAATAACTGAAGAGTCAAACTTCTGTGGTGTGTGTTGGCCTTGTGTTGGGGTTTGCAGAGTGTTGTGAGAACTTCACAGTGATCCATGAGGACCAAATCGCTGCCCCACACTTTATCAGAGCGTCTGGAGCCAAAAATGCTCTGACCTGTCGTTTGGGTTATTGCTAAATGGTGCTGTGTTTTGCCAAGAGTTTTCTTTGTTTGACTTAATTTTGCCTCACCAAAGAATACAACAGTTTGCTTTAACCACTCTGTTTTATATCAGAAAGGCAAAATATTTAGAGAGCCTCTGTCCTCTATCTGCGGGTTTTGTACTCTGGTGCTTGGTATCTGGGTAACCGCAGATGAACAGCATTCTATTCTTTTAGTGGCGAACAGGAGGGTTGAGGTTGTTGACAGAGGGGACAAGCGGGTGGGGGTGCAGGACAGAAGGGGGGGGCTAACAGTTTCCCGTGACCTGCAGCAAATCAGGCTGTAGTGGGCATGAAAGGGATCCATTTTCTCCTCTCAATGCAAAGGGAATGACGTGAGGAGTGATCATCTTTGAGCTAATTTTTATTTCAAAGCGCACTAGGAATCCTCAAGCTCAAAAAGAGAATTCGGACCATTAGTGCCTCTACACTCTACAGTTGTTATTATGTTTCATGCTAATGATTTAGTTGGCTTTGCTTCAGCCACAGACAGTGCAATATGTTTATGCAAAGTCTTTCATGAAATTGGGCTGCATTCGTGTAGCTGTAGTTGTGCAATTGCAAGAGGCCAGTAAACGCATTACTTGTGTGGTTGTATACTATCGGGACAACTTGACTTATGGTGTGGTTGTACTTCAACAAAGATGGCACCTGTGTAGTGTCTATACTGTGTGCGTGCATGCGCGTGTATGCTCGAGTGTTTGTATTGTGCCATGTTGCTGTATTGCTATGTTGGCATCTGTTTGCAAGACACCATGATTCTTTACAAGCATGCACAGGTTAGAAGGGCAACAGCTGTGTGGAATATCCCCAGTTGACCTAAAAAAGCAGCACTGAAAAAAGAACAAAGAATCAGTTTTTCATTGTGGTATGTCCTTGAAGGCATGTCCTTTTTACTGTTTTCCAATTCTTTTCATACATTTAAAATGACAATTTCCCTTTCCTAGTTTGACATGACATGACATGACATGAGTGTCATTTCTCTTCCAAACCCAGGATGTCATTTTCCCACTGGAAGTCATTTGAGTGAAGCTGTTTTTAAGCCTTCCGGTTGTGTAAAGCAGTATTAACTCTTAGATAACACTGCTCTTCTGGCAAGATGTCTTTAGCCAGAAAATAGGTTTTCTAGAATTCCAGTTTGATTTGATTTTGAGGCGTATGCCATCAACTAGATCCTGTCTTGGGGGGCGGGGGCGGGGGCGGGGGCGGGGGCGGGGGGGTGATTATCTTGCCACGTTTTACAAATACTCATTCTTGCACACACACTCAGTGTAGTTGTGTACCCACCATGACCCCCTCAGAGAGGTGTGTTTGTGTGTGTGTGTTTGGGGGGGTGGTTTTGGTCAGCTGTGGTCCAACGCTGTCTCTCCAGGAATGTGCATACCAGTGTTTGGCCACTGATATTTATAACACATGTTGGGCCCCTTTCATTTAGTTCTGAGGGAGTGTGCTCTCCCTGTCCCTACTATGTAATCAGGCCTTTGGAGTTCACTCTGGTTGACTGATATCCTGACTATGGCCTACCGGCACTGTTGACAGTGTGTGATTTGCGAGAGTTGCTGTAGGGGTGGGGGGTTAAGTTGGCAGTGTTGGTGGGAATGGAAGTGGCCAATGTACAGGCTATCATTCTCATTTCCACAGTCACAAACACACTGAACTTTATTTTCTGTGGACCATCTATCTCTATGTTGCTCTACCTTCATCCATGGTAGGGGATCATGCTAGGGACCTCTTGACTTCTCTCAATCAAAAACACTGTTGTAAACATACATTTATGTCCAGATCACTTTTCTTTCACACTTGAATAACAAATGTATGGCCCTCTGCAGGACAAGGCATCTCCAGCACAGACTGTCCCAGTAAATTAGCTAGAGACACCTATTAATATGGGCTGGTGAGTGCCTGTGTTCAGGCTGCAATCAGTGGGACGTGACCCTCTTGATGTGGGGGGAAAAAAAGCATGATTTTGTTGCGGTATTTTCTAAAAAAAATGTGAGGGAATTGTTTTTTAACTTTGAAAACTCTCTGTTCTACATATGCTACCCTGGGAAGATATGAGCAGACTTACTCTGTGAAAAGCCTTTGCTTTTACATGGTACAGCAGTGGGTTCAGTGGTTATGACATCAACATTTTTCTATGGCTCATATTTTGCAAAAATTTTGCAGTAGTCACAAAATAAGTCTGTCTGCCTGCCTGTGTTTCCATGTCAAAAAACAAAATATGTTTGTTAAAATCACACCCTTCCATTCACTCATGCGCACTCTACTGTTGGTAGCCTGGGTCACAAAACTACAAAATGTCAAGGTCTTGAGAAAAATGATAAGTTTGGAAAAAGTCTGTAATTTTTAGTTGACATAAGGGCAAGCACTCTGTGTAAAGTGTGTCTGGGGCCTGGGCATGGATCTGATCTGCAGCACGGCTGAATGAGTATAATTATGCATAGTGCTGGTGGGCCAGCGTGATGTCTTGAATCTCATCTGAGTGAATCAAAGCGATTTTTACCCCCCTTTAATGGCTAAGCAAGGTTTCCTCCAGACTGCTGTAGATTTGCCTCTAATAGATGCCACATCTGTGCCGGCAACAGGCGTGGCGTGTGACCTAGCGTAAATGAGATCAAACTATGGCGCCCATTATCGGCCCCAAACCCACTCCAATCCCACCCTCAAACCCATTCCATCGTCTCCCAGCTGTAGATGAGTGCTAAAGACATCAGGAGGAGTGGTCAAGTGGCTATAGGATGGGTTGTTAGGCTATCACTGGGGTAGTCTCTACCCCCACTCCCTCGCTCTCTCTCTCTTCCTGGTCTTGGCTATTGCACGCCGGCTCACTTCTCTGCTTTGCTTTGCTTGGCTGGCTGTGTTTCTGCTGGATCCACTGCGCGGCAGGCTAATAGGAAGCGATGAGGCATCCACTACGACAGACTCCCGCATCCGCCGCCAGGGAGCCGGCCAAAGTGTGGCCTCAGTCGCAACTAATCACAGACATCCCCCACCCACACACACACACACACACACACACACACACACACACACTGCAGCTCTTGGAGCAGCTAATTCACATGGCCGGGCCCTATTGTTCTCCACTGTAGTAGACAGAATTGGATTTGTTGATTACACCTCTGTTGGATTTGTGTGCTGTTTGGGAGCGTGTGTGTGTGTGTGTGTGTGTGTGTGGCAGGGTGTATTTGGGGAGGTGGAGGTTGGGGAGACTATGCTGTGACCTAAATCCTCCCTCAGCAGCCATAACAATATTGGAGAAGGCAGTCCTACTGCAGAAGGAGGAGGAGGAGATGGCTGGGACAGTGCTGAGGTGGACTTTTATTCATAATCTTATGGGCCCATATGCTGCCTCCGAGAGCTTAGACAAAGGCCTTCACTAGCTGGCTGACCGTCTTGCAAATTTGCATGGAATTCCACAAATGCTGCATTTCATTGCCTGCATTGCGGAATCTTGGAGGAATGCTTTGCAAGTGCAAGTCTTGTCAGAGTTGAAATAACTGCCCTCAATAAAGATGGAAGTGTTTGCGCTTAAGGAAGGGGAGGAGATGGTAGACAAGATAAGAACGAGAGAGCAAGGAGAGGGGAGATTTTAGAAAAAGCTGGGGAGGGAGAGGGAAGAGACACTGCTCATGGGTGGTGTGTTTGTGTGTGTGTGTGGGGGGGGTGTTCTAAACCAGATTGTGAATGGCTGTTTGTAGTAGGTCTTTTGATGGGGGACATCCATCCTATAATCAAGCTCAACACTTCTCAGAGAGAGACAGAGATTTACTGCCACTGATCACCAGCGTGAATTTACTCTGAAGGGGCTAGAGGCCCACTGAGTGACTGAATCTCTCACTCTATCTGTCTTCTTCCTTTTTTTTCTCCTCCTCTTTCTCACCCTTTCATCCCCACTCCCCTTCCTCCCTCTCTCCTTGTCAGTGCTGTGAGAAATTGCCCTCCTTGGCCATGTCCTGAAAGCCTCCTTTGTTTTGACACTCACGCCCTGTAAAGTGTGTTGGTATGCAAATCTGTGCACAGATTTGTCGTGTCAAAACAGGGTGACATTTTGCAATTACCCAGTATCAGCAGGATGTCCCTGGCTAGTCCTGGCCATATTAACAAATGCAGTGAAAGCAGTTCACAGGAAAGGCTGATGGATAAAGTTTGGATGCAAATCTGCAAGGAAGACGATGATCCCGTACACCACGATGATAAATCTGCTCCCTCTGTCATTTACCAACTTGTAATTTAACCTCGGTCTTGTTCTCTCTTAAATATAGAAGCAGAAAATAGATAGAAATTGCAGTGTTGGTTGTTTCAGCTGGTTCTGGCTCGAACATAACTGACGGACTGACTGCCTGCCACCCTCCCTTCCATCCTTCACTCCTTCCCTCTTTCGCTTCTCCCCTCCTTCGTCCACTCCGTGCGCTAGCCAGATCCACATGGTGAGTGATCGCAGTGCGCAGACCATTACCTGGATTTTGTTTGAACTGGCCTGGACTAACAGAACTTAATTGACTCACTGCCCTGGCGACTGTCACGACCAGACCAGATGTGGTGTTTTCTTTTGATGACTGACGTGAGCAGTCCATGCCCTCAGGTGAAGCCTGACACTGGGAAGAAGGTGTGTGTGGGGGGTTTGGGGTGGTGCAGTGGGGGTTGGTGGTAGTGAAACTAGCTTCACTGTCTGTGCTGATGCTGACAGAGGCCTAGAGACCTAGACTGTGGCAGTCTTGCCCTGTGTTGCTTACTGTTGCAGCGGAGGTGGATGTTTGTTCAACAGAAAGCCGTAAGGCCTGCCCAGATGAGTCAGCCTGAAAGCCTGTCACAGTTGAACTCCTGTAGGGCACTGGTGTAAACATAGTTTTTTTTTTCTCTCTCTTTCTCTCTCACCCACTCTTTCTGTCTCACTCACGCTTTCTCTTTGTCTATAGCTCAGCCCTCCCTTTTTTCATCTTTCTTCACCTCTCTTCTCTTTCTCATGTTCTTCCTTTCCCTCTTTTTAAAATTTCTTAACTTAACCTTCTCTCTCTTTCTCGTGCTCCTTCCCTCTTTCCTTCCAACTCTCTCCCTCCCCCTGTTGACAATACTGACCAGACCCTGCTCTGCTCTGTGAGTAGTGAGTTACAGAGTGCCGTGCCTTGTTCTATTATTTTGAGCTCTGCCTGGCTGTGTGCTGCTCTCAGGGCTTGGCTGGCTCCAGGTAGGGCCTGCCCCGTCCCTGGCAAGGCTCCACGGGCCTGGGGCAGGCCCCTCCTACACCCTCCTGCAGCAGAAAGCCCAGCCTTGTGGTGTCTGGCTGGGGGTGCGGGGGAAAGGAACACAGGCCCTCTTTTATCCAGCACTCCCCTGCACTGGCCTTCATCGCTCCACTCTGGGAAAGCTAGAAAGAGAGCAAGAGAAAAGAGGGTGAGAATGGAGGGAGGGGGGCAAAGTGAGGGGGTAAGAGTAAAGATACAGTGAAGGGGAGGCGGGAGCTGTAAAAGTGTGGGGGTAGAATGTAGGAGTGGGGAGCGAGAGCCCAAGGGGGGGGGGTGTTCTGGGCAGTGGTGTACCGAGCGGGGGCAGAGAGAGAATGTGCAACAGGGCCTCTGTTGGTGGGGGGCCGGGGCCCCATCCCGCCAGCATTCGCAAACAAACATATACATAAAGTAAGGTTGACAAGAGAGGGGCTGGGCTTAGAGGAAGAACCTTGTTGCTCGGATGTGAAAGGAGCACTTGTGTTTCGTGTGTGCGCGTGCGTGTGTGCGCGTGCGCATGCATGCTACAGAAGGTGAGGTGTGGAGACAGTAACCGTGGGATGTTCAGCGGTGGAAAATTAGTGTTTGGCCCTTTTAACCTCTCCTGGTAACCAGAGGCACAGGCCCGGGAGTGACCCTGGGAGTGTCGTGTTCAATAGAGCCTAATATAGTCCGGAAGAGTCTAGTCCAGTCTTGGCTTGGGTAGGGCAAGGAAAAAAGAAAAGTAAAGAGTAGACTAGGTGAGGTCAAGGCTCAGGAAATGGGGTCACTGTGCAGTGTAGAATCAAGCACACCAGTCTCACTCCTCCTCTGTGTGGTGTTGTTGCACTGTATGGCCTGTGGGACAAAGAACCTTCTCAGCCTGTCAGTTAAGCATGCCAGGGACAGGAGTCTTCCACTGAACATACTTCTCTGCCTGGAGAGTATGTTGATGGTACAGTGGGTGATCATTGTCCAGTGTAGATATCAATAAATCTCAGGGTCCTCTTTTCTGCTACTGATGTCAGTGTGATCTGAAGCTGTTGGTATTATTCAAGTATCAGCGTAAGAAAGAACCAGTGTTGGTAAATGCAGCGGCTGACACCAGCAGAATTTTAATGCCACGGCCAGATATATTCTCATTTAGAGCCCCGCCTCTACAATCTATTCTCCATTTAGAGGCCCTGCCCCCAGAATCTATTCTCCATTTAGAGGCCCCGCCCCGATAATATATTCTCTATTTAGAGGCCCCGCCCCTTGAATTGGTGAGACAAAGGTGCATAATATGTCCAAAATCTAACCCAGAGATACTTGACATGCAGCTCCAGCTGAGCCAATAATTAGTTTTCACCGATAGCAAAGGAATGTGTGAAAGTAGGGGGATATAAACCTTTATCTCCCCAGACATAACGTATAAATTGCTGAAACAGCCCTACTATCCAAAATTCTTTTACTACACATCCCAGAACAGTCATTTGTCCCTGGAGAAAATACATGACTCATGCACACACTGTTGCACCTTTTTTTTTTTTTTTGACCATCAACAGGCTACATTTGGAAAGGCGGTAAATGCGCATGAGTAGTTTTGTCCAATATATGTATTTCATGAATTTAACTCCTAACTTCACAATTCTCTGACAGGAATGCTGCGCTGTGCTGCTATTCTTGAAATTGTGCGTACACCATGTCCTGACTTGACGTGGATTTGAGCGTAAATACGACCCATGTTCAGATTGATAACTACCAAGTTTTGCGTGGGCATGAACATATACACAGTTTTCTGTTGTATGTTAATTTCAAAATGACGGCCAGTGACTCTAGCTTCATGCCATCAACAAAGCCAGCTTTTCTCACCAGCCTGTCCTGACTCCTCGGCACACCACAGCATGGTAGCTAGCAGAGATGGTAACTTATTGGCTCCGTCTTGGTGCACTTGATCTAAAAATTAATCTGCTGTTATCTGCCTCTCTGGTGTCTTGGGAACTGTGTTCTTGGCAGGGCAGGTTGTCTCACAGAAGCTGCTTCACTGACTTCCAGCACATTTGTGCTTCCAGTTGAAAAATGCTGGAAAGAGTGAGTTTTTCTTTCCTCTTCCTGAAGGCCAGCTAGCATTCCATAGATTACTGTGCTCTGCTCACACACATTAATCAGTTGAATTTCTACTGTAAATACAGCTGAAAGTTGTCCTCAAAGAATTAAGATGGAAAAAATCCAGAAAGTTTGACCAGTGTTTTCCTCAGCATAGAATGGACAGTAGAATGGACTTTTTCCATTCAGATCAAATTGCTGTCTGGGAAGATGTTTTAAACCCAGACCTAGCCTTGAAGCTATTTGGACAGTGATGGACAGTTGAGGGCTCTTCATAAGCCGTTCTCATTTGATCGGTGAACTTTCATTAACTTGTGGCTGTATTCTGTCATGTGAGCTGTTGTACTAACTGGGCTTTAAGAACTGTGATTAGAATGAGTCGGTGCCGGTGTAATCTGACATGTTAAGTACCATGTTGCATGTGGTTGGATATTGTGTTGCATAGAGGCCAGTGGGGAACTGGCACACGCTCAATTCTGTTTACTCTAATCCTCATGATGTCCAACAGGAAAGGGATGGTGTGTGTTTGTATGTGGAGGTGCAAGCAGGTGTCTTGTTTGTCCTAATGGTCTCAATCTCAATCCATTAACATGCTCTTTATCTACTACTACTAGTGCCTCACTCACTCACTCACTCACCCACCCACCCTCATTGGCATGGCTTAAAAGCACTGTCCATAGGTTGCAAGTAGTGGACCAAATGAGTAAGTTGACACTAGAAAGAGTAGCCCTAAGCTGATGGAAAAATCCCAGAGGCAATGCACTGATTGCTTTAGGGTTTGCACTTAGTTTTTGGTCTTGCTGGATCAAGTCCGATGCGGTTCCCCTACTTACTTTGACCCTGGGTAAATGCGCAGTGATTATTATCCCCAAGGGAGAATATGTTAAATTACGTTGAGTGAAATTAAAATGTCAGTTGTGTCTAGGAGGATGACTCAGGTATTGCAGAATAGTGAGTGACGTTTTTTTATGCATAAGTGATGTTAGCAGGGATTTCTTGATTTAAAATATGCCAGTCAAAGGCATTCTTTGTTCTCTCACCTCTATGTATGAGGGCAGTGCACTAGTGACCTCATTTTTTAGATAATGCAGTGTTTGTGTGTGTGTGTCGCCGTCCTGTGCAGTGGCGCAGCAGCAGAGTGGATCAGTTGGTCAGTACTGTCAGGCTATATTAAAGCCATGGCCAGGTAGTCACCCTAAGCTCTCCCCTCCCCTCTGATCCCTATTAGGACCCAATTCATCTGACCACAGACGCAACCTCACCCTCACCAGCTGTCCAGCTGGCAGCCAGGACCAAACTGCCACGTGTGGACAGGGCCTTGGGGCTAAACGTGTGTGTGTGTGAGAGAGAGGGGGACAGACAGAGATGTGACTGTCAGCAGCAACAGGTGTGTGTGTGTGTGGCACGTGAACGCACCCTGGGGTTCATTAGAGCTCTCCTGCCCAAGTGATCCGTCTGCGTTCAGGTAGCCTGTGGTCTTGAGACACAAGTGCTAGCACATGCTACACCTCTCACATGTGCATGCCAGTGACGCAGGCTGCTGGGGATTGGAATCTTCTGCAATCTGCGAGGTGTCAGAGAGAATGCAGCTCAAACTGGTTTGATATGACTGTGATTAATAACATCGCCAGATTGCCTAACAGGATTGCCAGTGGAGAGCTTTGTTTTCCTCTTGTTTGGTTGGGTTTGGTTTTAGTGTGAGTGTGGTTAATGATTGCCAAAGCCACTGTGTTTCTTTTCGGTCTTTATCGTGAGGAGTGGCTCCTGTGCGGGGGTTCAGCATGAGCTCATTGCCTAAGGTGTGTGTGTGTGTGTGTGTGTGTGTGGGAAAGTGTTGTGGAGAAAGTCGAAAGACAATAAGCCACCTCCAGCTGAGACGGAGGCAAGTCTGAACACGACAGGCAGCCTAGTGTTGAGCTTTTTTCCAGTTTCTCCTCACCCATCTTACTTTGTCGTCTCTCTCTCTCTCTCCCTGGTTTAGTGTGCCAGTCAGGTCTGTTTGCTTCAACAGCATTAACCACTTCTCTTTCTTTTCCTTTTTAAATTCATTTTAATGACAACAAAGTGTTTCTCATTAAAGCCGTATTTTTTTCTCACACTCTCTGTAAAGTTCTGTCAAAGTGTCTTTTTGGCTGACTTTTCTCGTGTTTCAATTGTCCTCTTTTTTTTTTTTTTTTTTTTTTTCCTTTTGCCGTATCCTTTGGCAAAGCCTAGTCTCGTGGAGCCCTCTCCTCTCTAAACACTAGCAAGACTTCTGCCAGCGGAACATCTGTTCCTGTGTAATCCAGGCTCCACTGAATGGGCCTTGATTGGTTGACCCACTAACCTGCGGGCACAGGCCAGGCATCTGCGGACTATGCGGACGGACGGAAGGATGGACAGACACAGACAGGCACATGGGTGGACAAAGCAGGGGCTGAGGAAGTCTTGTGCACTCGTCGCTGGCATCACTGCCGAGGCCAGTTGACACTGGCAGTGTTGTGGTGGTTTGAGGTCAGCGGAGTTGAGCTGCCGGTGACACGTTTATAGAAGTCCATGGGGTGGGGGGGCGTTATTTTCAGCTGTCTCTGTTGTGACTGTCTCTCTTCAACCACTGTCTGCTTCTGGAAATAAAAAAGAAATGACGGCACTCACTGAGCCAACATCCGCTTTAAGTTAAGAGTGCAGCAGACCCATCAGCCTGTCTCTTATGATAATACTCTTGCCTGTCTGAAAGTTTTAAAAATTAAGTCAAAGAAATGGAAGGTAACCCAACTGTACGCTCTTTTATAGTAATTGACTTTCAGATGTAAGGTGAGACTTCTTAGAAGTACCTGTGTGCCCGGTAGAGTGTCATGCACAGGTTCCTCCTGCCGTGGGAGTCTGACTTGCACAACGCCCCATCTATCTACAGTGGAGCGATTGCTGCTGCAGATATCACAGATAGGCTGAGGCCAAAATGCTGAAGCCGCCCCGAGGGCAATTACCTGCCAGCTCTTGGCAGGGGAAGGGAAATTCCTCACAGGAATAGCATGCCGCTGACTGGTGAGACTGAAGCGCAGCTTTGGAACTGGAATCTTGCAGGAGGGAAGGAAGTGGGATCGAGAGGGCACGGAAAGATGCAGGGGTGACTTTCTTTCTCTCTTTCTCTCAGCTAGTGCTCTTCCTAACAGCATGGCCTGGCCCAAGACAAAAATGAGGCTCAGTGCCAACCTGTTCTGTTGGGCAAATATGCACACAAACACAGACATAAACAACCAAACAGATACACACACATTTCCCGGCTCATCAGTCTGGCAGTAATTGCATGGCTGTGGCTCGCCTGAGTGAGATTCTCTCCTGGAGTTTATTTACACCCCCGGCCGCTGGAGCATTCCTGCAGCTGGCTAATGATTAACACAAGGCAGGTCAGTACTCACCTCCAATGCCCCTAAAGCCCCACCCTCCTCCCAAAACACTCACATTTGCTCTCACCTTGGCTGAGTCGCTTGCTCTTACTCCTTCAACTGTATTCTTTTTGCCTTTGTTTCTGTGCTGATGTTTTCCACTGTCTGACTTGTACTTTTTCTCCCATGGCACTGCTCACACTCTCCTCTTTTCTCTTCACACAGACTTTCTCTCCCTCTCTCCCTCTCTCTCTCTCTCTCTCTCATTATTCACAGAAAGATGTTCTCAGGGTTGTTACTCTAAATCCTCCTGACCTCTTACGATTTCAAATGCATTCTGTTGATGGTCTCCTCTGACTCGTTTTGACCTTGAGGGTTTGTGTGCAAGTTCAGATCATTTGTAACTCGCAGTCATTCCTCCCATAGTTCTCTCCATCATGTTTCCTGTGTAAAAAGGCAGAAGTGTAATACAAAGTTTACTGCTAAGCCGTCTCTGACTGTCGGTTGAATAAGGCGCAACTTTGAAGGTGAAAAAAAAACTGTAGAGCTTGTCCATGCCAATACAAGCCAGGCTGTTTTTAGTGCAGAAAAAATACATTCTCCATTGCAAACAGATGGCCCACTGTGTAATTTTCTCTGAAAGTCACAGGCTAGAGTTCCAAACCCCAAGAGTAGTGTGCTCTCACTACATGGTAATTAGTCCTTCGTTTAGTAAAACCAAATCCTGCAGCCCAGTGAAGGTAGGGGTTTTATTTTTTATTTGCTGGCCCTTTGGGCCTAAAGACACAACTGCATTTGCACACACACACTCACAATTGCCTATTGTAGCATGCCCTCCGTGGTCATTGACACCTGTTGAATTGAACTACTTATTTTTCACGAATTATTGTTTACAAACAGCCAGGGGGGGAAAAAATCAGGGAAAGTACATGGTTGACCGTCAGTGCAGTTTCTTCAGCCAGCTATGGACAGGAAAGTACTTGTGGCCACTGTGGCAGCCCTTTGTGGGTGTGTGTGTGTGTGTGTGTGTGTGATATGTTTCCCTGACATCCATTACCCCCAGCCATCTCTCTCTCTCTCTCTCTCTCTCTCTCTCTCCCTCCCTCCCTCCCAGTGGCTTACAGCAGATGAGGCCTGCCTCTCCACAATGTTCATTACCTCCAGTAACCCCCAGTGTTTTTCCATGCATGTCTAACTGCTAGTAAATGGCTGAGGGGCTTGAAACATGAGTAATGCAAATATCTCTACAGCCAAACTGTGGATTTTAATGCATACCATGCACCACCGTTAAGATGGCATTCTCTATGGTCTGTGCATTAAAGTCGGCCAGACTGCAAATATTGTTAACAGGTGTGATCACCCATGTGGTATGATGTAATGTTAAGCTCATGGCCAAATTGTATGAGGATCATTAAAGATTGTGCTCTTAACTATACTCTCTGGTTACTGTACATTGGTTGAGAAGTTACAGGGAAACAAGGGCTAATATCCTTACTCCCCCAACCCCCAACCTCTCTCTCATATGCAGACTAAGGCTGATGGACAAGCCCTCCTGTCAGAAGTATACCGCCGGTGCAATCTCATGGAGAGTGATTACTTTGGCCTGGAGTTTCAGAACATGCAGATGAACTGGGTAAGATGAACATGCTTCTCCTCACTTCCACTCTATAGTTCTCAAACACTCTCCTCTCATCCCTCTGTCTATTCTGTGTTTGGAGAGTCTTAATGATGTTCACTCCTTGCTCATCAGAAGCTGCTCTGTTGGAAGTCCATGCGTCATGCATGTCTAGGTTTACAGAACGTGGAGTTTCTTCATTAGCATTTCTCAAACATCTAGCCCACATTGTTTGAGAGGAAGAGCTTGTCAGCGCTCAGTAATGCAAGCCTTTCCAGCTCCAGTGAAATGTTGAAATGAAGGTGAAATGGTAGAGGATGAGGGGATGTATCACTAGCAGATGTGACACGCTCAGTTCAATGAGGATCTACACAGCACTAGAAATACTTCACAATTTCCCCCTAAAGGCTTATTTTTGCTGGAGAGATTCAGGAGTACAGAACAGCACTTGTAAACTAGTAAACTGTATGGTGTACATGCTGGAAGGGAATCCACTGGGGCTTCAGGAGCCATTGAACATGTTTAAAAAGTGGTGCCATTGTTATGCTGAGATAGGCACGCCAACAAGGCCCACAGACTTGGCAGGCTCAAGTGGGAGTGGGCATGGAAAAACGTGGGTGTTGCTACACCACTCCTCAGTATAACTGTTGACGTGGAGCAGTTTCACCTCCACATATTTCCCCCATGAAGCAACATCCAGTGGAAAAAACAGCCAGCCCTCCACCACTGACTGACTGACTGACTGACTGACAGATGTGGGGCAGGGGGGTGTGTGCGTGGTGGTGATGGTGGGGAAGCCCAGAGAAAGAAATGGCTGTGAGTTGTTTCAGAGGGGCGTAGTAGAGCTGATGGTGGAGGTAGCCTTTCTTCATTAGGCAGACATGAGGAGTGAAGGAGTGAGTGTCTACTGTGGAGTTGGAGATCCTCAGGTGTTCTTTGGGGCCGGAAGATGAAAGGCAGATGGATGTGGGGGAGGGGAGTGCCGCGCCTCCTGCGCAAAGGAGGAGCATGTGGGAGCGATGGAGAGGGGAGGCAGGTGGAGGTGGGGGACAGGGGTGGCTGTGCAGTGTGTCCTGCGCAACGGAGGAGCATATGGGAGCGATGGAGAGGGGAGGCAGGTGGAGGTGGGGGAGGGGAGTGGCTGTGCTGCGTGTCCTGCTCAAAGCAGGAGTGTGTGGGAGCGATGGAGAGGGGAGGTGGTGTGGTGATGTAAGGTACATTCCTCCCTCAATTGGGCCCAGATGTTCTTTCAAGAGGTGGTGATGGGGGAATGCTGAGTAGAAGCTTCATTTCAGCAGTGACGGACAAATTTCAAATCTCTGCACACACGCTTGCACGTGCATACGCAAACACACACACACACACACACAGAATAATACATGCTGACTTACTTAAATATGTTGTGCATTTTAATCTGTAGATGTGTGCACTCTTTATAAACACAGTCCATCTAAACTGCTTGTAGTTTCTCACTCACACACGCAAATACACTCTCACACACACACACGCACATTCCATGCATACTGTGCCAGCATTTTCCATCCCGCCAGCATATTTCAATCTCAAACACTCTTGCACAAGCAGCCAAGCATGTCACACTCGTGTCTGCGGCTATCCCTTCTGGTTTTATCAGCGTTTTCAGTTCAAACATTTGGCCTGAATCAAAGTAACCTGAGTGGCGATGTGCTGAGGTAGCCAACAGTGCAGGCATTTGTCTTTAATTGTAGCCAGTTGTTGCAAAGCTAATCTAATTCTGCATCTGAATTTCAGGTATGGCTAGAGCCAACAAAGCTCATCATCAAGCAAGTGAGAAGTGAGTAGAAGGCATCAAAAGGGCCAAGTATATTTTGTCTAAAATAACTGCCCAAACATGTCATGTGAGGAGGTGAAGGTGTGCCAACAGTTTTCTCTCTCTCTCTCTCTCTGTGTGTGTGTGTGTGTGTGTGGGGGGGGGGGGGGGTGGTTATAGGGCCCATGAACACACTCTTCAGACTCTCAGTGAAGTTCTTCCCTCCAGACCCTGGCCAGCTACAGGAGGAGTACACCAGGCAAGTAGTTGCCCAGCACTACAGGAGTAAATTCCTGCATGGATCATGAGCCACAGCAGCTTTAGGTACACACACTCTTTTCCTGATGTTAACACTAATAGTCTGGTGTGTGTGTGTGTGTGTGTGTGTGTGTGTGTGTGTGTGTGTGTGTGTGTGTGTGTGTGTGTGTGTGTGTGTGTGTGTGTGTGTGTGTGTGTGTGTGTGTGTGTGTGTGTGTGTCTGCAGGTACCTGTTCTCTCTGCAGATGAAGAGGGATCTGATAGAAGGGAGGCTCACCTGCACAGAGAACACTGGCGCCCTTCTGGCCTCCCACCTGGTGCAGTGTAAGTATCCCCCTTCACACACACACACACACACACACACTCTTCAGACACACACATCCTCTTTGTTATAGGTGAATTATTTTGTGCTTCTAACCGTTCGAAATGGTGCTCTTTAAAGGTGTCCTGCCATACATCTATGTGCTATTTCAAATTGTTCTCTGAGGTCTCCAAAGATGGTATGTAAATTAAGTTGGGCTGAAAACGGTCCCAGGAGACTTTATCAATGCTATAAATCCCCAGAGTAGAATGCCTTGTTTTGTCCACCTATGATAATGAGCTGTGCTCTGATTCGCTGTCGATTTTGTGTGGAAGGGCACCTTTAAAAAATATAGGAATGAATGTAGACTTTGGAACTTGGGAAATGTTAATACAACATCCCATACAAAAGAAATGAAACTGATGTGTACAGCTCATAAAATAATTCATAATTGTGAGCACTGGACATTCACCTTATCTTTTCACTCTGTCAAATGTCAAATGGCTGACTTGTATCCTGTCTCTCCTGGCAACCACAGCGGAAATTGGCGACTATGATGATGTGGCGGACAGGGAGTACCTGAAGATGAACAGGCTGCTTCCCTATCAGGAGCGCGTGCAGGAGAAGATCATGGAGCTGCACCGGCGACACTAGTAAGACCGCGCGCACACACACACACACACACACACACACACACACACACACACACACACACACACACACCCACCCACCCACCTACCTTTACAGCAACTCAAGTATCTCAACCACTCTTGCTTTTGGACTTTTTAACTGCCTACAGAGTACAGGCAAAATTCCTTTAAACTGAAATACCTTTCCCAAAAAAACCCTCCCCAGTTGCTGTGTATGCAAGTGTTTGTGGGGGTGGGGGAGTCTTTGACAGTTCGCTTTAGTTCCATTGGGCTCCTTGTGCAAAAGCATGAACATGCCAGAAGGTAACCTTTCTCAACCCCTGAAACCAGCCCTCCTGCCTTCTGGCTTGCTTTCTCACACTCTGTCTGTTAAAGCTTTGTGTTTTCAAGGGGTGAAGTTTTGTGAGCGTACCATGATTTAACGCTATCGTTTGGAGGAATTTTCCACTGCATGTTGTATGGGCCATAAATGTGGTATTTGGAAATGCTACGTGTGTTTGCCTTCTGTGCCACTCCTTGCTGCTGTTCCTGTTGCTGCTGCTGCATTTGCAGATGGGGAAACGCTTGAACTGCCCACCGCTGGACACAGATCACACACAATTAACAGCTGAATATCTTGGCACTCTGCTCGCTCTACAGGTTCTCATCAACTTTTCTGGGAAATTGGTAGATTGTGGTGGTGCACCTTTTTGAAAAATGGGCACTCCTCTGGAATGGTGACCACAACAGCACACACTTTAATTGTGACTTATTACCGGTCGCAATTGTTATGCTGGCAAGTGTGTGTGTGTCTGTGTGTCTGTGTGTGTGTGTGTGTGTGTGTGTGTGTGTGTCTCCACATGAACTCCAGAGGCCGATCGTGGCTGGAAAGACACACAAACTCGGATTAGGCATGCATAATGGCAAACATCTGTTCGTGGAGGGCTCGTTTCAGTGGGCGGTTTTGGTGAGCTTTGTAGCACTCGGGTCCTGAAACCCAAGAATGAAGATATCCCTCCGCAGCAGTAATCGGAGAGGATGCGTGGAACATGGCTAACGAAAGACATAACAATAAGCATCAGCTGCGCCCACACAGGCCCAAACTCTCAGTGCTTCATTCGAGGGCACTGGGTATATAATCAATGAGTTAAGCCAATAAGGGCTCTCAGTCTAGGACATTCTGTAGCTTTACATCTCAGACTTTTTCTCATTTCCTCCCTCATTTCTGACATCTTTTGCCCCTCTTTCAATGCTGCACCTCATCTCTTTCTTGCTTTCTCTCCTCTGTTTCCCTTTCTCTCCCCTCTCTCTCTCTCTCTGTCCTTCTCTCTCTGGCTCCCTCCCTGTCCCTGCGCATGTTGGCTGTTGCGTGGGAGGGCATCAGGCCGGCTGGCCCCTGGCCTCTGGCTCTAATCCCCTGGAGCTCCGGGCTGTTGATTAGCCATACGGCCATCCAGGGCGGGGAGGAGCAGATGAGGCGGAAGAAGGGGGGGGGGGGCAGGAGGAGGGTGGTGATGGGGTGGTGGCCTAAGGAGATTTCACAGCTTAAAGGATGAGCAAAATTAGAATGCGCTGATGATCTGGAACCCTGCCAGTGCGGCCTGCTAGCTCATCAAGTCCATTAGCCTTGGTCTCAGTGGCAAACATGTAGATAATTGGGTGTTTGGGAACAGGAGTAGGGGGTCGCTGTAGGGAGGCAAAAAGGGTTCAAACGGAACTTCTTAATATGATTGGAAATCTGATAACCCCACCCTCCCCCTTTTAAACTGCTGGGCAGCTGCAACTTGTTCCAATTTGTTGGTGGAGATTTCAAAGCAGCTTTTCATTCCCCGTCTAAAGTGACTACGCAAAAGCCACACCATGTCCACATGTGTTAGAGTGCTGAAGCTTTTTGCCCAAGTCACTGCAGTTGAATGAACTCCTGACAGCCAACAAGGGGGTGATCACATGTCTCTGTTTCAGTAAGAAAAAGGGATAAAGTAAGAAGGGATTTGTAAAATGTTTTTGCTTCCATTCAAAATCCCTCATTTCAGACTGTGTTCTCTCTGTGTTGTTTCTCACTCTATTCACAGTGTCGCTTCTTCATTAGTTTTGTCCCCTCTTACCGCCTGTTTCTCTCTCTCTTTCTCTATGTGTGCTGCAGTGGTCAGACCCCTGCGGAGTCAGACTTTCAGGTGTTGGAGATCGCGCGGAAGCTGGAGATGTACGGCGTGCGGTTCCACCCAGCGGCCGACCGCGAGGGCACCAAGATCAACCTCTCCGTAGCCCACATGGGCCTTCAGGTGTTCCAGGTGAGGGCTAAATCTCAGATGGGTGAACTCATAGCCACTGTACATGTCCCCTGTGGTGCTCCCCTCATGAGCGAAGGAGGACAAAATGACACCTTTCACATCCTTTCTAATTCCTGACCATTCCTCTCAGGGCCTCACGAAAATCAACACCTTCAACTGGTCAAAGATCCGCAAGCTGAGCTTCAAGAGGAAGAGGTTCCTCATTAAACTCCACCCTGAGGTTCATGTGAGTTGGCCATGTTGCTTCTGCACACAGTTGATGCCCGTTCTGATCTTACTTTGCTCGTAATTCTGCAATTGTACAAATACAGTACATGAACAACAGACATAAAATTTATTTGAACCATTACATGGAGTTGGCTATTTCTGCAGTGGCTCATCAATAGTGTGTTCATGTTGGCTTGTTGGTTCTGTCAGGGCCCTCACCAGGACACGCTGGAGTTTCTGATGGGCAGCAGGGACCAGTGTAAGATCTTCTGGAAGAACTGTGTGGAGCACCACTCCTTCTTCCGCCTCTACGATCAACCCCAGCCCAAGGCCAAAGCCATTCTCTTCAGCCGAGGATCCTCTTTCAGATACAGGTATGTACGTGTGTGTGTGTGTGTGTGTGTGTTTGTCAAGGGTTGTTGTGGTGTTTGTGTCTCTGTGAAGAAATGTATGTGGATTGTGGAGTTATGTATGTGTCATTCTGTGTCTGTTCTCAGCTTTGTGCGTGCGTGCGTGTATGTGTGAGTTTGGATGTGTAAACTTGTGTAACATCAGTCTGCAGTGGTCTATCCGTGTGTGTCTCAAACTCTGAGCTCATGACCAGCACAGTAAATATTTGAGTCCCATTAAATCTCATTGTCACCCATCACAGGCCAGTGCCTGTCAGCCTGTGGTAGCCCCTAGTGCTCACGCTCATTGTCGGGGCCCTAATGCTGTTATCTTTGTTTCTGTGAGCAGCGGCCGCACTCAGAAGCAACTGGTGGAGTATGTGAGAGACAGTGGCGCACGAAGGACTCCATATCAGAGGTGGGGGGAGTATTTGGTTTGCTTTTCTTTCATTGCCACAGAGATGCATTTGCATTCTATTTGTTTAGTAGCTCCTGTGATCCGTCAGATAACAGGAGGGGAGATGTGCTACTAAGTGGGGGTGGTTCACAGTCGTATGGGGTTGGGATGGCAGGTGGGTACATGGGGATTGTAGGAGGGGGGGATGGGCTTTGTGTTTGGGTGGGAGTGAAGGCACTGATTTGGGGGGGGGCTCTCTGAATGTCTTGGGCCTCTGTGTGTGGGGTAATCCCTGGTCTGATGGCTTCTCTCTCTGACAGGAGGAACAGCAAGATCCGCATGTCTGCCCGCTCTCTGGCAGCGGATTTCCCTAAACAGGTTGGTAGAGAAGTACAAAGTGTCTGCAAGTGTCTTTTTTTTTTTTTTTTTTTTTTTTTTAATCCCTTAACACTCTTTCCTCTATGCTTTCAAGAAATTATTTATTGAATTAATCTAGTTCAAGGTTTATCTTAGAGTACACCACTTCGGGAACTTTTCTGACAGTTTTCAAATTTCCTCAAATCTCTCATTACTCCCATCTCACCTGTTGTCTATCTGTTCCACTGCACCTCATGTAAACTCCTCCATACTCCATATTTACCTTCAACCATCCTCTCTATATTATTCTCTCTATCTCTGCCTTCTCCCCCTTTCTTTTTCTCTCTCATTTCCTTCCTGTAGAGCCTGTCCTTCAATGACAGCCTGCGGTTCCCTGGCTCGCCTGCCTCACCCACCGTCTCTTTCCACTCCCTGCCAACCAGCAGTGGCTCCCCCATGCGCTTGGACCATCAGACCCAGCTGCAGCAGACCCACCATGGCCAGCCCGCCTTCCAGCAGAGCCACCAGCAGCAGCAGCAGCCTGCACGGCCCCCCAGCCCCCCGAAGGAGGATCCGGTCAAGGCCGCCACCTCACCCCTGTCCCACTACGCTTTCCAAGGTGCCACTAGTAACCGGGCGACTGCAGGTGACTGCGGCCCCTCGTTTGTGTGTGTAGAGAGTAGCCTCTCGTGTCCCCTGCAGCACATCTCCCAAAATGGCAATGAGGATGGTGGGGAGTGGGATCATGGTGCCGGGAGGGGGGTGGGCGCTCGGGTTGGGGGGGTGAGCGGCTTTGGGGTAGGTGTCAGGGTCGGGGAAAGGAAGGGCATTTTAACACCTGAGGTTTTCGAGGCGGAGCTGTTGCGTGGCCGGCAACCATTGCCATTGGCGTCCAGCCTGGGCTGCTATCCGCTGGCTACCACGCACCTGCAAGTATCAGAGGAGTACATCGACGACGACCCGGCCGAGATGTCATTCTACGCTGGTGGTGCTGAGGCCTACTCGTATGGCTTTGATGAGAAAGCCAGCCGCTTCGCTTACCTGGAGGAGGAAGAGGAGGAGGAGTTGGAGGAGGAAGACATGGGGAGGGAGGTGAATGGCGAGGGCAGCATCGACCCAGCCATGGCTGAGGAGTATGGCCTAGGCCTAGAGGACCTGAGCGAGGTTGGGCTCCCGTATGGTGCGCTGGGTTCCCGCGGCCGCTCGGAGACTAGCTCGCTGGTCAACAACCGCTCTGAATGCAGCTCGCTGGACCCGCTGCCACTGGGCTCTGTGGGTGACTCGCTCTCCCTCTCCTTTCCACTGGGCCTGGCCGGCGGGCCTGACTCGTCCTCTTCCCTCCGCCTGCCTGGCTCTGAGAACCTGTCGGAAGCCAGCTCCATGGTCAACTTCCCGGCGTGCTCGGTGCGCTCGGGCGCCAGCTCAGCCATGCAATTTGGCGAGCTGGTGGAGCAGCTGGAGCAGCTCAGCTACCCACCTACGGCCACCGAGGGCTCGGACAACGCCAGCTCTGCCTCCGACTCTGACTGGGGCTCTGATGCTGGCCTGCCCCCCGAGCAGAACCTCTTCTATGCCAACCCGCTGGCGGGCGGTGGCACTGGGGTGGAGGGCTTCCTGCTCGAGTGCCACAATCTGCGGGCACTGGGCATGGGTGAGCCTCCGGGCCCCGGCGAGCTCAAAATGTAACTGTTGTTGAAGAGGGAAGACCCTTCTCCAACCTCCCCTCATCTCCCTCAAGTAGAATCTCCATCAATGAGACGAGTGGCTTTGACCGAATGCAAACAATACTGTCAAGAGTCCCTTCTAAAATGCTGAAAATGGCTTGGCACTTAAATATGACTAGCCATAAATATAGTAGTAGTAGTAGTAGTAGTAGTAATAATAGTTATAGCTCTAATGGTTCAGTTCCTTCAACCTCTCTGCTTTATCTTGCTTTCTGACTTTCTTACACACTCTTGTGGTTCTCTGGTTTACGGAGCCCGGGCTTGGTTGTGTTTCTTGTCTTTGCCGGTGGGAGGGTGGAATTGTCTTGTGTTTGCTCTTGCAGCACTTTCTAAGTCATTATATTTAATGGTAGTTCCTCCAAGTTAAGGATGACACGATCATCCTTGTCTCAGTTGCTAGCATCTGTAGAGAGAAGTCAATAATACACAATAACAGTCATTGGTTATGTCATGACAGTCATGACTAATAGTCATTGGTACTTTGTGGCTTCTTTCAGGTGTGTTTGAATATTGTGTCCTTTGTAACCTCCTAGCACCTCTTTGTGGATTAATTTCTGTTCACTCCTTTCTGAATCACTTCATTCTCAAGTCAAGATTGAAGCTCTAAGTCTGTTGTGGTGTAGCTTAGCACTTGTAGCATTTTGCAAGTGTGAATGTGATTTGGTGGTGGTATATGAAGATCATTTTAGCCTGTGAAGGAATATTCATTTGTGTTTTTATCCTAGTAATGACATGAATGTGTGCTTGACAAGACCATGTACGTGATTTTTAATGCATGTCTCATGTGCCAATCAAAATTGAATTCCAGAACAACAGCCTTGGTTGTTTAGTGTGTGCATTTTGAAGCACTAACTTCAATGATTGTTCTTTGGTGTGATGGTTTGATGTGAAGCTCAGGCTCACTGTTGCTATGGATCCCTGAGGACCAGATTAGTTTGCATATCAAGAGAACTATACACTCCTCAGTTATCTTGTTTTTTTCACCTTTTTTAAAAGCAATTTCGTCCTCAAACCGTTAAAGGAACACCAAAAACAAAAACGTCTGGAACTTGATCCTTTCACAGGGCTCAATTTGAGTGCTTTTATCATGCTGTTCTACTCAGGGCTTAGTTTAAGTTGCAGGAAGCCGGTGTTCAATTGTGAAACAAAGGGGTGCAATTTATGGTGATTTCCAATGCTGTGCAGCAATTCAGGCCAAAGCTTGGTCGAGCCTTGACAGTGAATGTGGTGAGGCATTCGTTCCACACTGACCCCTGCTGGTGAGGAGCTAAACCTACTCTTTTGGGAGCCTGTGTGGCAGTACATTTTTAAATTTCCCATCTCAAGCATGTAATACATGCTATGGTGAACCATATATAGGACAGGTGCATATTTTGAAAAGGGGTGCACACATTTCTGTCTGGAATTTGTTGTGAACTCTGGGGGATTTGACTGCCAAACGGCCTGTTTAAAATTCCAGGGCTTTAGCCGGTCTTGCAGCAACTCTTTGGTGGAAGAATGTAAGCAGTATAGTGAGCTGAGCCAGATCAAGTGCATTATGCTGTCGGCCGGTACCTCTGCTAACCAAACGAATGTAATGCAGAGGCCAGTCTATGTGAAGCTGTTGTAGTTTTTACTGCCGCAGGCTTTGTGTGCAGCAGTAGACTGAGGTCCGGAGGACCTTATGGAAGAAAAATAGATGTGGGTGGGACAAGCAAACCATATATTTTTGCTTTAAGATGAGTTGTTCACAGCATGATTGTCTGTGATTAGTGTAGAATGCCTAGCCCATGGCAATGTAGCGTTTTTAGCTTGTGGAAACATTTATGATGCTTTTGATTCAGGTACTGTAAATAGAATATTAACTTTTCTAGCACATAAATATTCATAGCCACATACCCTATCTTGACTTCTGTGCCTTTTCGAATGCAATAAGTCCATTGTAAGCACTTCTGGATCTTTACCTTTAAGCCTCTGGCCTTAGATCATTGCACTTTTTTCCACTCAGAACAGTTTGGTGAAGATCCCCTTTCCACATGTCTGCACTGTGGTTGTATGCCTTCACAGTGCATGTGGCTCTATTTGATAATGTAAACATTGCAGTAGTGTGCCTTCCTGGACTCTTAAAGGTGTGTGTGTGTGTGTGTGTGTGTGTGTGTGTGTTCAAGATGAAACACAGTGGTGCTGGGTATGCTAGCGTTCACAGTTTTGTTGCTTCTGTCTGACCGCCAGCCCACAGGCATGCCGTTTGGTTGGTGAGGTTCTCCGGTCGGGAACGCTGATTCCATGTCATAGGACAGAGTGCTTCTGACCCTTAAAGAGGGGATGGAGAGTCGATGGTGGTGGTGGAGAGAGTTTGGGGCTAGGGTAACTGACAATGTTATTCGTTACGCAGACTGATGTCATTTCCTCCGTTGCGTCTGCCCAACGATCTTCTCATTAATTTCCTGCCATTCTAACCTGCCAGGGTAACCTGCCCTACCCTTTGTCTCTCTGATTTCTAACTTTGTGTGTGTGTGTGCACGCCTGCAAGTGACAGTGGAAGCTTATATGTGCTCTTCTCCTGTCTTTTCCCTGCTTCCATTTGAGTCCATTTTCTCATTCTGTCTGAATATTCTCTGTAGGCCATGGCCCCTCTAAGCTACTTTTGGAACAGTTCTGGCTACAGGACAGGATAATGATGGACTGGGCAGCTTTTGAAAGCAGTGGGATCTAGACATAGGAGTTGGGCACGACATAACTGTTTAGTGTATGTGGTACATGTGTGTTCAGGTGAAGTTCCAGTGAAAATGTTCAACCAATAGGATTAAAAAGGTGCCCAGTCTACCATTAGCTGTGCATTTCAGTGAGTCAGAGGAAAAATCCTTTTGAGCTACCCTGCATTATGTGAAAAACAAAACTATTTTGCATCTTCAGATCAGAAGTCAAATGGACTAATGTGGTGAAACTGCGTTTTTTTGTTTTTGTTTTTACATGACATGACAAAAAGAAGCAACATGAAGCAGAGCAGTCTCATTGTCATTTTGAGAGACGGGAAACACTCACCCATTTTTGTGTGTGGAATGTGTCCCCACCCGTGTTGTGGGTCCAGGCGGCACCTCTCTACCCTCACAAGCAACGACCGGGGACGGAATACGGCTCCACCGCAGTCTGTCCCACTCCCTGGGGGCATGTTGTGGGGTGGAGGAGGGATGGCGGGGTCAGGAGACAGAGGGAAGTCCACCCAACATGTTCTTCCACAGTGTTCTTTGAAAACTCTCTGAAGGCTTTTGGTTGGCCACCTGTCAGTCTCCCTCCCCAGACACCCTCCCTCTGCCCCCTGACAGCCCGTCGCCATAACCCCCAGAGACACCAATACCTTGACCACCACTCACCCCATCCATACCCACCCCTGCTTGGACCCCCTGCTGGAGTTCACCGCAGTCCAGAGTCTGTGGACCCTTTGAACCCTCTCACCCCTCTTTCTTCACACACCAGACACAAACACACACACACACACACACACTCTTAAATACATCACACCTCCCCCTCCTACCAGTTTTCCCTCCTGCTGGTTTGTCACCAGGGCATTAGGGCAGGCTTAGTGATGGTGCTAGTAATGCTGTAACACACATGGTTTCGAGGGAAATCCGCTTGTGGATCTGAGGCGTTTGTTTAAGTTGCACCTTCACCTCATTAGATGCAACATGACAAGATGTCTACTGACTATGGTGCTTTTTGAATGAATTTGTGGATTGGGTTTGTACACATGGTAATGCAAACTTTTGTCATTTTTATCAAATTCTCAAAGCCAATTTTAAACATTTAAGCAGTTTACATGTACATGTCATAATACCTGGTGGGCTTTTGAAGTATTTTTTCTAAGTTCCAGGAGTTAGACCTAATTCAGCATCAGGCTGAAAGTTGGCACTTGTCCTTTTATACGTCAAACCCAAGCTTGTTCCCTCAGTGTCCTGTTTGCTGCAGAGTCAAAGCAAGGTGATCTAAGTATCTCTACATTTGACCTCTCCTGCCACTTACACTCATGCACTCGCAACTGTTTCAGTTATTGATTTTGCAGGTTCTTTCTTTAAAGACACTTGCAGTTAAAGCATTTGGAAGTTTTATTTGTAGTTTTGTTTGCAATTGGCATTGCTGCTTTATGCATTGGTGGTGTTTTTTGTTTTGTTTTGTTTTGTTTTTCTTACCAGCATTTTTTTTTAAGTTTGGTCCTTATTGTATCAAACTGAAAAACGTCAAATGCTAAAACAGCACTTCCCCCTCCAAATGTTTCTCAATAGGTCACTAATGTAATTCTTTAGGTTGTCTGTCTGCACAAAAAATGAGAATGGTATTTGCCTTGGCCTGTAAATTTCACTTTAGCTAGAATAGTGCAGACACACAGTTGCTGTGTGCTTAACAGAGGTAAGCAGATTTGGGTCAGCCTTGCTTTGATTCCAGTCTCAATCCACCAAATTACTTTGTCATTTTTATATTTTGGTCTTCAGGCTTGTCATTATTATTTTATTATGCTCTGACCACTGATCATGAGGCTTTATTCATAATTAAGAATTAATTAACAAAAAAGTATTTTTAATTAATGTAATTATTACTAATGTGAAACAAAAAGTGTACTTATGCCTGTATGTTTATTATTTCACACCTTATTCTTTTCCCTTTAAAAATAAAATAATCACTTTTGGGTAACCTGTATTGCATTTCAGACATAACTTTATTTCCAGAACAACTGGAACTAACAAAAATAAAATTGTAAGGAAACCAAAAAATGTTGGTTAAGGTTCATGCCAGTAACTGACTAACAAAAGTATACCTCCCTCCTCGGTTCTAACATGAAAATAATACAAAAAAGATGCAAAACGAAACCCACGGCTGAAGTCCAGTACAATGACGGGGTTGTCTATTACAGATGAGCCATCTTTTCCAGGAATTATTTCCAGGTCAGGAGTCAAAATCCATAACGGTGAGCGAGCTCTCAACCTGTGCATTTGTTCTTCCTGATGACTCTCCACTCTTAACTCCACAGAGCCGGGGCATGCAGAGTCGTCGACCTGTGACTCATGCCTCCCCTGATGAACTGTTTTTAATTGGTCCTGGGTAGAGAGATTTGTTTTATGACAAAACAAAAGTCCAGGCCCAGAGAGATATCATATTCTTTATGTCCTTAGCAACCACTGCAGGGCCAGCGGTAGAGTAGCCACTCTCAGCACTCGCCTTAAGCTTCAGGTTTATGGGACTACAGCCTGAGGCAAAAACAGATTGGCCACTGCCTGTGAGGCTGTCTGGCCATGCTGACTGTGTCTGTACAGTTTGGCCAGGAAAGGAAGGTGAAAAGTAACAGAATGACTTTGGGCTCTGTGTCTTAAGCGGAGGAGATAAGATAACCATTTATGCTTAACATATCGATCACATTTTTTGGTTTATTTTTTTTAGAAAAAGCATTAATATCCTAACTTCCTTTTCAGGTATTTGCCACAAAGTCAGTGTCCACCTCCCAAGTTCACCCACTCTTCTGGCTTTTCTGGCTTTACTTGAGCATTTACCCCCCCCTGTGCCATAATTGCAGCCCAAGAGCCAGTGCGCTAAAGACTGGGACCCTTGTCCAAGCCCAGCATCAGTTTCCCAAACTACCCACAGACAAGTTTATGACCCTGTTTGTTTATAGTCTGGACTCTTGCTGTGAGAGTAAAAGCATAGATGCTTTGTGTTTGCACAGGAGAATCACATCACTTTAACAGTCAAGAGGAAGTGTGTTTGTGTGTGTGTGTGCGTGCGTGTGCGCAAGTGGGTCAGAATGACACTCTTGGCACTAGGATTATTTTTGTGAGACATGCCACGGGAAGGAAAGACAAGACAAAAGCAGTGCAAAAATTGTCTTTAAAAACACACACTTCTCTGTAGTGGAGTGCCATGTGTGAAAGAGGAGCCTGTGAGGACACACTCTCTACCTCACTCTGTCTCTCTCTCTCTCTCTCTCTCTCACACTCACACACACACACACACACACACACACACAGTAATTTCCTGTCAATTTTAGAGGAAACGTTTGCTGACCCAAGCGTAGCAGACTCAAACCGGGGTGCACCTCTCACTGAATTCCTGCGCCCCCCGCTCCCACCCCCCATGCTTTCCCTGTGTTTGGATTGGCTGTCGGCCAAGTCACTCCGACGCAGACGAGAAGGGCCCCCCCACCCCATCCCCTGCCCTGCCCCCTTTCATTTTCCCCGGCCTGTGTCATCCCCCATGGGACAGCCAAGTTAAACTGTAAACCAGGACCCGCCCCACTAGCCGGCCAGACTGACCACATTCCTGATAAGCCGCTTCTTTGGGAATTATTTCCGGGTCATGGAGTCACCTTTTTTCTTTTTCCTTCTTGCATATTGTGTATCTGATCTGTCTGTGTGTGTGTGTGTGTGTGTGCGCTTTGTCTTTTTCCACCATGGTTTAGTTTTTCTTTCCTCTCGTTTACTTTTTCTCTCTTCTTTAGCTGAAGAGCACAACAGCTGTGGCATTCCTTTTGCGGTGTGTGTGTGTGTGTGTGTGTGTGTGTGTGTGTGACTGAAACGAACATCAATAATCTCTCAATTCTGTGTTTGCCTGAGGGTTTGGGGTCAGTCAGGCGAAATGACGAAACTCAAAACTCAACAATGCAAAAACAAAGCCTGTTGCCTCTCCTCATACTCTCCTCAATATATCTCTTTCTCTCTCCTCTCCCACCCTCGGCACCCAAACCAGCCATAATGTAATCAAACCCCTGTGTTTGAATGCTGACGATAAATCACTCCGGGTGACTCTCTTGGCTCTGCAAACAGTCAAGTTGGAAATGTGGGAACCATCATCTACTTTCACCCACTCCCTCTCTGCCCCCTCTGGCCTGTACCCCACCCCCTTTTAAGTTTGAGGTCTATGAGAGCGTGAAATATGCTCTGTCTGTGGAAGCGAGCACATTTAGCTTGTTCCTGTCAAAATATTGAGGGACTTGTCATCCACACTGTGAATTGGCCAGGGGGGGATTACTGGTCTGGTCCCATAGTTTTGTTGCTGCTGTTTTGTTGTCGTTCTAAAGAAAGTGTTCACTGAGTGCGTTGGTCAGTTCTGACTTTCATGAAACACTGTTTGCTGCTTCGCTGCTAGATTTGTGTGGGTGGGCTACTTTTACAGACAGTTCTTGATGTTTGAAGAAGCATTGCATTATGGGTCTGTACAAAATCATTTGCATCTCAGCAACCCATGCTGTATCTACAGCTGACTGAAATCGAACTAATGAACTGAATTTTGCAATAGCCATCTGAATAGGAGTTTCTGAACTCGGAAATGGACCCAGCTGCAGCTGGTCTGTATGGGTGAAGTGAAAAAGTAAAACTTGTGTGTGGTGGGCTGTGGAAGGTGGTGCTGGGCTTGAGTGATCTTCATCTGTGTGTCTGCTGCAGGGGATTAGCCCTATACCCTGTCTGACAGGTTTGAAGGGGCAGCCTCTCCTGTCTGGATATCTATACGGCACACATGCACGTACCACTCTGAAAGCCTGTGCCCTTTTCCTCCATTTACCACGGGGATAAACATTTGGAGCAGTGGAGCTTACATGCTGTGAAAGTAACAGTGCTAAATCCTGTTTGAAGAATTGTCAAAGTCTGTTTTTTTTTTTTAGTAGTATTTCTTACATACCCCCCATGCAGCACTTCAGTATTTTATTATGCATGACATCAACTGTATGTTTCATTTTTAAATAAAGCCTTACTTGGAAATGGAGTGCTCGTTGTTTTGATGGATTTAAAACACCAAAACACTCCATTTTAATTATTGCCATTTTAGGCTTTGGGATTTGGGACATGCATTTAGTCATGGCTAAGGCATGATGTGCTGCCTTTTTCCACCCTAATAAGTTTTTTTTCCTCTCTCTCTCCCTTTCCCTCTCCCTCCATCACAGACTCTGCCACCATGGACAGCCCTCAGCTCTCCCCCTTCAGCCCCAAGGGTCCCCTCTGCATGTCTCCCTCCTTCCAGATGTCTACGTTGAGTCTGCCCGGCCAGGCGCCCTCTCCCCTGCAGAGCCCCATCCTAAGCGAGGTGGGCACTGCAAGGCTAGACGAAGATGAGGAGGGCAGGAGGAAGGTACAGCCGCTTTCTTCTGCTACCCTCTCGCTCTGGAGCCGCTCCTCCACTCTTAACGCCCTGTGACTCGCAAGCACTGCTTTTGTCGCTTATGACCTTTGGCTAATCAGAATCTTCTAAGCTCTTTTGAAGTGTTTGTGGTGATTGGCTGGCTGTTGGTTTTGGTGTGGGAGGCTTTATTTTCTGGCTGCTCAGATTGTTGCGTCATTCTGTTCATCTCTGTTTACCTGAAGAGTAAATAGCATATATGATGCCTTTCTTCCACATTAGAGACTTTTATGTTGTTGATTAAAGAAAATACCTGCTCCTCCCAGTGATTGGTGTGTCCTGTGGAGATGGAATTCAGTCACAACGCCAGACGTGTGTGTGTGTGTTTGTGGGTACACATTGCATGAGATTACGCTGAGCCGTATGTCTGTCCTCAGAGATATCCCACTGATAAGGCCTACTTCATTGCCAAAGAGATTCTGACCACAGAGAGGACCTACCTGAAAGACCTGGAGGTCATCACCGTGGTGAGTTTGGGTTTGATAAGCATCTTCAAGGGCTGTGCCCTTGCATGTCTCTGTGTGTATATGAATGTGTATATGAATACACTTTTGTGTGCATGATAGTTGTGCGTGTGTGTGTGTTTGCAGTTGTGAGGATGTGAGATTAATATTCCATTGTGTCTGAGAGTGTGTTTATGTCTGACATATGGCCTTGTCTGCCCCTCGTCCCTCCCAGTGGTTCCGCAGTGCTGTGATCAAAGAGAATGCCATGCCTGAGGGCCTCATGACTCTCCTCTTCTCCAACATCGACCCCATCTACGAGTTCCACCGTGGCTTCCTCAAGGAGATCGACCAGAGGCTGGCTCTCTGGTAGGCACCTTTGTTTAGCTGTTGCGCCTCATTGCGTATGTTGGTGCAATGGTATATGAATACACTTCATATAATGTAATGTACTTTTCAAATCCAAATAAAGTGTGTAAGGTTGAAGGAGGTAAGATTCTGGACTCGACCCTGCTGTGTTCTCAGGGAAGGACGCTCAAACGCACACGTGAAGGGCGACTACCAGAGAATCGGAGATGTAATGCTAAGGAACATGAGTGCATTGAAGGTAAAACTAGAGAAGAGCTTGCAGAGTGTGCGTGTTTGTGTGCGTGTGTGTTCATATGCGTTCATGTATGTTTGCATGTTTGTGCCTGTGTTTTGTATTCTGTTTGTGAAATCCATTCCATTTGGGTTCCAATCCAAAACATCTGCTTGAACTGTCTTCTGGTACTGATTGGGCCCAGCTCCGGAAAATGTTTTGGCTTTGGATGTCTCAATTTCAATCAGCCTCAAGCAACAATTTACTATTGATCACTATGGGTGTTGCTCATTATTAAATTAAGATTACAGTGGCATTTTGCCGTTGCCTGGAACCCAACCCTGCCCCCTCCCAATCTCTGGACCCTGAAATGTCCTGGAATACTCTGGACACAAATTGGCTTCATCGTAGACTAATAATGTGCCACTTTATGTCTGAGGGATAATGACCGAGGCCTTAGTAGAGATGTTGTGCTTCAGTCATTGATGCACCTATTGAGCTGCTGTTGGGTTTCCCTCCCTTCAGGAGTTCACCAGCTACCTGCAGAAGCACGATGAGGTGCTGACGGAGCTGGAGAAGGCCACCAAGCGTCTGAAGAAGCTGGAGACGGTCTACAAGGAGTTTGAGCTGCAGAAGGTGTGCTACCTGCCCCTGAACACCTTCCTGCTCAAGCCCATCCAGCGCCTCATGCACTACAAGCTCATCCTGGAGCGGCTATGCAAGCACTACACGCCTGAGCACCGCGACTATGACGACTGCAAGGGTGAGAGGCAGTGGGAGCATGTCAGTGGTACACTGTTGAGTGGTTGAGTGAAATGTGAGGAAGAGAGGTCTAGCTCATAGAGACCTGTCTCTCCTGAGCCAAGTGTGTGGATATTAGGCTGTTCAGACTACTGACTGGAAGAAGAGCAAGTCACTAGCTGCTCACTTCATCAGTACACACAACTTCAAAACAAACCATCATGGGATGTTGGCACCAGAACAGTGTTTGCAGTGTTGAGAGGCAATGGGGGTAAGAGGTGGAGGCAGTGAGCCCTGAAATGTGAGGAGGAGAGGTCTGGCTGAGGGCCATCAGCCAAAGGTCTTGATGTAGGATGTTAGGAGGTGTTTATTGCTTTGGGGTGTGGTGCAAGTGGAGGAGAAAAGTGTGTCTGTCTGTCTGTGTCAGTATGAGTGTCTGCAATTGGTAGTTTTTCATGCATGCATGAATGTCTTTATGCATACTTACCTACCATACCTACATACAGTATGTGTATGCAAGTCTGAGCCTGCTTGTTTCTTGCTGTGCTTATGTAATCATTCATTCTTTCATTCTTTCTTTCTGTCTCTCTTTCTTTCTCTCTTTCTCTCTCTGTCTGCAGAGGCGCTGAAGGATGTGGCTGAGATCGCAGCCCAGCTGCACAGCAGTCTCATCAGATTGGAGAACTTCCAGAAGCTCACAGAGCTACAGAGAGATCTGATTGGTATTGAGAATCTCACAGCTCCTGGCCGGGTAAATACACCACATGTCCAAAAAAGAATGATTTGCTAGTTTATAATGTACATTTTAGAAGAGGAATTATGAACATGACCACATTGTTTAATATCAAATAAAAGACAAGAGATTTTTGAATGATAGTGACAGAACAGCAAAGCTGGAGTAAAATCCACCTAACATCTGGTAAATGTAACACATTATAAACAGTATGCCTGGCCTAGGATGTATTCTTATAGTGATTCATCCAGTTTGTCTCACTGCTCTCTTTGACAGGAGTTCATTCGTGAGGGGTGTCTGTACAAGCTCACTAAGAAAGGCCTGCAACAGAGGATGTTCTTCCTGGTAAGTTTATTCACCAACCTGCTCTTGACTTTGAGCTATTGTTTTGGGTCTTTTTTCTGATGTATTCAGTTTCAAATTGCTTGGTGTGAAAGCATGCAGTGATGACATGTTTGCAGTGCAGTCTTAACCTATAGACTCTTAATCTATAGAAATACTGTATATGTGTTATTCATGTATTTCATTCTATATGTAACCAAGAAGCATTATATATCATATTAGATAAGGTTCCATCGTCATTTCTTTTTCTCTCCTCTAGTTCTCTGACATGCTCTTGTACACCAG
Source organism: Tenualosa thibaudeaui (assembly GCA_027481765.1). Lineage (NCBI taxonomy): Eukaryota > Metazoa > Chordata > Actinopteri > Clupeiformes > Clupeidae > Tenualosa > Tenualosa thibaudeaui. Next base: position 1,149,363 of record JAIFZK010000173.1, on the reverse strand, counting down.
CAAAGGGGTGACGGCAACCAATCAGTTCAAAGTACATGGCCAGCTGCCTCTGCATGGCATGATTGTGAGTAAAATCAAAGAGGATCATGATGGCCATCATGTCTACAGTGGGGCTGTGTGTGTATAGTACGTCTTCTCTGTTCCCAAATATGTCAGAGGGCTAAATGTGTGCTAAGCCGTGTGCAACAGAGAGAAAGGTGTTGCTGTGCCCACGCCAAATATGCCTCCCCATAACCCACGGCCCTGTAGGACAGTTTCCCAATTGCTCCAGTGTTAATAGTAGTGAAAGGATCATTATGCACATGTGGCCGTCACACATGATACAGAGGCCAGTCTGGCTGAGGAGTGAATGGAAGTTTGTGTTTGTATGTATGTTTATGTCTGTGGGGTGTGTGTGTGTGTGTGTGTGTGTGTGTGTGTGTTGGTTGTGGTAGTAGTAGTGTGTAGTTGTGAATTGGAATGAGTGTGTTAGCTGGAGAGGGTGCCCCCTGCTGGCAGCCCTGGTCTCCTAATGGTGGTGTCTCTCCTTCAACCCCAACGCAGCTCATTGTGTTGGATGCACCGGTGAGTAGCAACACATCAGAACCCCCCTACATTCTGCAGATCACTATCACCTATGAGTGAGCACACCAACCCCTTCCCCAACCAGCCACTCCTGTCTCCAGGACCTCAGACCCTCTCAGCTCCAGTTCACTCTTCCACTTCATGTTGGCACTCATGACTTGTTAACTTCATTCCCTCTCTCAATTCATCTCGCCCTTTATCTCTCTCAGGCCTTATGTATCTGTCCATTATGCCCACACTGCCTTTCACTCTGTACTTTTTTTCACCCACTCCCCCCCTCTCCCTCTCTCTCTCCCCTCTCTCCTCCCTGGCTTGAGTAGACTGCTCTAAACTCAGTCGGTTGTTAGGCTGGATGAGAGGGCTGACGTGGAGACTTCGGACAGGATCGAGAAAGGAGGGGGGGAGACCACGTTGGTTTAGCGCGCCAAATATAGATGCCCTATTAGAGTGCACTGGCAGGCCTCCCTGTAATCTGCTCCGCCTCACTCACTCACTTTTTCCCCCCATGTGCCTTTGCTCCCTGGCCTTAGAGGCAAATGCAACCTGAAGTGTAGCCCTGCACAGTGCACTGTATAGACAGACTGCACACCCAGAAGTATACATTTAGTCTGGCATGCATATGACCACTGTCTGTTTTATATACACACACACACACACACATACATAGACGTACATGCACACACCACCATCACTGTCTTTCTTACTTTCTCTGGCATAAATGTTCTGTAATAAATGTTCTGTAAATGTCCCAGTATTCTCCTCTGCTTCTGCTCTCTGACCCCTCTGTGTACTCGGCAGGTTGAGGAGAGTGAGAACGAGTGGTCAGTGCCCCACTGCTTCACCATCTACTCGGCCCAGAGGACCATTGTGGTGGCGGCCAGGTGAGACTCAACTCCTCACCTACATCACACGTGCACATGAGTGCTCACCTCTACAGCAAACATATGGCACACACTTGCGAGTACACATACCACATGTATGCAATAGGCCAATATCTGTAGCACACGTGATGGTATACACACACACACACACACAGCCTCCCATATAGTCTCGCGTCATGCACACATTGCTTTCAGTCTTGAAGCCTCTCTCACATTGTTTCTCAGAGAGCAGTAAGTGCTAGTCAGGCTGGTCAGGCCACAGTGCCAAATTTTCAGTCCCTTGATCATCACGTGAAATTATTTGAACCTCCAGTTCATCAAATAAATCTTTTTTTTTTTTTTTTTTTAATTCAATGTTCATGACCTCAGTTCCAAAGTGGAGATGAACAAGTGGATTGAGGACCTGAATATGGCGATCGACATGGCAAAGAAATCTCAGGAGAAGTCTGACCTCTTCTTGGACTCTGGCCTATCAGATCGTTCAAACAGTAAGAGAGAAATCAGATACATATTTTTGTTTTACCTTGATGCACTTCCAAAAGATTATTACATGGTAATTGTTTTTAATGAAGGTCCGTTTGATTGAGATGAGTTATGCATTGATGTAAGATTTAAAAAGGAGCAAAGAAAATCATAAGCTAAGAAACTGGAAGGTGTTTAAAAGTCCAAAAATGCTGCTACTGTCAGTGTCCTGAATGAAGTATGTGGTTTTGTTTTGCTTCATTTGCTGCATGGATTAGTGAGTGTTTGCAAACTGAATGAATAACACAAATGTACCACAGAAGCCATTTCTTCAGATCAGAACCTACTCCGGAACTTGTGAGCACTGTGTGGACTCCTGTTTTTTTCCCCGGGAAGCAGCTGTCTCCCCTGAGCAGTGTCCATCCTGCCTCCTGACGTCCTTTCCTGGCCTTACTCCTCCCCTCCCCCTTCTTCTTCCCTCGTCTCCTTCCCTCCCTTACTCCTCACTCGCAAACAGGGTCATCTGATGAGGTCTCTCTGGAGCAAGAGTCTGAAGATGACATGAACTCCTCCCGTAGCTCCCTGGATAAGCAGACCCACCACCGTGCCAACACCACCATGCATGTGTGCTGGCACCGCAACACCAGCGTGTCCATGTCTGACCACAGCCTGGCCGTGGAGGTACTCCTCCCTGCCCCCGTCGTCTGACCAACACACAAACCTAAATCAGTAGTAATAGACTGCACTACACACCGATCATTCATAGATTGAGATCAAGATACATTCAAAATAAAAAAAAGTTAGAATCAGAGCTGGTTGGTGGTCCACATTAGTTTTCATGGGCTGGTGTCTTTTTGCCAGGCAAGAGTGAAATGAGAGGCCTGGGCGGTGTTTGCGCAGGGGATGTCATAGTGCATGCCAACAGTGACACAGGTGTGCCTGCCATCTTCTCCTCCCCTCTCCTCAGCTCCTCCTGGCCCTCTCTGTCACTGTGGTTCCTCTTTGTCCTGCTCTCCACTGCAGTTCACACTAACTAACCATCTTTCATTCTTTAGCATCACTCCACTTCCTCCACCTGTGCGCCCTGGGTTTGGTGTAGGTAGGGCAGCCACCGTGTGTTTTAGTGTCTGATTGAGTTGGGAGGCGATGAAGAGAGACGGGTGTGTTTGGGAGATCAGGTGCTTCTCTCTCGTCACCCACAGCACTTCCACTGGGGAAATACTTTCATGTCTAACTACTTTTCCTCTCTTCACTTCATTTGAAAGTGCACGTGGATATGCTAACACAGCCTTTTTCTCTTCTCCTCTCTTCTCTTTCTTTTTCTGTTCTTCCCTTGCCACTCTACTTCCTTCTCTTGCCTGCCTGCTATTGTCTTTGTCTACTTTCTGTCACTCTCTCTCTCAAACCACACACACACCACACCACCGATCTCCTTACCTCTTTTGCTTGCCTTGCTGTGTCCCCTCTCCTCCTCATCTTCTTCCTCTTCCTCTTCCTCCTGCTGTCCTTCTCTGTCCGTCCCAGTCTTCAGCTCTCCGGCTGTCTCTCCAGAGCTCCCCCCTCGTTACCTCTTGGGGCAGGGCCAGAGACCCAACACCATCACTCATGTGTGCTGGTACCGCAACCAGAACCTCTCGCTCAACGATTACCTGCGCATGACCCAGGTACCACTGGGGTCTGATCCAACCCAGCATCAAGCTCTGCTGCCTAGACCCTGCCAGGGTTTCTCTCTCTCACTCCTGGAGACTTTCAGGACTTCTATGGCTTAGGAGCACACAACACTTATTTGAGTTCATCTGACAACTACGCCACTCGATTTGGCTAACACACTTTTGCTTTGCTGGCATTATTGAGGTGGAATATGTCTTTCAAAAGCACTGTATTATCTGGTGATCTCAAATAGAAGAAATGCTCAAATGATTGAATTGCCAGAGAAACGGGGAATGAGAGACCCTGGTCTAGGTCATTTCATCTGACCTAGGGTCTTAAACCACGGACTCCAGTCTTTACTAGCACCACACTCTACTGATTGTAGATTTTTAAATGTTTTTATTTGATAGCCAAATTAATAAAATATAATGTCAAATCACAGTAATCTGTAGGGTTTGACTTGATGCATTTATGAAAGCTCCTTGTCCTTTCATACAAGTGTATTTTTATTGACTATACATAAGGGGATGAACTGCCCTATTTGTAGAATTGGATATGCACTTAGATTACTCAGATTACGGTAATTGCTGTATTAGAGGTCCTGGTCAAACATGTTCCAATCCACGGAAGTTGAATTACCGTAAGATGTCTCATGTAAAATTAATTTCTAGCTCTGATCAAAATTTCTACCTCAGCAGTAATCCAAACAGAAATGGTATTGGAAATACATGGCTGACTATGGGAAGGATTGTTCCATCTTTATTCCTTTTCCTGTCTTTTTCCTTACCTCTCTGTTCAGAACCAGCTCTCTGGCTACCTCTTGAGGAAATTCAAGAACAGCAATGGATGGCAGAAGCTTTGGGTGGTGTTCACCAACTTCTGCCTCTTCTTTTATAAGACACACCAGGTACGGTCACTCTCTTAAAGAGACTACACTCAATTCAAACATGTAGATCTAATTGTCAATTAGTTATACATTCACTTGAAATTATTTATAGCTTAGACACAACAGTAAACTGCCTGGGATGGATGGAATGCTTTGTCTGGAATTGCCCAGGCTAAACATCCCCATGTACCGATGATGGTTTCACTTTCACTACAGATGATTTCTTGCACACACCAGAACACACTACAACCATTCTATCCATTTATTTTTTGCTGGCACTTTTGTGAGGTTCTATCTTTTTCTTTCTCTGTCATTCTGTCTTTCTCATATACAGGATGACTTCCCACTGGCCAGTCTCCCGTTGCTAGGCTACACAGTCAGTACCCCTGGGGAGAATGACAGCATCCACAAAGAGTATGTCTTCAAGCTGCAGTTCAAGTCCCACGTCTACTTCTTCCGGGCGGAGAGCGAGTACACTTTTGAGAGGTAAAGGGGCCTCCTCTTCACCCATCTATCTGAGCATTCACTCTTGCTAATTCTGATGGATGGAGCCCACAGCAAGCCCAGGAACTTGTGTCCTCCCTGTTTTAGAGTAGGGAGGTAGGACACCTAGTGGGGAGCAGGCAAATCTCTTCAAGATGGTGTGACTGCTCAACAGATGCCACCATCACACAATGTTGAACAATAAACAGTAGCGCAATTGTCCCGGAGGAAACAGGTTTCTCCTGCCTGAATCTGTTATAGCCAAGAGGCTAAACAGACAACATGGGCAAACAGAATAGCTTGTGTCATTCATGCTTTCTCTTGCTCAATAGTTCTCCCATTTCATAAAGGCAGGTGATGGCTAACCCCATTTTCCTTTCTTTCTTGGGAAGGTGGATGGAGGTGATCAAGAGTGCGGCCAGCTCCACCGGCAGGATGAGCCTCCTGATCCCCAAAGGCCCGACGGAGATGAACGGAAACTAAGCAGAGCAGACTGGAGCTGACCCCCTGGAGCTGGGGGCTGGGCCTCACAGACTCTTGGGAGAACCTCTTATTATTGTTGTTCAGGATTTGTTACTTTTCTCCTCTTATTATGGCTTTTTTGGTGGGGGGATGGGGTATTTACCATTGATTGACGTGAGGGGGTAGGCTTCCAAGCACAGTGAAGACTGGGCTGCATGAGACTGGCAGAACGTTTCTTTCTCTGGGGCTTGACTTTAATCTCTTTCTCTGCTAAAGAGGCTGTAAGAGTCTTTGTAGTCACCCACCACTAGGAAGGCAATCAAAAAAAAAAAAAACATATCCAAAGACATAACACTGAGATAAATAAATAAATAGGCAGCCAGTTGATTCACATTTTTCTTGTTTTGTTTTGATTAATGTCCACTAATCTCAAACGGAGGTCAAATTGTTGTACATCTGTGGCTATAATGGGGTTTTAAGGAAGGTTGTGTCTTTCAACAAGGATTTGAATGACCTGGGATGTTGAGCCTTTTGTATTGTATTGCTCAGTGTTGGAAGCAGTGGAGTTAGCAGATGTGCATTAAGCAGTGGTGGCCGTATTGACTTCTTTTACCTTTTATTACTATTAGGGCCTTGATATGAGCTACTTGTTTGAGCAGAGGTGTACTATAGTCCAACAAACACAAAGACACTGTACGTCCAATGGCAATGAATGAGTCGGCATTAAGGGAAGACTGGAGGGGATGGTGAAGTGAAATGATGGAACAGACACCCTGCAAGGTGTTCTATGACTGGGCTGATGCACTCAGATAGTACAGTGGGCGTCTGACTGTGGTTCAGAGAACAGGGTATAGAATGTCCTAGAAAGATGACTTGGTCCAGAAGTAGATGCAAGTCTATGAAGAGTGAACTTAAGGTTAGTTTGGCATGTTGAGCAGATGCTTAAAAAGTGACGATCTCTTACCTCTTTAGAGTCTAAGTTTCTCTTTATCAGCCGGCTCCAAGCAAGTCACCAATGCTCTGTGTTCCAGAGCACAGGACACCCAGCACCTCTGCACACCTTTTCAAATGAGAAGCGTGGTGTGAAATAAGCATCACTGGCAGTGCTCACCAAAGTCACAATAAGGAGGCCTGATATGCTTAACCTGTTAACTGTTACTGTTTTGGGACGTCCTGTGTGTGGAACTAAAGGGATATTGATGGAATGTGTTCTTATGTATTGTTTAGATATTTAACACATTCATTTATTATCCGTCTTGCATATCTTAAAACAAGGGTATTGCAATTGGAGCTGTGTGATCCTAGCAATCACAGGTTAATTTTATTAACAGGGGATGAAGGATGAGACTATCAATACCCCCTAGTGCCTCCAGGGGCACTGTAATAACGAAATTCAGTTGCTTTTCTTAGGGCCACTGTTGCATTTCAACTAATCCAGACCCGTTTTGAAACCAGTCCTTGATATTTCAGTTCTCTCAATTTCTCTCTCTTAATGTCTTGCCTTTGTGGACGTGGTACGTTATTTAGGGACAAAATGTCCTGTCTTGTTAGTGCAAGAGTGAAACCACATTTCCTGTTACTTTGAGATGTTACTTTTGTTGTGGTCCGCAAAGTCCATGTTTTACGTCTTAATTTTGTTTAGCTATTTTCCATAAAGGAAAAAAGACTGAACCCATTTTAGTACTGTTACAAAAGTTTTATGTAGGTGATGGTCAACCTGTTTCAGTATATTTTGTATATTCAGCAGTATGGCAGTGTTTGAGAGAGAGGCTTAGCCTTCATTATTGGCTGAAATTTATATATATATATTTAACCCTGTTCATAATGGTACTGGTCACTGTTGGTCTGACTCTCCTGCATCTACAGCGGGCATTAGAGAGAGAGTGTGAGTGTGAGTGTGTGTGAGCAAGCAAGGGAATACTTTAGATCCTGGTCCCACAGGGCCCCCTGTAGTCCTAAAGTGCACTGAGAGGGGCTGGGGCTCTCTTTGTTTTGTACATTGTTTTGTATTGAGGACTGGAATCTCTTTGCTTCTCCCTCATTGGCAGAGGAGGGGCTAAAAAATCCTGCATATCATTTGATCCCCTTTTCCCTTTAACCCTTTCTGCCTGCTGCTCCCATCACAGGAATACTAAGGCTCGTGGGGGGGGGCATTACCAAACCTATCAAATTTATTTCTCTGTTCATTCAGAGAATTTACATTGTTGGATTTGTACAGGGGAACAAGTGTATCTGTCATGTGTTAAAGGCGAAGATGAAGATGGTTTGGTGATGGACATCTTCCCCAGTTGAGCTTGGTTTGACAGATCAGATCATCTCTGCCTGAGTCCCATGCCCCTTCCTCTCCCCCACACCCCCGCTGTACACTATGTTACTTTCTATTTATTATGTAGCATGTTGCCGGAGTCCTGCTGCTCCTGAACACCTTGCATGTAGTCATGACCGTGTTATTGCATTGAAAGGATAACAGAATAAAAATCCTAAACTGGCTAACTACTTCCAAACTGCCTGTTTCATTGCAAACTCGAACACAGGATATTATTATATTATACATAACACCTCTCAGGAAGGAACGAACAAACAACAAAAGTTTGTTTTGATTGAACACATCCGTGCGGTTTTAATGTTTACGACATGGTATATATACATGGATCACTGTTTATGACCGCTGTTTTCTTCCCTCTTTGCAATACACAGAGCTTTTTTTGTTTGTACTTTTTAGCATTCATTATTCTATAAAGGAAATGATTAAAAAAAAAAAAAAAACTTTCATTGTAAGCTCTAATTAAAATCTGATGTGTGGCGTTGGTTGAATGGTTGGTTGGTTGGGTGATGGATGGGCAGGGTGGGACACAGAAAGAGGACAATAATAGAGGGGTAGTGGGAGGAAGAGGAGGAGAGGGGAGAATAGGGCGTTGTCCATATGGCCTTCTCCCAGGAGAGGAAAGGAGGAAGATGCGGAGAGGGGAGGGAGAGAGGAAAAAGAAAAAAGGATGGCAGCTGCAGGGTCTCATCGTGAGGAGGGGGCGGTGTTCCCGTTGAGTGAAAACCTGGAAAGGAGACGGAAGAGCCATGCGGTGAAAAATGCATCCTCTATCCCCAAGAAGAGCGGGATAAGTACATCACTGTTTCATCACAGCACAGTCCAGGCAACTAAACAAAGACAAACACTGTACTTCCTACTGTAGAAATAATCCTTTAAACTCCACTGCACTTTTTGACAAGTTGTATCAGTTCTTTCTCTCTGTGTGTACTTAAAACAGCTGATGTGCTCACAGCCCTTACTCTGTAAATGAAGTGCCAACAAACCACCTTAGTTTGGCTGTTTGACTCAACATTGAAAGCTACTTCTGAGCAGAATCACAGATGGTACCTTCAATGAGCTTGTTTTTTTTAAACTACGTCAGAATCATAAAAGTTCTAAATTGACACTGAGTAGTCCCCAAGACCCCAATGTACATAGATGGCAGAGTACTGGAATTAATTATCACAGAAGCATGACTAAAGCTCACGAGTTGACATTTCAAAATACACATGGCCTCACAGCTGTGCAAAACAGTGTGGACTGGTGTCATCTTTGTTCCAGAGAACAAACAGTAGAATTAGAAGAGGGAAATCTAGCTCTCCAAATGCACATTGCTTTTACCTCTGTCTCAGTGTGGAACAGTATTTGCCTCGCCATGCATAGTCATCTATATTGGACCATACAACCAGTAAAAAAATAAACATGGTTTGCTCCACCGCATTTCCAAGCCCCACCTCACCTGCGCATTCTGTCCATCATGTGGTCCAGCATGCGATCTGAGATGCCCGGGCACGACTCCTCGGCCAGGTTGAAGGCGTTCTCCAGCTCCTCAAGGGCACCTACGCTGCCTCCGCCCGACCGGCGCTTCTCCTTCAGCTGCGTGCAAAGACACAAAGAGCGTCTGTCAAGGGCTCGTCCACACACACTCGCAGCCAAGACTCTTCAGCCTGATGTGCCTTCAGAGGCATGTCAGTGACAAAAACAAATATGGACGCTGCCAATGAGGCCTCAGGGCCCTGATGAAACACTTCTCTACACGCAGAAACAGACGCTTGATTGCACAAGCAATACATACCTGAACTACATCTATAAAATCTGAGCTGAAATACAATCCACTCACAACCCAGAATAAAACCCATTGCAACCCTTCAAAATACAGCTAAACATGTTCACTGCAGTTTTACAAACTTTAAATTGGTCGACTACACTTTGACTTCTTTATAACAGGATAAAATGACACCTGAACCACATTGGTGTTACCTAGTTGAGGTCTACATAAAAACTAAATACTATTCTCTCCATGGATTGCCTGAGAACATTCGAAATTGAAAGAACATAAAACACACCTTTACTTTTACAACCTTTACTTTCAAATGTCCTTTTTCTTATCTTGGTTGGACCCAGGTCATCCACGGAGAGGAGAATACACAGATGGACCAAAACTGTGGCTTGTCTTTTTCAAACAAACTTCAACAGCTAGCCAGAACAAAGGCTATAGCTGTGTCATTGTGTAGAGTTTTGAAATCAATTTCAAAATGAATCCATCTCATCATCATCTGATGGCATATCTGGATTAAAATCGGCTAAAGCCTCAGGATAGTACACGTGCCAGGTGCCTTTACCTCTCTGAATATGGGGACGATCAGAGCAGTCAGGGAGGTGGACTTGGGCTGTCTCTTCACTGCATCTCCCTGCACAGAAACACATCAGTGGATTGCGGGCTCAGCACAATGGCACCAACACTTTCTGTCTCTTGTCTACATACACCAGCGCTGACATTTGAACTGAAAACTGATTTGATTAGCATTCAATGAACAATGGATTTCACTGGGCAGCTGCAACAAAAAAAGAACCAAATTCTAATCCAAGGGGGTGCGGTAGCAGAGTTTGGATTGAAAACAAAGGAACCTGTGCTAACAGACTGTTGCAAGCAGCTGCACTATAACAGTGCTGGTGTGCAGAGGCCTTTACATTACAACGCATTACACTGTGATGTATTAGAACCTCTTGCAGGGATTCGCATTATGACGACACACACTGAAATGCGTATTTGCAGAGTCAATGACAATATTTTCTCCATGACAGCTATTTAACAACGCCATAATCCATCAGGAGCCACGTATGTTGGTATACACATAAGCCTGGTATAATAAGACTTAAGTAAACGTCACAAATCCACCATCAGGTCTCACTGTCTAAATGACCCTGAGCAGCTATTGCTGTTGTTGATTGGGGCTGGTCAGGGTCATTTAGACAGCTGAGGCCTAATGGTGGATGTGTGCCGTTTGCTTTAGGATCATCATCCCAGGCTTATTTTACTTGAGGGCACAGGTGACATGCAAGCCTGATGGCTTTACCTTTGCATCAGGATGACTGGGCCCTCTCTGTAACTTGTTCATTGAGCTGGGCCGTACCGTTGGGAACGTCCACATGGGACACTGTTCGCCATCATCTCCCTCCCCGTCCCTGAGGGAAACACAAGGCACAGGAACAAGGTAAGCTGTCAGTGAAGGCATTCGTGCTCTCTGTCCTGACCTGACCCTCGCCTTACCGTATGAAGCTGTTTGAGCCACACCGTACACCCTTACCTCACCCGTCTAAGGAATTCACTGATTTATTACTACAGTAACAATCAGAATCTGAATCCCTAACTTTATCGCTAGAAGACACTACGTGTGCTGTGACCTTATCTTTCTATCTGTGTTTTATATAGGTCAGTGATAGTGGCATAAAAGGTCAAATTCCACTTCCATTCAAATGTTCCATTACAGGCATTAGTCTCATCCCAACTCAATTAGAATGATAATGAGTGGCAATTAGAGCTGGTTGTACCCAAGGTAAACAAAACATTCATAGTGCCTTTCCTTACATTTCTTTTCAAAAGAACTCGAATGTGTTCCTCTTGTGTTGGCAATCTGTCCATGTGTAGGTGTTTTTGGGAGTACATTTTTGGGTATACTTTTGTTTTCATTGATTCATATAAAAGTCTGAAGAGCAATCTCTGGGCTTTGATATTTGTGAAACGCTCCTGATGAGGAGAGGGGTGATGACGTACATGTCTGAGTCATCCGAACTGGACTCATCTCCGTGCCCCTCAGACTTCCACCGGCGGTACCTATCAATGAGCTCGGCCAGAAAGGAAGTCTTCTTGGTGTAGCGTGTGATGAACTTGTGCTTCAATAACTCTTTGGCTGTTGGCCTCTGTAGGATGCCAATGAATCACAGGTGAGTCTCTTACATAAGGCAGAGGTGCAGGTAAAATCAAGATAAATAAATCAACAAAAACTGAATGCATCTAAAGATGTATTTGGACACTTACAAATCTGGGGTCCTTGTTTAGACAGGCTTCGACAAAGTCCTTGAAGGGCTTACTGTAGGACCCTTCCAGGGTAGGGGGATTATTTTTGGGGATAAGGAAGAGGACCCTCATTGGGTGTAAGTCTGAATTTGGGGGCTCCCCTTTTGCTAACTCGATGGCCGTGATTCCAAGAGACCAAATGTCCGCCTAGAAAAGAGGCTTAATATTTATCCTTTTATTTCTTTCCTAAATATATTAGTTATGCATAGACTAATGAATTAACGACATAGACTAAGGGACTGACAGCAAATCTTAAATTATCGAGATTCAAAATCTGCTGAAAAGACTACTGCTGAATTTAAGTCTTACATGCTATGAGTTATGAATAAAACAAATGCACAGGAGACTGAAAAATAGTTTCACCAGGCTATATACCTTAAAGTCATATGCCGACTGTTTAATGACCTCTGGTGCCATCCAGAAAGGCGTGCCCACAAAAGTGTTCCTCTTGATCTGTGTGTCCGTCAACTGGCCCGCCACCCCAAAATCCGCCAATTTGACCTCGCCGTGCTCCGACAACAACACATTGGCAGCTGGTGAGGGCACAGAGAGAAGCTGGCATTAGCACCAACAAGGATACTGTATTTTTGCAGTAGAAATACAGAAAAAAAATTAAAAACCATCTTCATCCCTACTTTATCCCATTCATCAGTGTCAGCTGAGTTATTTTAATTTATAGCATAGCTGCATGTTGAGGATTTGATTATGGCTATTTGATCTTAATGGATACTACTGACTTGCTCAGTAGCTAGGAAGCTAAACTGAGAGGAGAAGCAGAGATTAGTATAAAATATTGATGTGTTTTGGGGGGCGACTTGGGGGTTTATCGATTAAGACCTTTAATGTCACGATGGATCTTCCTCTCTGAATGTAAGTAATCCAGTCCTTTGAGGATCTCTCGTATGATAGTCGAAATGTAGATTTCCTCCAGAGGTCCTGGCTTCAGCTGTGGGCAGAAAAGAGGAAGACCAGCTCTGAGCTCTCCCATCAAATAAAACAAGCTAAATAAACAGCATTTCAGGTATGCTTCTACTAGACATATTAGACTCATGTGGGCAAATCTTCAGTGAAAATGTTTACTGAGAGAAATCGGTGAGCATTATTTTAGGTAAATCCTAAAATTCATAGCCACACAAACAACTTACCAAATCCAAAGCAGAGCCTCCGCCGAGATACTCCATGATAATCCATAATTTTGTGCCCTGTGCAATGAAAAAAACATAATTTAAATGTTTTTTTTCCCTATTTTTTAAATCCCATCAGAGTTCCATTCCAATTTGAAGTGATGAGAATTAGACACTAGTCTACTAGTCACTAGACATGAAACGGATGGTTAGTTTGCCATGACTACCTTCAGATAGGAGCCAAAGTATTTGGTCACAAAGGGGCTATCACACTGGCTGAGGACGGTGATCTCCTGCTGGATGTCTTCAATCTCATCCTCTGCCTCCTCCAGGTCAATGATCTTGATGGCTACCACTTCCTTGGTGCGGTTGTTGATGCCTTTGTAGACCTCGCCGAAGGAGCCTTTGCCAATCCGCTCCAACTTAGTGAAGTACTCCTCCGGATCCAGACGAGAGTTCTGGGTAGGAAAAAAAAAACATTTACAAAAACACAATCCATGTTTATATCATATAATACTGAAAAAGTTAATGTACATGGACAATGTTTATGAGTGAAATTAACTACCAACTGTTAATGCTGCCTTTGATGCTTCATTTGACTGATATGTGACAACAAACTGATTGTCCAAGGAAGCAATGGCAAAATATGTTATGCAGTGAATATAGTTGCATAGTACATCCTCTGAGATGTAGCCAGGGTCTCCAAAGCCATTCCTCATTATTAAAAATGGCTCTAATAAAACCTGTCAGATGTCAGCCATTCAGTTTTATGATCTCTGACTATCACCATGGTGTACGTGTCTAGTCAGGAACAGCAAATTTGCGGTCTCAACTGGATCTATGCCCCAAAGGGTTTGCCACAAAGAAAGCTGGGTAATATGAGAAGTAAGCACTCCAAGACATGGAGTGGGCAGTCTTACCATACATGATCTTCCACCTTTCAGTAGAAACTAGCAGTTACTAGGCAACACATAAGAGGAACAGTAACGAAGGATAACACTCACTTATAGTAATCCAAAGGTTCATATGGTGGGAAATTGCTTGTTTTTATTTTCTCTTATTCTCTGTTTTCTTCACTTGTTTTATGTCTGGGCCCTGCATCCTGAAATACCACTGATATAAGTTGTTTTATCAGTTTGCTATTATTGATAATAGGGGTTAAATTACTAAATTACGAGTGAGTAAATGAGTTAAAAGTTGAAACATATGCCAACAAGAGAAAAGCTGGAGTCGCCATGACAGTACAGACTAGCCCAATTCTTTAGACATCCTGTTGCAAATTTGGCCCTTTTTAAAGTATTTTGGGGGGCTTTTGCCTTTCTGTCCATTGGGCAACAGAGAGACAAAAGGGTTGGATGGAATGCTATCAGGAAATGACAGCAGGTCAAAACTAAACTTGTATTCCCATAGGTGCAGAGATGTGATGGTGGTCCCCCAAACTTGGCCATGTTTAGGTACCTTAATTGCTCCTCGTCAGAAAGGATCCACTACAGTTGGTTGCTTCAAGGGTTCTCTTAAAATGGCTTTGCCTTTGCCCGAACACTGAGAAGTGATGAGGATAAAACGGCCAGAGCAGAACCCAAGAAAACCATCCTGACACTCAACTTCCTACTGGGAAGGTCCTGAATCCATATCAGTTTCAAAGTTCAGTGAGGCAGATAAGACCCTTATACCTGGAGGCTCCCATAGGAGCTAGTCCCTCAGTCCTTAAACTATCTTACACCCCAACAGTGGCCAAGCATCTGACTTCAGACAACATGCAAATCAGATGAATGCAGAGTTAAGCTACAGGTCTTAAAGCAAAGAACAATTCTGTGGAAGTTATCAGAACTGGTCAAGGTTGTTCTTGTGATCTATTTTCCAATCGTAAAAGGCTCGGCCCATTCCTCAGACCAGGCACAGCGCCCTGCTTCAATATGAGGCTGCATGATAAACCACATGGCTCACTATCTACTGATGTAAAACAAAGAAATTCCCTCCCTATTACATCTAAAGACTTAAGTTTCTGCCAGAAAGCAATGTCAGATTTATGCTAACCTTCCTGATGATAAGATAACATAGTATACTAACAACACATTGCTGCTAAAAGTGCAATTACAGGGAAACTACAGCTCATGTGTTCATGACAGAGATGTGTGTCAATACATGACTCCAACGTTATACTGCAATTACAGAACAACATGGTTACAGGCTGTAACCTACTGTTGCACCCCTCACAGACAGATAACAAAAGGAACTCCTTAATTACGTGTGCCACTTACTGTAACGTGTGTCAACCAACAATTCTGCCGCTCTGACATCACAATCCAAAGGCTATAATTTTAAGGAAATGTATTAGTACACTAGAGTACACTGTCAAATAGATTATTTGTTTGATTGTATGGCAGGCTATTACTGCCAAATGGACAAAGAATATTTTCAAACATCGGTATGTCAGTAACCTACCCATGAACAACAATTAAAGAAAAGTAGCCTAAGCCTTTTTATGCAAAGATAACTTCTGTCTCTATGTTTTGCTGTTAGTGAGACTTGAGTGCATTTTCATCACAGTGCAATAACTGACATAAACGACCACTTCTGTGACTACACCTGTGTGAGGTTAACGTTACATTTATAACGGGGCGTAACACTACTTGACTATCCTACAGGCATCTCAGAACTGTGGTGTGTCAACACAAAGTGGTTCCTGAGATTAAGGACAGACTAGCTATCCAACCTGAGAGCTAAATCGAAAATTGTCCATAATACGCCCTATTCAAACTATCTTAGGTAACTTACACAACAAAATGAAAGACTGCTGTTACTTTATGCTGTTTCCATCACAGAATTGACAAGACATGGCTCCTGATGGAAACGCTCGTTTCCACACCAGACCCATTCTGCCTTTTGTTCACATAGCGAATTTTGTCGTAATGACGTTATACATTTTTTTCCACAATTGACGTTTACATGACCGCGACTGCCCCCGTAGCTAGCCATCGTTAGCTAACTGTAATGTTAAGCCTCGGTTCTCCCAGACTAACGTTATTGAACACGGAGGTTGACGGATAAGAACAGCGGATTACCTGGTTCCGAATGTCGCGGAGATGAGCCATGTCTGTCGGTTGGTAGGAGCTCGGGCAACCGTAGCCCTTTACCGTCTAGAAAGCGAGGCTGTCTTGTTTCCCTTGTCCAAATTTCCTCTTCTCTTCTTTTTCGCAGTCTCGGTCGAAGACCCCCCCAAAATAAACAGCTCTCTTCTGTCACTCTCGAGATCTCTTTTCCAAATATCCTTTACAAACACACGATTAATATTTCACGATATGAGTTCCTAGGTGAATATTCCATCACTCATTTCTTGCGACAGGCAAAATGTCAAAGGCATGTCCAACTTTAAGCCCTGATAATTAATTTTTATGTAAAGGGAGACTCCCCCATCTTAGCTGCTTTTCCATTGTGCTAGGGAAGAGGATACACGACATGCGCATGTGCAAACAACTCCTCAATGCTGAGTTAGACTTGTGGGAGATGTAGGCTATTCCTTTTCCCGAAATTTTAATCCTGATATCGCCTATTAATTCATTAATCATCTTGTCTAGGTTAGGCAACTACCAATCACAATCTGCTCTACCTTAGAGTAAATTAGGCTGTATTTTTCTATTACCTAGTGTCGTTTGCATCATTATTATCAGTGGGACTTCTGAGTTCTCAGGCTATGGCCTACTCCCCTACTCCTGAGATGTTTGTCAAGGGTTTTGGTTACCTGGACATGAAGTGGAGGAATACAGATATGGCGAATGTGACGAAGGTAGACTATAAGGAAGGACAGAGGAGCCTCTTGCTGCTACCTGGCAAGGCGTGGTTAGACATTGGACAGGCGCACTGAGCGAAAGGCACACCAAACGAGCGGCTGATGCTTGGCCAACATTGTATACCATTAAATTCTGGAATTCTTTGAGTGTGAGTATAGTTCCATTCTTTTTAATAAAACATATTTAGAGATCTGATGGTCTCAGAAGGTCATCATTATGCAGATAATGGGGCATTGAGTGTGGAAATGTCACAGTAGGCCAGCCACATTTACTGAAAAGAAACTAATTGATGTCCTTCTCCAACAGCTCAGTAATAGTATATATAATTTGTGAATAGTCAAACAAACTAATCATCATATTCAAAAAGTCATTAAATGCAAAAAGGCAGTCAACACACTTGACAGGATGTAGGTGATGCAAGTATTTTCATTGGCATACTAATACTGTCTCGATTAGATCCAAGGTTATTATACATGCAATGCATATGGCCTTACTGTAGACCCTTATTTAACTAAACCCTGTTTGGTCATTTAGGACATCACCAGTTTCAATTCTGCAGGTGGTTGGGAAAATGCACTGGTGTCTAAAATGAACTATGACAGCCATGCTTAATAATGGATGGTCCTGTTACAGGGTCACAAACTAAATCAGTAGCCTACTTCATATAGGTTAGGAACAATGGCATGGGTTGGAAAGACATGCTAATCCTAGGCTACACTGAGTTAGTCAAAAATCCTAAACTGTGGCATTGCCCCTTATGCCTGTTTTCCCATACCAACTGAGGACTTTGAAATAAGTATGGATTGTGGGTCACACCACTGAGAAAATGGGAAAACCCATAACTGACCATTTAGCTGTGTTTCTGCTGTTGGACTTTTGACAGTTATGTTGCCATTTTTGTGGATTGCTGATGTAAAACACACTGATTTGATCTCAAGTTCTGTTCAATTGGCAGTGTTATTACAATTTATCCAGTTATACAATATAGCCTTACCAACAATAAACACCAATAATAGATCAGAAGAAGTCATTGGCCACAGTACTCATTTTCAAAACATGGCCTGGTCTACATTTGATTTGATTTAAATGGAAAGAAGCCATCTATTTTTTTAGTTGAAGGAGCCCATTGTCGCTTTAGATAAAAGTGTCTGCTAAAATGCAAAAATGTAAATGCTTTTCACTGACACCTCTTTTTTGTCCTATAGGTAGCAGTATTGCACCATAGATGTAATTGTGAACAACAGGGGACTTTCCTGAGGTTAACCTGTCCCAAACTGATCCCTGAATCAATGCATTTCTCTCACTTCCTCCTTTTCTCTTCAGGGCATACATAGAGACCATTAATGGTTGTCATAAAAGTTGTTCTGAATTTGTCCATAGCACTAAATATGCCAGTTGAGTTTTAGCCATACACTTCACAGTCCTCCTCAGTACAGCTGGTGTGTCATGTAATTTATGTTGTTTTTATTTCACTTGCCACTGATTAAATATTTTTCATATTTTTATTTTATTCTCACTTGCCATTTATTTATAAAAATGATAGGTTCAATAAGAATAATGTGACAGCAGTAATAGATTAATGCTAGACATGCACAACTCCACAACTATGTTGGCGTAGAAGGATGGTTCTGCTAGGGCAAGCCTGAACAGAGATTAGTTAGTGGGAAAGACAAGCTATGCTTTTCATAAGGGAGGAGTCTTGGTGTGGCTGGGCAGGTGGATCATAGGAGGAAAAGCAAGAGTTCCTTAAAACTTAGTGTGGTTACATGCAAACAAATAATCATATTTCAGTCTGATTACTCACTTACTCCGATTGGAAATTGTCATGTAACTTGAGAAATCCAATTGGAATCAGATTTTAAGAAATCTGATTAAATGTACTGGAGTATCTTATTGGAATCTGATTAATTCTGTCATGTATCTCTGACTCCTATTATAGTTGGAGTTTATGAATGGAGACTTGTCATCAAGATTCCATAGAACGCACCAGTGTAATCAAATAGAGCCATTTCTATGGCTCTGGAATCAAAGAAATCAGCTTTCTTATAGCATGTAAACAAAGATATTTCAGAATTCTGAATATTCTGATTAATGCTTTATCAGATATCTATCTGCATGTAACTGCACTGACTGTCAGCTTCCTAGAAATCCATGATAACATGGACCATTTTGACCAGATGTATAAACATTCTTTAATACAAAATCAGCACCTGCCATCATTCCCTGATATGACATAGTTATTGGGAAATCTAAAAGGAAAATCACTGGTTTCAATGAATTCTGAAGCATGTGTTGTTCTATACTTCCCCTAGCATATAATATGTATTTTTCGATAAAAAAAATGCATTGTGATTTTCTCAAAATAGCTCTGGTTTAAATTAAGTTGTTGACCCTGTATGATAGCATCACATCTGCTATGATGAGGATATCACTGCATATCACTGGCAAGTCTCTTGTATCCATGGGAGACCAGCGTCCTACTCTCGGCCAGTGGGGTAGCAACAGCAACAAACAAAAGCAACAAATATCTGACCTTAAGCCCTCTCTGTGTATTACTAAAAACACAGCGCTCGAGCCCACATATGGACCGCCCTCTTGGTTTCCAAGGCAACTGTATGTAGGTTCCGGCTCATACTTGTGACAAACAGTAAGCTACTGTTATTTATTTATCCACCCTCTTTTTTGCAAAGTCTGGATTCCAGTGATGATTGCTTGCTATCTGTGATTGTCTTTTCCATCAGGTTTGTGTGCGTATGAATAAAATTGAAATGAAATACAAACATTGTTTGTCAAACATTGGCTGTAGCTCATGCCACTATTATACCATGACAAAAAGAAATGTTCTGAGAAAAACCATGAATTACTTCTGTGGCCTTCATAGCTGCTTCTGCCCCTCAATGTGTAATACCACATTTTGTATGTGTACTGTATGAGTCACAGGAATGATAAAGCCGCATCTGTGTGTGTTGGCATATGATAAATCCTCACATGCTATTTATAATTGTCCACAGAGCGGTTAAGGAAAACAGGCCTCCTCCAAAGATAACAATGGGGACAGTCAAGAGAGGCAGGCAACAGAGGGGCATCATGTCTTTCTTTCTCTTGGCGTTTAACACTGGCCACTTATTATCTATTATTGTTTTAATATGTCCCCTTTTGGTCATGCAGAAGATATATTCTGCTTTGTCAGCATTCATCTGTTGTTAAAATAGGTGA
Organism: Tenualosa thibaudeaui; assembly: GCA_027481765.1. NCBI lineage: Eukaryota > Metazoa > Chordata > Actinopteri > Clupeiformes > Clupeidae > Tenualosa > Tenualosa thibaudeaui. Next base: position 1,129,461 of record JAIFZK010000173.1, on the reverse strand, counting down.
TAGGTGTTTAGAATTGGTGTGGTATTTGCAGTTGTTCTCTAAAATATTCATTAGATTACATTTTTACTTGTCTATGGTATACATCAGTCATAAAGATGACAGACACTATCCTATGTAGCCAGACCTTTATTCTCCTCATCAAAACAGAACAAAAGTCACAAACTGGGTACATTGAGCACTATTAGGATTTTCAATAGTGTATATGAACAGAAAAGGTTAATTTTCTCCCTAATGATTCAATGATTCATTCAGGGTGTCACAAACAAAGTAAGCATACTCTCAAATAGTTTTAATTGCAAGACATGTTTTTCCAAATACAGCTGTGAGGAGTGCAGTTCTCCCACATTTTTCAGAACAACATGAACAGCCTTCAAATAGTTGCTGAAAAAAATGAGGCTTTGGTGATCGTTCAAGATGATAGTGATCAGTGTAGTATTAGGTTGATGTACTTGACCTTTTTCTGATCTGAAAAGTGTCAGGCTAGATAAGCCTTCTTAGTTAGCTGTTACATAGCAAAGATGTAGATTTGTGCAACATTACCAGTTACAAAACAATGTCACCAAACCAGTAAGCTGTATATTGCAAGTTAAGATGGTTATTAAATGTGCATTTGAAGTCAAAAGAAATTAATTAGCATATGAAAGTCTTCAGGCTTTGTTAATCACACTAGATCAAAATCAACAGCTTGCCAGATCAGTTTCCCAACTGACCCTCTGAAAGGTCAAAGTGGTCAAACTACATCATGCGTGGGAATCATTCAAGTCACTGGCCATAGACACATATAGCCCTATTGCATGGGGTTATGATGAGGACATGATGATAATCCAGTTTCAACGTGGATTGTCGACTGTTGAGGTCAAAGTCAGGGTCTGACGTACACGAAGTTCACTGTCAGTTTGGGATATCCTCTTAGGGCACTTTGAGGTTTGGGGGGCGGGGCACCACTTGACACGATAGCATCGTTATCTCCGCCTTTCATCCAAACGGAACGATTTCCCTTAGAAGGAAACTCTGCCCGAATGTAGCACATGTAGCAAACGCATAGTCTACTAATGGCTATAATTACTGCTGATGGTGAAATTGTTGTAGAACGCAGTAAATCATTAAATTAACAAGGTGACAGCGAGAAACGGGAAGATAACTATACGCACTTGCGCATCGAGTTCTCTGTTAACGTTAGATGAGGAAATAACCAGTATCAAGACTCAACACTAGCTCAACACTAGCTGTGAAATGATTCTCTAATTTAATCATAGAATTGTCGTTTAACGTTAGCCATAGGGTTATAATAGACTGCCTGAATTTCATCCCTATGCCATCAAGGCAAACTTAAACAATGAAACTTCTGTCAGATGACCATATTGCCGAGCGGAATTTGTGATTCCGACCGATCGGTGAAGGTAAGTAAGAACTGAGTAGCCTAAACGTTAGTTAATCAAACCTTTCATAAATCTTATTTTCTATCAGCGTTAGTTGGCTGTTGATTGTAATGGAAGAATAAATAATAATGTTATGTAGGCTAAGCACGGCGCATTGGATCGTTTATCTCCACTAACCTGTGCATGATTTTGTCCACCACTCCTCCCCTTTTATATGTCTGTGTTGCTGTTTTCTTTACATAATTAACAGCTAAATTAATCACCTCTGCCTTCTCTGTTGTCATACTGGTAGTTTGTGGATTCTGGTGTATAAATGGTATGGGCCTATGGTGATTTTGAAATGTATCATTTTGGTTGTTAATTTCACTTCAGTGGATTGTCACGCAACTTACACATTTCTCAACAGCGATCCTCCTCCCCGAGGCACCAACAGCAGGAGGAGGGTTAGAAAGTGGCGGCGGCAGACTTCCATACACGGTGTTCAAGGTGGAAGTTTGGAGGGCTGGTGGCGTGTTCGTAATTAACTAATGAAGGGCATGGAGGTGCTCCGCCGCTCCTCTGTATTCGCGGCAGAAGTGATGGAGGTCTTTGATCGCTCACCCACGGATAAGGAGCTGGTGTCCCAAGCCAAAGCATTATGCAGAGACTATATTCATTCGAGACTGAACCGGGCAGGTATCGGATGGTCTAAACCCGATCATGGTTTCTCAACGCCGGGGTCGGCACTTGGAGAGGTGTCCTCAGTCCTCTTGTGGTTAGGTAAGAGTTTGAAGGAGAAACTTTGTATTTTGACCTGGTGAGGATGAACAGTAGGCCTACTGCATTCTTTCACGTTTGAAATATTAATTGAAAATATTTTGCATGAGTAGTCTATCTGCTATGAATGAAAACTTTTGTCAAAGTTGTGTGGAACACTTTTCTTATAGCATTAAAACCACTAAATTATAGTTGTCCTAAAAATCAAATGCAATCATCGGCTCTGTCGATGTAACGTCAGCCTAAAGTGAGAGCGTGCAAGAGACAGGCTGTGTAGCCTGTGTGATTTGTTAAATTGTGTCCAGTATGTGCCGAGTCAGAAACATGGGGGCGCTTAACATTATGTTCGACAACGAAACCTGTCCTCGTGTTGGATAACGTTAGTCGGTTTCCATGTTGTTGCTGTTATTCTCAATGGAGACGGAGAAGACAATCATTTAGGAGTGTCCTTAATCGGGAATTGTGCAACAGCCACCCACGGCATTCCTCGCTTTCTTTAACTGTCTGTGTTGATTCTGGACAGGCTTACCATGTTTCATACTGTTTGCTTGACGTTTTAGTACCTTGTTGCCGGAATTTCCTACTATATGCAGTCTTGTAAAACGGGTCATGCGGCTCCTTGGATGGACCAACATCCTTCTTGTCCTGTGCTCTGTCTTTGAAGCACTTTGACAGTCAGTGGGTGTTATAGACAAGGACTCCATAATAACATCCATTGTGCTTGTCTGCCTTTGCGGTTCAAGCCAGTTATTTGCCATAGGCCCACACACATCACATGGATGTCATCAAACCATCGCTGCAGTGTTCAGAGAAATGTTGCTTATGCCTGAAAGGAAAGAGACGGTTAAGTCCACTAATTATTGTTTGCTCTGGAGTATATCTGGCACACAGAAAACACCCAGAGTGGACATTGATGTTAAAAGACCATCCCAGGCTGTGTTATTATTTTAGATCTGTCTGTCAAGCTAGCCAACCTGAATGACCCTCTCACTCCACAAGATTAAGAGGAGGAGGAGGCCATTGAGCTCTGGCTCACTACCAAAATCTTGCCCTTTGAAACAGACGATACTTCTAAGCCTCTTGTTCCTCCCTCTAAATCTGAAATAATGATGAAATCTATAACGAGTCATTGACACGTTTGCATCGCCTTGACTTGTTAAAGGTGCATATAAATCTGGGGATTACAACTCCTGCCCCTAAGGGCCCGACATATTTTGCAACCATGGAATTTTGTTTACAGTTGTTGTAAACACAGTCAAAGTTTTTATCTAGCATTTTATCTAACTCAGACTCTGTTTAAAACTGATACATATTATGTCATGTGAATTCCACCATTCTAAACCTTTGATCATGGAATAGTCTGTGTCAGCCTCTCCCAGCTGAGAAGAGGCTATGACCTAACTGATCTTATCTTTATGACGAGAGCCACTCTCAGGTGCGTCACTCTATACTTAAGGGTAATGACAGGCAAGTTGAAGGTAAGACCTCTATAGTCCCTAATTTTTTAACTTTTTGATTTTCCTTTCAGGTGATGAGCTTGAGTACCTGCGTCCCAATGTGTACCGGAATGTAGCCCGGCAGCTCAACATCCCAGTAGCATCCGAAAGTGTGGTGTCGGATGCTTTCCTTGCTGTAGCAGCAGAAATATTCTCCACTGGTGAGTCAGTCCCTACTCCTCCAGAGGGCAAGTTTTATGGGAAGATAGAAAGCTAGTAAAAAGCATAAATGTGTTTGCCTTCTGATGAGGTAAATATTTTTCAAGAATATTCACTGATGAGGCTATGAAGGATGACACAAGTGGTGTTTACACTGTAAAGTATAGTCTGTTTGCTATAGAAACACAAAAGGTACTTAAAGGAAGCCCTGTAACTGGGGGGAAATAATATGGTAATGGGCACAATCTCAGCACTAAGTACACATTTTAAAGAAATGAAAGGAGACTAAGATGAATAAGCAAGGAATCAATCATGGCCATCCTTTTCATAGCTTTCTCATCCATGCAGCTTTTACAAGAACACTCTAAACTGAGTTATTGGAAGACCTCTGCTCAGGTTCCATTTGGAGAGAGTTAAAAATAGCCCCGTTTCTGACATTTTTATACACATTTTAGATAGGTTGTATCCACCACGTAAATCTAGGGTGAACCAAGAGAGTTGTTTTTCTTTCACAGACATGTAAATACACAGCAGGCACCTCTGTGCACTGATTCACCAAGATGCCCCTCCCAATAGTGCCACAGGTATCTGCCTGTGCTCTGCAAGGGTGGGATGTGAGGAGCCAAGGTTTGGCTCACTGGAATTACCAACACCGGTACTTGTAGAGCAGCAGCAGACTATCCCAGCTCATTTCTCCTGCCTACGGGAAGAGAGCAGTAATCCCCTGGTATTCAATGTTTGCGCGTTCATTGTGTTATTTTTGGATTTCACATTTTTGCCCAACTTAATCCTGGCCTATTTTCAGCCAGCGAGGACATCTTTTTCAGTTGCTTGCACTGGTTTTTCACTACATTCTTGTGCCGCAGTGGATTTATGTTGAGAGCAAGGGGGAAAAATCCTGTTTTTCACTGCAGTGATCTTTGTTTCTCTCTGGTTTCACTCTTGGCAGCGTCAAAAATGTGGAATACGTGGAGTGTTTACTCCGAGAACCGATGCTGTGCTCATGACTATGTATGGAAAGGAAGGGAATGTAGCACATTACTAAGCACACCTTTCACTTGTGCATTATTTAATAACCAATCCAAGATTTGCTCCCAGATACAGTGAGCAAGTGATTAATCACAATTTCTCAGTGCTACACTGCAAGTCATGCCATGATGGGAGCTCAGTAAGCACTCTTGTAGAGCTGCCAAGTGCCCCAGTGTGTCCATGTGTGTATGTGTGTGTTATGCAGGGCTGGGGTTTCCTCAGTCAAAATACAAGGATGGAACATTTTGAAGTGATCTTATCAGGGCACTGGCTTGGCTCACAGGAAGACCCAGCTAAATTGGTTAGGTATGGCCCCAGTCTTGATAGACATCAGTGAAAGCCATTGTTTGTTGCTTGCTGAAGTACATTACTGTCCAGCATCTACAAGAGGAAAACAAGACCCAGAGTTGGCTGGCTTTTGCTTTTGTTTAGGGTTCCCCTTTGAGGGTTTTTACACATCTTATAAAATAATGACTTTCTTTGTTGGAGCATGCATTGTACTTGCTTTTAACTGTTAACACTTTTACGGTGGACCTAAGTATTATGTTCTATCCCAGAGTACTTCTTCCAGCCCAGTGAAATCACTTATTTTTGCTAAAGTTTGTTGGTATATAAGTCTATCTCTATGAGGAACTCAGTGTAGTTAGAATTGAGATGGTCTGATGAATGGTTTGGGATTGCCTTAGACTGCAGCTAGCCTGTTCCCTTTCCTTGCATTTACATGATTGGGTTCACATTGTTCACACAGTGACGGCAGATTCATTTTCAAATTGTCTGGAAACATTTAGCATTAAGGTTATTGAAATTCGGGTTACGCCTAATTGAACATTTGTGGACCATGTAGAGAGCACTAAAGCTGATCGATAAAAGCGTCAATCAGATGTAATTGGTACACAGCAACATGACGAAAGACCGGAGCCTGACCACCTCCTCATCCTATCCAAGAGGAAGGCGTGGGTGGCTTATGATTGCCCTCTGCCACAAACTCAGCCATTATCTCCCAGCTCAGACCTGAAGAGAACTGGCAGCAGATGCCACGTCTGAAAAGGGCCTCATTTTCCTCTGTTCTGTGTCCACATCAGTGCTGTAGACACAGAGCATGATGAGGACTGTGCTCGGGTCAGAAGTTTGAAGAAAAGATGTATTGCTTATAATTTGCCATTGTTTTGCAGAGGAAAATGTAATGACAGGCTGTGTTTCTTTAAATGTTAGCTGCAATGTTTAACGTCAGACTGAAGTCACAAGTATGCACCATTAAATGAGAAGTGGTTCTTATCAATCTGATCGCTGACTTTATTTCTATTTTAGTCTGAAAAATACATTTGCAGTTTTTGAAGTTTTAAAAGTGTGAAAAAGTGTGTGTGTTTGTGTGGTTTAAGCGGATTTTTACCACGACAAAATAACAACAGCTCAACCAATCTAACCCAGACATCACTGTCTGCCTCTTCTAAAAGCTGCTTGAGTCTGGACAGGGAACAAACTCGGTGCACTCAAGACACTGACACTGTCGGGCTTATAAACTGAATCCCAAATGTACCTCTGACAGACCCGTTAAAGTTTGACAAAAAACCCCCCACCCCTTCTCTCTTTCTTTCTTTCTCTCTCTCTCTCTCACTGCACTCTGAGGCCCAAGCTGCGAGGGTCCTGTGTCACTGACACATAGCCTTGTGCAGAAGCAGCCCGTGGAGAAGCAGCTGCTTGATGTTGTGGTATGATGAGGTTGCCTGGTTGAGAGGCACGTTGGTGGACCGCCTGCCTGCCTGTCTGCCTGCCTGCTTGCCTGCCGTTGTGGTTATGCAAGCCCTCACACAGCCGCCACCAGCACCAAATTCCTCCCTCCTCTGTCTTGCCTAATGCTGGATGAGACCAGAGTGAGAACAGAGATAGGGGGGGGGGGGGGAGGCAGAAGAGGGGGGGGGAGTCAGAGAAAAGAGGAACAGTGAATGAGCGAGAGAGGCAAAGAAAGAGAGAATGAAGGCAGGGGAGAGAGGAACTGAAAGAAACCGAGAAAGTTCACTGGTAATTGTCACAGATCCACAAGCATTCTTCTCTAATCTCCCAGACATGCTCCCCAAAGCTTGCTTCGCCAAGGTTCTTGTACATATACAAACACATGCACACTCGCACACAGTTAGGGAACCAAGTGTCTGACTTCATAGAGTTGCTATGCAGCCACAGACCATCTCTGCTTGACTAGCTTTTTGTGCACGTAGCTGCAACATTCTCCCCCTAATGGTTTCAAGGCAGGGGAGAGAGGAACAGTTGAGCCGAGCCATTTGACGGTTGGCAGCGACGGAGAGAAGTGGCCCTCCTAATGTGTTGCAAGGTCATGTGGCATCTGCTAGACTGCAGTTAAATGGATGTATTAGCATTTTTGGGAGTCGATTTCTTTTCTTGGTTTAAAATGAATGACCTTGTTTGCTTTTAATCTGCTGTTGTACTGGTGCAGTGAATGTCTATAATCCTTCTGTTCTTGTTTAGGCTCAATTTGTACAAAACACGTGCAGTGTCATGGTACAAATACAAAATATGCCAAGACTGAGAGTGTGTGTGTGTGGCTTTGCTTGTGTTATCACTGACTCATGGTCTGTTTTTGTCTTTTTTCTATGCTTCCCTCTTTTCCTTCCCCCTCTCTTTTTTCTGTCACCTTTCATCCAATCCACTTCCCTTTTGTTTTGTTACTCCTCTTCCCCTTCCCTCCTTCCTTTTGTTCTCTCTCTTTCTCTTACTCTATCTGTTTCATTTCTTTGCTTCCCCTCTTTGTTTCCCTTTTATTCTGCTTCCCAGGTGTGACATGGGGGAAAGTGGTGTCTCTTTATGCAGTAGCTGGGGCTCTGGCAGTAGACTGCGTCCGGCATGGCCACCCCGCCATTGTGCACACGATTGTGGACTGCATGGGCGAGTTTGTTCGCAAGAGCCTGGTCTCCTGGCTGAAGAGAAAGGGAGGCTGGGTAAGGTCACATGACTCTCCTTCTTCTAGTCACATCCAAACCGTCAGAGACTCATAGATTCAGGAATTGTACTTGTGCCCAAAAAGCTCAAGACATCCATATAGATTTTTATAGAGTTAGTTAGCTCAAGACATCCATATAGAGTTATAGAGTTAGCACAGGATATCCATGTAGAGATTTATAGGTTGAATCCCAGTCCCCCCTAAACCTTTAACCATGAGCCTGCAGATACTTTAATAGCATAAATTTAGTTCAAGATTAACTAATGCTAGTCTTTGAAGGATTAGAGATATGGGTTAAGGAGGACATTGGTATTGGTAACCAGATACGTTCTCTCGGGTTCATTACCACCTGAGCCTACCGCACAACTCGTTTGGAGAGGTAATTCCTCATCCTCAGCAGGGCACACCAGATTTGGATATAATTCATTTACAGCAATATAATTATCTGCTCCGGTTCACTGGGGTGAGGTGAAGAAGAGCAAGGAGAGGAGAGAGCCAACCTGGGCCACACTGACTGAGCCCTAGAGTACTGAGCTAACAGTTGTGGTACAAACTGTGCCAGAGAGTGAGAGCATGAGAGCAGACATGGAATGCGGTTAGATTGTTCCCACTCACAAGGTCTCCCGACATGGTGGTCCCCTCATGAGTGACATCGGGAGACGGCAGAGGAATTTGGGTCTGCCATAGCGGAGGCCTCACAATGGGAACGGTGTTTTGTTTACCTGCCATATATAGAGGCCGCAGGCCACCGGTTCCTTGGTATGCAGTATGCCTGTACGCTGTGCAGCTGGGGGACCAAAGGGGGAGGTCCCCCAAGACTGCTTTATGTAACATACTCACATGCACCATATAGAGCCAGTGCCCTCAAACTAACATTGCCAACACACACCTGTTGATTCAGTCATGGTTGATCAAAAAAGGTGGAGTCTAAAGTGGTGGATGGATGCTGTGGATGACAGATTGATCCAATGGGAAAGTGCAAAGTAAGGATAACCTCTGAGTGATAACCTCTGGGTGTCTTAACATTATGTTCTGTATCTGTGTGTGTGTGTGTACACACGTGTCCATGGTTGTTTTTTGTATAGTCTGAACCTGGCTAGGGAGGTCTGACAGAGGTTCTGTAGCGAAGTTTGCAGTGTCTGTGTGTGTAGCAGGGGAGCTGAATGAGTCACCAGACAGTGCTCCTACCTGTGTGTCAGGTCCGTCTGGGTGACTTTCTTGGAAATCCTGAGGATAAAAAGACTTGTGCTCCGCATTGAATCACCAGGCATGCTTACTGTCCAGGCACTATCAATGGCTCCTCTGCTGTAGGCACCATATTTAATTAGTGTGGAGAAAGAAGTGGTTTAGTGGGTGTCCTCATTCATTTATTTATTTTTTTTAAATGTGTTTGTGTCTTTGTCTTTATAAACTTGGGTTTGAACAAAGGGCCTTAGATGTTCTTAACAAAACACAGGCTTATGTCCATGTGCACCGGTGCCCAGTCCACAGACGTGCGCACACACACACACACACATCCACACATTCAACATCCAACCAGCACTTGAATGAGACAAAATACTAATTGGAGATGGCCTTGTTCGCTCATGGATTCTGACATCTGTCACGTTGCCCTACAGCTGACTCTGTTTCCCACCATTTTTTTCACCAGTTTCCCCATTATAGGTTAGTGGAGCATGAAATGGTATACTATGAAGGCCTTGTTTGCCCATAGTGTTAGGTAACACACAAAGGGTGCACAAACAACACTGATTTGTTTACATTCTCCCACAGCACTTGAACCTGACTTCACAACGTTCTGTAAAGGTCAGAAAAAACCTGACGATGTTGATGACTGTATGTGAAATATATTTGAGAAAGATAGGCTTACACTGCTAGTTCTCTATCTGTTATGCCCTGTAGTGATATGTTAGTGATATGTTGCAAACTTTTTACCTCTTAAAATCCTTCAGTCATTTTGAAGTAAATGACTGTACTTTACTGCCTCAACCTTTGACCATCTGTCACCAGTATGAGTGTGTGTATGCTGAACTGTCTTTTGAAGATAACACATTGCTGAGTTGGGCGGTGAACAGAAGTAGTAACTCTCCACTCTTGAGATGGTCTTTTTCATATTCTACTCACAAAGATGTTTTAATGCATTAGCTTTGGAAGAGAGTACAAGCACTGAATATAATTAGTTAGAGGCTGCTCTATCAACTGTGTTTACCACCTAGACAAAATTCAGTCAAAATTTCAATACAAAATTTTCACCTTGTTTTTATTATTGTAGCCTAGAATTTCACTTATCAATGTTACTTCTTTTGGTCCTTTCAGGTTGACATCACAAAATGTGTAGTCAACACCGACCCAAGCTTCCATTCTCATTGGCTGGTATCAGCAGCCTGCACCTGTGGTCACTATTTGAAAGCTGTGGTCTTCTACCTGCTGAGGGAAAAATGAGGGATGGAGCTGGTCAGATGAGGTGAAGAACGACCAGTCCTTTCCCCTCACAGATGAAGAGGACTGTCTCTCATCACTTCTGACCAATCACCGCTCTCAGTGTTTACATTGTTTACACCTGCAGAAAGTTTGCACTGTGCCTCTGACTAGTATTATGGTATCACCACTTCAGATGACCCACACAGACCCCAATCCCCCCCTTCCCCCCGTACGTCTGTCCAGTGCTTCGGTGTTGTGCTTGCATTCTGTCCTGGTCCCGGTCGGTTTGTCAGCCACTTTGAGACTAAGAAGTGATGGGTTCCTGGTATTTCTTTCCTAGAATACAGTGCAATTTTAAGAATAGTTACTCTTTTAGGCTTCAAGTCTGTCCATGTTCCGGAAAGGGGTCCAGTGCTGCCCCCTGTGGCTGACCACTTGCATGGTCAGCAGCACCTGAGGATTTGAACTGGACATGGCTGGTAGATTTACAGCCACTGCAAGGACTTCTCGGTGAATATGTGCTAGCTCCAGCGAGATGGAATCTGGATATTATTGGCACCAAGGCTTTTCCCCCCTTTTATTTGAAACAAAAGCACTCTGGAACTGTGGGTGTGCAAAAGGGAGAGTATGCACTTGGGGAAGGTCTGCATGTGGAGGCTGTCCTCACAGAGGAATGCATTATGCCTTTGTTATGGCACAGTGAGTGGACTGCGTTTAAAGTATTCCTGTGTAATTCACTAAGGACTGGAGGTTGATCTCCCATCCACCGCCCCCACCCCTTTTTATCCTCACATGATAAGAGTTACAGACCTTGTTTTGAAGGAGTTCCTAAGAAAAACACTGGGTCTGCCACATTGGGAAGTGCCCCTGTGAACTCTGCTCTGGTTGATAATTTGCGTTTCATGGATCAAGTCAGTGGCTTGTTTTTATTTTTTTATTATTTCAAATAAATTTTATTCTGTGAATAACGACACCTCTCTACCATTGTGTGTGTGTGTGTGTAAGTGGCATGCTGCACTAAATGTTTGCGAAAAATAAACCTTTAAAATATGTCTGAATGGGTCATATTTTCTTCTGGTCATAGACATTCAACATCATGGACAGTACACATAATGTGCTCAACCTCCTGTCCTCCATCCTATTCTACACATATTCCCAGTGAAATTCCACTCACCAGTTAAAATACGTTGTATTTCCCCTTACAATAGAATCTTTTCCTCCACAGCTCTCTTCCCCAGTTTGGGTATGTTGGGTGGATATTGATGAAAGCTGTAGATTTGACATTTTAAAGCATAGCCAATACACCCACGGCACATGGATTGGGTAAACAATAGACTCTGTCAGGGATTATTGGTGTCAGTGTTTGAGCAGTTCAGTATTAAGAACTGTGATGATATAAGAGGGAGGTGAAGACAATACGTTTTTTTAAGAGCCTTTTAGGTGAAAAAGACGTCAATTCTAACTATACCTACTATCAAATGTTGAATTATTACAGTCTAAAGCCTTTAAGTACATGGCTGATGGTAAACCTGTTTTGATAGCACTTGAATTTCCTTTATATTGCTTGAATCTGGCTTGCCTTATCAACATCTTATATTTGTATCAAATATTACCAATGGTTTCATGTTTGAAATTACTTTTTGTTTTCCTGCTTTGGTAGGACTTACGATCATTGACGTTTCATGTTGAAACTTGAAATTACTTGGTAGGACTCATGATCAGTATTGGCAAAGGCCCCCAGGGATATGACTCATGATGTAGGAAGATGAAGTGCTTTGGTTAGTTGTACTGTATCCACAAACTGAGAGCTTGTCTTTTGCCTTTAAGATGACTATCTGCTGCTTTTTAGAAGACACATTTGTAGAATACTGATGGGACACTCTGTACTGACCTCCATTCCATTGGCCTATCTCTGCCGAACTGTGAAATAACTGCCCAATTAATATGCTCAGATCCAGCCTGACATGAAATACAAATACGAGTTATTCATTCTGTTAATCATTAACACAGGACTTCACATGATAATTGGGGAGCAAGAAACTTCTCAGTTAGCAAGCGCATTGTGCTGCCATCTAGTGTTAAAAGAAGACACCCACATGATGTGAGACCAAATTCATCTTATTATGGTGCCATTTTCAAGCAGTCACATTGGTTTGGTCTGACCCACTTAGAAAATAAGCCATTCAGCCTAGGGTCACACAAGCAAAAAACATGCCTGTGTTTTATTAACAGCAGGTTAATTATACATACAACATTGTACAAATGAACTGAGTTTAGACTATGAGTTTAACTGCATTATTTACAGCTGATTGTGTTTCCTTTAAGGCCTAAGTCACAAACCATGGCCCAAAACCTGCCAGACTGCAGTGAAATCACCTGATTCAACTGACAGGTAAAGAAACCTGGACATGAAATACATAGTGAAATACATGTTATATTGTAATACACCTCAGAATTATTAAGGTGTATTGTAAATACAGGTCTATTTTCTACCTTCTCTCCCATATAATGGATGTTTTTTAAGGATTTCAGAGGGTTTCCTTGGGGTAATTTTGCTATGCACAGTTGACCTACTGTATCTGACTGCCTGCTGCAATGCACATGTCTGGCTATGACATCAAGCAATCAGTTGCAATCAAGCAACCATCCATTTTGTCATTGCAAGTCAGAGGAATTTCCTTGGAATTCATTGGAATATTTTAGTTCACATTTTAATTTCTTGCATTTTTCATTTTAATTCTTTCATGTTCTACAATCCATACATATAAAGTCGTTAATAATAATAATTATAATCATAAAACAAGTAAAAAAACTAAAACAATAATGTAGCCAACATCAAATCACTTTAACGCTGGCTAACTACAGAGAATGACTTGCTGACATCAGAGACAGTGCTGACATGCAGTAGATAGAAGATCCTCCTGCAGGCAACACTTGACTTTTGCGCAATATTTTTTGAGGTAAACAGGGGGTCACGCTACTCGTTGACCGATTTCCTCGATACTTCCTGTTTATCTAGGCATATTCTGCACTTAATTTCTGCACTTTGTCTAGTTAATCCCCATCATTAAAAAGATTATCATTGTGTTTTAGTACAACGTAGTCATTCAACTGACTTGCTAGCACTTTATCAAAAGTAGTCAACATTAAAACTGTTGACAACGTTGCGTTTTTGCTTCCTCTTACATCACCACTGTTTGGCGCTTCGATTGGCCAACAGTAACAGCCCCACCCAAATGACTGTAGTGATTGGAGACTGACACGGGTAACTGCAAATGCTCACTGTTATTGGGTAATTTAATATCTTGAATCCATCAAGGTAGGGTGAATCTCGGTCGGGATGGATGCAGGTAAGACATCCTAGATAAAACATTTCTTAAGCATTTTACGAGGCCGTCTTAAATCATTGCAAGCAGAGTTCGTACGCAAGAACTGCAGTACTGTTGTCTTGGTAGCTGCTAGCTGCATTCTACGACCGTGCTATTTATCTATTGTAAACCGTCTGGAATTACCCTGCTGTGTTGGAACTGGCGCTTAGCTTTCTAGCTACCTAGCTACATTACTCAGCCTCCTCCGGATAGTTCTTGTCAACCAGATGATGTCCTGGTACAAATAGAGTAAAGGCTCGTTGGAAAGGCAAGATTGTTAACATGTAATAATGGCTTTTGTAAAGGGCTATTATGGTCGTTGCAAAATATGCAACAATCGAGGTGGTTGGTGTCATACCCAAACAACTTGAGTATCAGATCCCAGCCACTCGACTAACCTCATCGACCCAGTTGGTGTCCTTGTATTGACATTACTCTGCATCTTTTATAGTGACAGTTTAAGTTACATGCTCGCTTGTCTGGGAGAGTTGTACAATTCAGGTGATTCTGGTAATTTGTTAAAAATCTTCTGTTTTCAATACGTTTTCACGCCAGTCCAAAGGAAGCGATGTTTTGTCTTCGAATCAGACTTGAGCACTAAAGTAAGGTGGTGCGCCGACTTTTGTTGCCGTAACGTTAGTGCCTGGCTTTTAAAATGTCAATTCAGTCAATTCTGTTGGCCTTGGCTTATATTTTATTATAGTACATTGCAGACTGTTCCTTCCTGTTTGACAACATGCGCTTTGATTATCTGTGACGTTTTGATTTGTGACCTGTTAGTTTGATTAGACATACAAAGTTCGGAGACATGTTGCCATGTTTGACACGTTTGAGTCATTTCTATGACTGTTGTTGCCAGTTCAAAACAGCATGCCTTTATTAATTTGTCTTTTGCTTGTTCTAAAAATGTAAATTTTAACAATTAATTTCTGTTATAAGAACACTATTATTTCTCAGAGGATAGTCTATGTAAATATTCATAGCTGATGTATGTTATGTTATAATGAATGCTTTCAGCTACTCTCACATACGACACGCTTCGCTTTGGAGAGTTTGAAGAGTTCCCTGAGACATCCGAGCCAGTGTGGATTTTAGGAAAGCAGTTCAGTGCACTGACAGGTGACAAATAACAGTATGATGGAAATGTACATTAAAAGGCCAGCATTTTTTTCATTTTTCATTTTTTTTTTTCCATTACACAATAATTTGTGTCCATTTTCAGAGAAAGATGAGATTCTTTCAGACATCGCTTCACGTTTGTGGCTCACATACAGAAAGAATTTCCCCCCAATTGGTAAGTGTAGCCAGGCACTCTACTGCATGTCTGTCATGTCTAGCTGTGCCTTGTAATTGAAAGAGATACTTATTGCTTGATATTTCTGCTGACTAACTGGAATGAGCATGTTGACTGTGTAAACCTCAATACTGTCTCAGGAGGAACAGGGCCTACATCTGACACAGGCTGGGGCTGCATGCTGCGATGTGGGCAGATGATCCTTGGCGAGGCCCTAGTCCGACGACATTTAGGCAGAGGTAGGTTTGTCCTGAGGTCCCGTCAAGTACGCCTACTGCCATGCAATGTTTCTTGGTGGGTGAAAACATGGATGAGAGGAAGTGGATTATCATTCACCTTGGAGGTTTCATTAATTTTGAGTGCAATGATGCGTATACAGGATAGATGGCTACATTGGTCTCTGCTTCAGTGCTGACGTAATGAATGCCCTTTGTTCTACTAGACTGGAGGTGGCAAAGAGGCCAGCGACAGAGGGAAGAATACAACAGCATTCTCAATGCCTTTATTGACAAGAAGGACAGTTATTACTCTATCCATCAGATAGGTTAGTATATGTTCTGGAACCTTCCATTGGATTCAGTGTTGGCACCATGTAAGCTTGTCAAATTCTCAATAGAAAGCTACTCCCATCTTGGTGTACCATTGTATCTGTAAGTGTATATAAAGTGTGACAGTGCACATGGCTGGTCATTTTGAGTAAATGAGACATTCCCATGTTTTCATGTTTTGTGTTTCAGCTCAAATGGGGGTTGGGGAGGGCAAGTCCATTGGCCAGTGGTATGGGCCAAACACTGTGGCACAGGTACTCAAGTAAGTACCTTACGTAGTATTGCGCTAGTAGTCATCATCTTACACAGCATAATACTTTGGAACACAGTGGCATAAAACTTTGTCTGTCTTCCATTCTCCCTCTACAGAAAGCTCGCTGTGTTTGATTCCTGGAGTCGAATGGCTGTTCATGTTGCCATGGACAACACGGTGGTCATTGAAGAAATAAGTGAGTGGAGCACTGTCATTTCACAATACGCTCACTCTTCGTAAACTATCCTCTGAGATACAAATGTGTGTTGACAACTATGTTTTTCAAAAGCACAGCGCTGGCATCAGGCATTTAGGGCACCCCAGGGCCTCACTAAACATTTAGTATGACTCAGCAGCTGGCATGAGGTGGTTGTCACATGACCCTCTGAGAACCCGGAAATGGGTGAAAGGGGACCTTTAAAAATGTCTTTTGTCTCACAGGGATTGTAAATTATATCTCAGCAAGGTGTTATTCACACAGACAGTGTAGTGAACCTTCCGCTGCTGAAACTGTAATAATTATACTATAATAATTATATAAAACTTGCATGTAGTTTTAGCACGCTGTTCTATTCTATCACTGAAAGATTTGTAAGGTTGTTGTCATAGTGTTATGGCACCAGTTAATGTGACCTTGAGGTGTGTTCAAGCCAGTGAGATCCTAGGAGACTGAACCATAAATCTTAAAGTCCCCTCCAGACGTTTGCTTACAGTGAATTGGCTGCTAAAGATGAAGCTGTGATCTGCGTGTCCCGGATATCTATATCCGTGTCCTCTCCCACACATAGAGAAGCTGTGCATGCCATGGCTGGATTTTGACGGTGCGGGGTGTTTGGAGGGTGCAGCGGTGGGCACTGGGGCACGTGAGCTGAACGGTTGCTTAGAAGGGGCCTGTGCCCTGGCAGAGGAGGAGACGGCCCTCTGGAGGCCCCTGGTGCTGCTCATCCCTCTGCGGCTGGGCCTCACTGACATCAACGAGGCCTACATCGAAACGCTAAAGGTAAGCCGGCCACAAAGGGCCAGAGGAATCCACAAGGTTATATTCTAATACATTTCACTTACATTTCAGCAAATACCTCCTCACAGTCCTAGCTGTCTATCCAGGATGTGCTGACAATGCCAGATGAAGCCATATAGTATTCTAGCCAATTAGCTTTTGACTTGAACATTAGGATCATGGTACAGAAGTTGTGTTTTTGCAAACATAACCAACAAGGACTACAACAGTGGTGTCTTTGTAGTTATAAGCTCTCTCATGATTGTCTCAGAAGAGCCCTTAGCTCAGATGCAGAGCAAAGAAGTGAAGCTGATGCGTTGGTTTGAGATCTTGGGCAGAGAGCACAACTTCCAAAGCCCCATTGTAGACAACTTTAAAGTTAGCTGTGAAAGCGCAGGCAATCCAAACACTTTGCTTTGTTGTATAATAATGCTGCATGCCTTGTTGGGTAGCATAACACAATGTGCCCTTTCCCCCTAGTCTTTTCCTCTTTGGCAGAACAAGCTCCCTGTAGTGGCTTTAGAAAGGGTGTATCAAATCAGTGAATTGATTTGTTTCCATGCTAAAGGTGGATTATGTACTCTTTGCTTTCAGATACACATCCAGCGATTGACAGTCTAACACAAAAGTCTCCTGTGTATATGTGCAAGTTGTTTGTACTGTCAATACATGACTTTATCTTCTGGTGAAAATTGAACATGGCCATGAGCAAACTATGTGAAAATCTCCAAAGGACAGCAACAACATATTAAGACATTTGATATAATCACTTCTCGGAGCTGCTCTTTGACAGCAAAGAGCCCAAAGTAGGATCGCACCTTTAAATCATAGTTTAGGATGGGGTTTTCAGAAACCTACACAAAACACAAGCCTAGTTGTAGTGGCTGTCTAACCTCTGTCCATTACAAAAAATTGCATTTTTCCTTTGTGTATCTATGCCCACTGTCCTCTTGCACATGACTCAGTCATTAATGACTGAGACATTATGGTCCTCTCACACATCACCCTCAGTGTGGTCTGTGAATATATGCACTGTGTGGAGCTCGAGAGAGAGAAGTCCACAGTATGAGAGCATTGAATTCATCCCAGTTTAATGGCATGCCTCTGCAGCTCCTATAACAGAGCATGACGCTAGGCTGCACAGCTGGCTTAATGACTAATGTGTTTTGTGTAGGATGATGAGTAATATATTGTGGGAACAGATGGGTCTGTGTATGACTGAATGTGATTTATATATACATTAATATTAGTGTGTTTATTTATGCACACAGCTGATGCAGCCATATGTTCATGTTTGAGTACACTGAAATGCTCACGTCTGTATGAATTGCCGTTTTTTTTTTCATATCAGTGACCTACAAATGTCCCTCTAAATTCTGAAGTTTATTAATGTAAGTAATGCTTATGAGTCCTGTCCTCTGTGTTTTTTCCCCATCAGCAATGCTTCATGTTGCCTCAGTCTCTGGGAGTGATTGGAGGCAAGCCAAACAGCGCGCACTACTTTATTGGATTTGTGGGTGAGTTTCATTCACTGTCTCAGGCTCTGGACATTCTTAATTGCAGTTGGTTAGATTTCAGCACCCTGTCTGGCTCTGATGTCAGTAGCGCATAGTTGGGGTCCTGATCTGGGGACTGTTCAAAACTCATCAAGGAGAGGTGCGGGTTTTTGTAGCTCAGTACCCCAGTTATATTCAATGACTGCAATGAGCCTAGGGTTACTGACAGTGGGTAACCCTTCCCCTGTTTATTGCTTTCTGCGCACATTGCCCTTTAAATAATCTGTATAATTTTTTTTCTGTGTGCATAAATTGTGTGTTTATTAAGTCTGAAACAGTTGCCTCATGAGTTGCATGTCCTCACTGATTTCAGCATTCAATTCCAGTGCATAACATTACAAACAATACTATCACTGCAGAGATGACACAACCTCCATATTAAAACTTGTTAGAGGTCAGGCAGTGGGACGTAAAAACTTCAGTTAAAAGTCTGAAACATCAAATATTAAGTCATTCCAAACACACTGATATGAAACTTAAGTTAACTGAAGGAGATAAATGAGTTTGGATGAAAATCATCATTTAAAAGCCTTCAATTCTGTGTCATTGAATCAGCGTTCCCTTGAGAATGTTTCTAATGTCACACATCTGAGTCTCAGACTGTTGGAGCTGTGCTAATTTTAATTTGGGTAAGTCGTTTGAACATTTGAAATGAGAATGTGATCCTGAATTAAGCTCATGGCTTCAGTCCCTAAGACATTGCAGTGGATACATCTTCTATATTTAGTATATTATTTGAGTCTAAAAGTAAATTCCAAAGGGAGCACTCCTTTTACTTGGAGTGTGTGGTGTCCTTCACCCTACAGGTGAGGAGCTTATCTACCTGGACCCCCATACCACCCAACCTGCAGTGGATCCCAGTGAGGACAGCCAGGTGCCCGACGACTCTTACCACTGCCAGCACCCACCCTGCCGCATGCACATCTGTGAACTGGACCCCTCCATTGCCGCAGTAAGCTCATCTGCATAACATGCAACCTGCTGGCTGTGTACAGCAGGAGCTGTAATCTTTACAGTGTGCAGAGTAAGGTCAGGGGAAGGCTATTTACAGCATGATGGAAAAATTGTGTATTATGTTGTTGTGTAAATGTGTACACACTATAATATTACTACAACTCAGGAGTTGGGGTGGTGGTTCTCAAAGAGTAAAATTCATTTGAGTAAATTTGGAGCATGTCTCAGAAATGTCTATCAGGACAGTGGATCATTTTCTTCTTCATTTTTATTACACTGCAGGGCTTCTTCTGCAGCACAGAGGATGACTTTGACGACTGGTGCGCTCACATTCGCAAGGTGAGCGTCTCATTTTATTCCTTCTGGGAAAGTTCTGAACATCACAGCCACAGAGACCAAAACCAAAGTCCTTCTAAGCCCAAAGCTTCTCCTCGGTCCTAACAATATGTGGATGTTCTCAGCTGTTGAGTGAGCACGCCAGTAAGACAGTGTTTTCTCATTCCATAGCTCTCGTGCTGGAAAGGTGGCCTGCCCATGTTTGAACTTGTGGACAGCCAGCCATCTCATCTCATCAGTGGTGACGTGCTCAATCTCACTCCAGGTTTGGACTACACCACAACTATCCTACCATTCACTTTGTATGAAAGAGCACATAAACATATTGTCAATGGTCTCTCTCGATCCATTTTTTAAATTATGAACACAGATGAAATAATGAAATGACCTCCATGCTAATACTTACTTTTGAGTTAATTTCCTGAGGTAGAGTGACACATTGACCCACTAATTTACTAGAATTCTGCATCATCTGCAAACATTGACTCTGTATGTCAGAGTGCTGTGGTAAATACGTACAGGATGCACACAGCTGCTCGGCAGTTAATTAAGGTCATTTCCTTAAGAGGGAGTTTAAAAGAAACAGCTAATTTATCTGTGTGCCTCCTTTCTCTTCAGATTTCTCAGACTCAGATCGGCTCGAGAGGTTTTTTGATTCGGAGGACGAGGAGTTTGAAATCCTGTCTTTGTGAAGAGGTGGAGGAGAGCAATGTGGTCACACTCTTCACTCTGAACATAAGGACTCCTCTCCTTTGCTGTGATCAAGGGAAGCTGGCCAATCAATCTGACCGACTGTCAGTCCAGATGAGCTGGAGGAGGGAAAAAAAACAAAACAAATCCACTGATGAAGGTAGAGGACAGTCTGCAGTGTCTTGTCCAGCAAAAAGTCCCACGCATCCTCCCCAATCCCTAAAAAAGAAAAACAAACAGCTTCTCGTCTCGACAGCTCATCCGCCTACGCTCTCTTGCTCTCTCTCTCTGTGGCCCATCTGGACTCTGGTGGCCAGAGTTTACAGAGAGAGGCACAGGAGGGAAATGATCATGCAGACAAAGTTTTTTTTTTCCCTCCATCTTCTTTCTTTTGCATCCATTATTACTATTTTTAAGTCTTAACACTTTGAATAATTGTTTTAAAGTGATACAGGTGCCTTTCCCCTTGTTCCCCCATCTTCATCAGCAGCCAGTGCTTCATTGCCATAACACAACTAGAGGGGTTTTGTCAATAACTCTAGTTAAACAAAAAAGAAAACCACCATCTGTGGTGTGCTATTGTTTTGATATAAATTGCTAATACTGCAAATCTGTATCAATACTCTTGAATGACAACTTTTTTGTTTTGGTTGAGCAGTTCACAACCAAGTAGGTTATCACTTGTAAATGAAACACTATGTCTATTCTGTCAATTATCTCTGTACACATGTGCATTTTAAAATTATTTATTTACTGTAACTGTGCATATGACAAGGAAAAGTGTAAGCAAGAAAATGAAATTAAAAAAATTAAAAAGTTGTAACATGGTTGTTGGTCATGAGGGTTGATTACTGACTTGCCGTCAATTAGCTGAGCAGCAGTGAGTTAATCACTGACATAGTGTCTGGAATTTTCCATGGATGTTATAAATATTCTATATTAAGGTCATAGAGCTTCATGCAGACTGGATGTCATGAGCAGTGCCCCCAGTTCACTTCCACAGCTCTCCAAGAGGCTGCTCCTCTACCTTTTTGATGGCATTCACTGTGTATTCCCTGATGTCTTTGTGGACATCCTCTATGCTCCTGGCTGCATCAATAACCTGGTAAAGGTCAGAAGATCAACAGATTAGGACAGTGAATAAAACAATTAGAATAGAAGCAAGTGTTTTATATTCCTTATTTTTGTAATTTCTTCTTTGCGCACTTTGAGTAGCTAGGGAAAAGAATGTCACAACTAGAGAGCTTAATTCATGAATCTACCATGGATTAGTCAGAGGTGGTCTGTCACTATTGGCAGAACTGTGCACATCACCCAGACTCAAGCTACAGATGAAGTCCAATCATTATGTGGGAGTGTGTGTGGGCTTTAATAGAGGTCACACTGACAGTCACAGGCAGCTTACCTGCCAGTTGACTGAAGGGTCCTTCATCAGCTGCTCAAACCTGCTCTGGACTGTCTTTTGAAAGACTGTGGTCTCATACCGCTCCATGCCAAACTCCCCACGCCCTTCTGCCTCCACAGGACTGAGCTTCAGGAACATCACTAGGTCTGGCTTTGGCAGTCCCACATCAGGGGATCTGCACCAGTCTAGGCTGAAACCCTGTCAACAAACATGAACATTAGCCAATTTGTAACAGTGATTTCACATGCAAGGAGAAGCACCACATTAAGAAAATACAGAAAAATACACACCATACTCATTTAAACTAATGCTGTGCAAAACCATCCTACAATTCCTTATGAAATTTCACTTTGGGTATAAAAGTAATATATTGCATTATATTAACATGTTCAAAATATTGTTTTATTTTTTATAATTGCAAAACCACTGTTTATTTTTCCTATTTTTTATTTTTCCTATTTTAAAGAGAGCTCCCAGCGTCCACTGAAGAAATCTGACTTTACTCCCAACCTTTGGAGGACACTCACTGGTTTGGCGCTGGTAAATGCCACTCCGGAGAAGGCATAGCGGTCCACCACTAGGCTGATCCCCTCTTCTAGCTTTGCTTTCATCTCTGGCCTTTTGAGCAGAACCAAAACATCACATTAGACACAGCAGAAAGTTTGCAGAAAACATGGAATAGCTCTGGTTAAACATGTACCTCATGAGTGCCTCCCTGGCCATAGAATGTACTTCATGTGTGTGGAGCAGTGTCTTTCAAGAGAACCATGCAATCTTATTTCTCAGGTTTGTAAAGGCATAGATTAATTTTCAGATTACATGTTTCCGTCATCGGGCATCCACATTCCAATTAGGTGATGATCAATATTACTTTCGACAGATCAACATTGCATCCGTGTATGGGTTTGACAAATCATCCTTTTCTGTTTTATAGTTTAAAATCGCTGAGACTACAGTAGCAGTTGTTACCAGCTTCAGTTCTCAATTTATAAATGTTGCATTGAGAAAGACGTTGGCATAACATCTACTTTCTTCGCTCATTTTACCCACACTACTACATCGATAGCGTAAAGCAGATTTTTTTCACATAATTTAGGCCCACTAATGCCACATCAATTCAAAATAATTTCACTTAATTTCAAAATGAAAACAAAACATACAAACGATGAAATATGAAGTCTTACACGAGCTCCCAACGGTTGGCAGAGAACAGTAGATGAACAGTGTGGTCCTCCAAATTGCTCTTTCTCTCCAGGTAAGAGCTGATCAGCTGACCAATCTTTGTCGTTCTGTCTGTATCGAGTTACAAAGTTACAACCGAGATAATGTTACAAAAATTATAAGGGCTTCCGTAAGCGTGGACACACCATCCAGTCTCTTAAATCATGCTGGACAACCTGACATTACATCAAGTTAATGAATTAATTATTCGGGAGTGCTCATGTGCAGCAGCTAAGTTAATGTTGTAATCAGGCCAAACCACAGCTGCCAGTTTAATTCCTAAGGAATGCAATGTGCAAAAAGTAAACTGATACAGATCATGGAATATTCAGAGCCAGCGCTACCGTAAAGAGTATAACGTTAAACATCCACAGCACAACGTTACATTAATCCAGGGACTTTCATATATGTTCAATCATCTGGAGCCAAAACGATTTTTTACCGGGAAATCTCATCATCTCTGCAGGTCTTCCGCTCTGCTCCAACGCTTGAACCAATTTCTTGCATTGCGTAGTTTTTCCAGCTTTGTCAACCCCTTCCAACACTATTAAAGCCCCTCTTCTGTAAGTCATTTTCATATGTAAAGTTGATAAAAAGCCTTTTTGAAAAATGTTTCTTCAAGGTCCTCTCAATTGTATAGCAAACACCTTCTGCGCGCGCTCCGTTGACTGCAAAAGTTCTTACGTCATATCCTGTTCCTTATTTCAAAGTAACAGTCTCGGTTTGATGTTTTTCTAAGAAAATGACTTCTGAACAAATACGACATCTAGTGTTTCCTATCTGTATATATCTTACAATTTCATTAACTTCATCCCATAAAACACATCAACTCAAGACATCCTAATTTTGTTGACAAAAGTTTATTCCATAAGTTCCTATTCAACACACTGAAAGAAAAGCAAGAATACATATTCGGGGTTAGCCAAACTTTCAGTGATAACTTTGGACATCATTCATTAGACTCTGCTTTTGTGGCAATGTTTGAGAGCATCTGCAAGAGCTGCTAATATCATGTCCACATTGGCCTTTGTTGAGTTACAACCCATGAGGCCCACACGTAGAACCTGTATAAACCAAACACAAACACACTTCAGCAAAATGTTCAGTTCCAAATGGATTGTGTAGCAAATTCTCACTGCAGAGCAAAATAAAAGATTGTACATCTCACCATGCCAGCCGATGATCCAAGCCCCCCAGAGATCTCGATCTGGTGGGTTTTCATGATGTAGGCTGTGATCTCCTTCCAGTCATAACCAGGAGGGGCAACAATCGTGGTCACTGTGGGCAACCTCACTGTCTGCCAAAAATGGAAGATTGAAATTTGTTAAGCTACTGGACACCTTAATTTCCTTTGGGATAAAGTATCTGTCTATCTATGGCAAATTCATTTCAAGCACTGTGGATAAACTATTGTGAATAAATGCAGTGGATAACAGACCTGGATGTTGTTCTTTAATAACTGTTGTTGTTTACCTTGTCCTCCACAAACAATTTAAGGCCCATAGCCTCAAGACCATGATGGAAATATTCAGCCACTTCTTTATGTTGCTTCCAAGAGTTCTCCAGCCCCTAAAAAACAACATTGTTTCCTCTTTGCTGCATCAATATAACAATTATATAATGAAACTGCTTGGCAAATTTTCTACAATTGTCATTTACATAATTCAGGATCTGAAATATCTCCTATTAACATTTTTGGACTCACCGTCTCAGCCAGAATGGCCAGGGCTTCCCGCAAACCAAAGAAACCCAACACAGGCCCTGTGTGGTGGTACCTGCAATACAATCAAGTCAGTTGGTCTACTGTTTACTCACCATAACTTTGACTTCATTCTATATGATATTGTGTATAGTGCAATACTGTATGTCTGCTTACATCCTGGCCTTGCCATCACAGCCCCAGTAGTTGGCCAGCCAGCTCATGTCCAGGAAGTATGAGACAGGCTTTGTTTTTCTGTTGAAGATTTTCTGACTGTATAGAGGAAACATTGTTGACAGAGGAAACATTGTTGTGAGAATAAGGTTTTGGGTTTTCATAAGCCCTCATTCTGAGAATAGTCTTGGTATAGCCCTCACCATGCTTTCTCACTAAAGGAGATAGGAGCAGTCCCTGGAGGAGCATTCAAGACCTTCTGTGAACCTGTGTACAAAATGTCTATGCCTGTAGGAAAAACACAATATAAGAATAGCATTTGCATGTGCTACACTTACACTTATCTTACATCTCTGCCATTTTTGGTTTGTTAAAATAGCCTAATTGTTTTGATTTATTTTCAATTACTAGTCCCTTGCTAAATAAATGTAATCTTGCACTCATACTCACATTAGCTTACACTGTATAAGACTGTTTACCTTGTTTGTCCATGTGGAGGGGTGCACCAGCTAAAGATGCTACTGAATCAACCAGGAACAAACAGCTGTGCCTAGTAGAACAATACCAGGTAAACCTTATACCTTTGCCACTAGTATCTACCTTTGGAGATACTAGAGCCAACATAAGTGTTCCACAGAAAATCCCAACACAATAACAAATCTATGAGATGCAAATTTACTTGAAATTATCTTGTTGTTATTGACTTGGTATCTTACCTATGGCACAAGTCACCAATCCCATCAACAGGATGAACTACCCCAGTTGAAGATTCTCCATGACAAAGGAATAACACCACAGGCTTATATTTCACTAAGGCCTGAAAGGGATGTTGGTTGGTAATTAATACCTATATATGGCCCATCCTTGGAGATCTCACATTCAGTTTTCCACAATGTGAAAACACAACAAGGAAGATCACAGGGTTATATGACAACTGCTGTGGCAAAGACATTACCTGCTCTATTTCTTTATTGGAAACATATCCACCCGGAGCTGCTACCACTGTGTTAACTCTTGCTCCTTTGGGAAAGAAAAAGTGATTTTACTACCTATTATTCACTATGAATTACTTTAATAACAACAGTATACACATATATCTTACAATAATCCTCATACTAAACCATGAAACTATTGTTTGATGATATAGAGCAGGTTAAAAAGATGAATGGGCACCTATCCTCTCTGCCATCTCGGACGCTCGCTCCCCCCAGATGCCATTCACTACAATGAGGATGCTCTCCCCTGGCTCCACTAAGTTGAAGATGGCACACTCCATAGCCGCATGGCCAGGGCCACTCACTGCTAGGGTCATGCTGTTGTTTGTCTGGAACGCATACTTGATCCCACTCTTGATGTGGTCCATAATCTAAGCACAAACTGATTTTATCTTAGGGAAGAAATTTAAATCAGCCAAATCAAAATGTACTCCAACATAGAGGTACAGACCCTCTGTCTTCAGGTCAGCAGCATTGGCATTTCATATTAGGCCACAATTTATAATAGACTAAATAATATTTTTTTGAAAATATATCGCTTCCACATTTAGTCGCTCTGAGGAGACAGGAACAGAAACATTTGAAATTACCTCTACAGTCTCAGCATGCAAGTGCCCCAACATTGGCTGAGACCCAGCCGCAAGAATCCGAGATGGGACATTGGAGGGTCCCGGTCCGAACATATGCCGGTAAGGTACTGCGTACGGTTTCAGCAAGCATGTCGGCGGGGGAATAGTCTCGGAGAGCATAGTTTTCTGTACGACCTAAAGGCACGGTTGGTTAAAATCCGCAGATGAACTCGCAAGCGTTGCCTCCCTCCTGAAACGGGCAAACTAACCACCTCATTGGCCTCGCCTCTTCCTAGGCTAAATTGCGCGGTTGCGTTTGTGGAAACAGCAGGTGACTCTGAGAAGGGTAGGCTCCCTTTTTGTTTTTGTTCTCGCCTAATCTCCTTGCCATTCAAAAGCTACTCTAATGTATAAGCCTGTACGTTAAATTCGTGTTCATTCCCCATAAATAAACACCTGCCAATTCTGATCTGACTGTGAGCAGAAACTTGACACAAGAATGGCAAGTTAACTGTATGATCTCACAGCTAAGGTTAATCAACCTCTGAAGTGCCAGACCGTTTAATAATTAACAACTTTTTGAAGTTTCCTGAAACCATGGAATTTTCAGTATCTTTATTCATTGAAAAGATATCACAGCAGGAAGATGTCACGAATGTCATGAATAGCCTGTCCCTCCAATGGTAACCTATTGATTTAGCCTTACGAAACCTTTAGCCTTTTGTCAGCTTGCTGTGATATGCTGCTGCAACTGCGCTGTTTACTGAAACTGACGTGTAGAAAAGATAAATCAATCTGCTCACCACGACCACTTCGTGATCAAGGACTGAGGACTGAGTTAATTACAGTTCATTATAACTTCCTGGAATTCATAAGAAATTAACAATTTTGTCAAACATTTTGAAGACACATAGTCACATAAAAGAAAAAGAAACAATTGAGGCCCTTTTATAGACAATATTGCATAGAACATTTTATAGAATATAGCACATTTTTGGCAGTAACATCTCATGTCATTTAGGTAAAGGATTTCAGCGACTCTGTAACACTGTAGGATATACTTTTCTTGTGAACTCCACTGTCAACTTCATAACACATTAATGACAATTAGTTAGATAATTAGTTACTTTTTTGGTTATGAAGCCATGCATTGAAAGTTGTTTACATTCTGGTCAGGTTTGTATTGGTGTAGATTAGACTGTTGTGTGAGCTATGCATGGGCCTGCTGATTTTGTCATGCCTCCTTACAGTGAGGCTTGAGTACAGCCATGGCTGAGGAGCACATGCCTTCCAAGGGGCTGCTGAGAAAATGAGCCTTCCTTATACACCAATCTCCCCCGGATTATGGTGGCATACACCACCCCTTTCAGAGTTCTGCCAAGGTAGGGAGTCAACTGAAGAGAGAGTGAAAACAATCAACATAATGAATGATTACAGCATTATGTTGTCAGAAATGGGTAAACATGAGCGAAAACATGTGCATCTGTAGGTTGTAGTACCATAAATAATATCAAATAACTAATTGAGCATGGTGATCACATGAAACTAACTGACCTTGTTCTTGTGATGAATGTTTGCTTCTGTCACCTGTTAAATCCAAACATCTTTGTGTGAGCATCAGTGCTGCCTGCTGAGAGCTCTGCAGGAGTTCTCAATCTCAATCTCAAATCTCAATTAAAAAAATTCTGCATACACCCATGCACCCACCCACCCACCCACACATGTATGGGCCCGCGCACGCGCACACACACACACACACGCACACACAGGCACATTACAATCAATTTCAATTACATTCTGTTGTTGTGGAGTGGCTGACCTCAAACTCTTTCTCAGGGTCCCAAATGACTAGGTCTGCGTCATGACCAGGATGCAGGCTCCCTTTCTGGTTGTCTAGGCGACAGAGCTGGGCTGTTCTCTGGCAGAGCAGTCGCACTGTGTCAGCAAGTGAAAATCCCCTCTTGCATGCAGATGTCCAAAACAGCGGAAGTCCTACAAACAGATAAATAGCTTTTGAAAGACATAAGCATCAATGGACACAATGTGGCAGTTTAATGAAAACATGTCACAGATGCAAGCACAGTCAACAGACAATATGTCCAAGCTCAGCCTACAGAGTCATCCTTCTGGGGACAGTGAGTGTTTGTTTCCTGCACTGAAAATGACAAAACAAAACATTGTTGAGTCATTCTAGGGGGCAGCTAAAATGCATTATTTAATGGTCTGCAGAAAAAGGATGTGGAGGACTCTTTCCTCAATTTCACCCACTTGTTCTATTTAGTATATTTATTTATAGAAATATCAAGGATGTATAAATTTCAGATTTTGTAGGTTTGAATGTGAGTAGACTTATCTATGCTGCCTGCGTATGTCTTTTTCAGTGCTGGGACTTTGACCAAATCCCTTTGGTCAGCCTCTCCAAGCAGTAAATTATTACACACCATGGTAAACAGGAGCCACTATGTTGTTTAGTTTCCCCAAGGACTTCGTCCTCAAGAAAAACAGACAGAAAGGAAAGGAGAAATTGAAAGCTGTATCTATAAATACGGTGCAAATAATGTGTTAGAGGCATAGTGAGTGAGTACCTGCACCTGTATCTGTATGTGAATGTTTATGTTTCTGTAAGTTAATTTGTTTGGGTGAGAGGTGGGTGGGCAAGGGAATTGACTATATATGAACCAGATGTCTAAATCTCAGCCTACCAAACTGCAGGGACGAGATCCCACCCCAGGCCTGAGTGAAGTCTCCGATGTCCAATCGTTTCAGGTCAGGTGTGCAGGGGGAGTGGTCGGAAACAACCATGTCGATATCTCCAGCTTTGAGTGCTGCCCATAGCTGCTCCTGTGAGACACACCAACTAGCTTACATCTCTTATTTGACACAATAGTAATTAGGCCTTATCAGATGATGTTGATCAGATGATCAGATGATCTTCTCTGTGTGCTTCAGACATTGTCATGCTTCACTGTAACCCCTCCTCCCACTTTGTTCTGGTATAGCAAATTTAATAGAAATGTCACCAAATAGCACAGCCCATTTGCAAGTCTTTTTTCCAATAAATAATAAAACCCAATCCCTCACTGTCTCCCTCTATATCTCTTGCCATGATTTCTTTCTCCTCTCATTCACCAACATCAGCAGAAAAGGTTTATTATATAGAGTGTTTACCTGGTTGGCCATGTCTCTAATTGGAGGGCAGCATTTAAACTGGGTGGCCCCTGCAGGGATGTGCTCAGCTGACAGGCTCAGGTAGTGGTGGGTCGTCTCCACCGTCAGGGGAGCCCCAGCTTGTCGTGCTGCCCGGATCAGCTCTAGGGGCCGGGCAGAGGACAGGTGCACTATGTGGCATCGCACCCTAACAAGAGAGGTAGAGACGGCTGGTATTACATGTCCAAATAACTTTGTGCATTACAAATAACTTGGAACCCTCTTATGCTTCAGTTTCTAGAAAGTTGTCAGGCCAGATAACTCATTAATGCATTATTCTGACTAGAAATATTGGTCTCTTTGCTAACTGGCATATTGATTACCCTGCAAAATTGATTTCTCCTTCTTGACCTCTTGATCTTTTTGTGACAGACCTCATTTATAACACCATAACAGATCCATATTTTAAGTAATGTTTGAGGACTTACTACAACTATGTGAACTGCAGGCAAAAATAAGACT
Source organism: Tenualosa thibaudeaui (assembly GCA_027481765.1). Lineage (NCBI taxonomy): Eukaryota > Metazoa > Chordata > Actinopteri > Clupeiformes > Clupeidae > Tenualosa > Tenualosa thibaudeaui. The sequence goes on along the minus strand of JAIFZK010000173.1, from coordinate 1,099,540 downwards.
CATTAATAGCTGGTGCTTATGTTTTGCTATTACTTCCTGCAGACAGACCTGAAAGTGAATATAATTGAGACATGGATAGACTCACCGGTACTGTAGGCAGAGCTGGGTGACTGTGTGTATAGCCTCCATCTCCATGATGTCAGGTCTGGAGTTGAGAAAGGTGGAGTATTCACATGGATCTAGGTGTGAAGCAACAGGGTTTGTCTTTGGACTAAACAATGTTTTCTCAGTGCCAGTAATGTTTTTATTGATATAATTTACTACTAGAAGAGATTGATCACAGATGGGCACAGAGATTGGTCTTACCACCACTGTCTCCCTGAGGCTGCTGGATCTCCCTCTCAGCATGAAACTTAAGGGAAAGACCAGAGATAAAAATCTTTTCTTGTGGAAGGCTGTGCAGACTTTTAGAGTTAAGGCCATTTCAGTGACTTCCTATAGCACTCTATGTACTGTATGGAAATGTGCTGTATAGCACACATTTAGCCACAGTACCCCAACATACACGTTTAGCCACAGTACCCAAACATACATTTGCTACTGCAGACTTGGCCACCAGTTTTATTGTGACAGTTATATAACTGCTGCAACAGGGTACACTGGAACAGTACTTCTCTGATAGTGTTGATGTTTTCGTGGTGTTTGTTACCAGTAGGACACTATCTGTGCCCTGGAGCTGCTGTAGGGCTGTGTGCAGGTCACTGTCGCTGACGTGCGGGAACTCATCCACACCACTGTGGATCAGGAAGCACTTAAAGCCTGCCACCCCAGCCTGTATCATGGGGAGCAGCTCCAGCTGAAACACAGAGACAAATTGGACATATGTACACACACATACATGCACACACACACACGCGCGCACACACACACATGAAGAGATACATGGATTATACACTGTATAGCAACTTTTGGCCTGACTGCTTCTGTTTCACAAAGCATGCTTGATGAAAAAAAGCAACAACATGATTTAGAGACCACAGAAACACATGGACCAAATAATCTCTGCAATGTTATCATTTACAGTAATCTGAAGTAATCAGATAAAGTTGTTCTCAGTACTTGGTTGCCAGGAATGACCCCTCCCCAGAAGGCAGTGTCCACAAAGCACTGGCCTGTTGCTGCTTGCATCTTCTCATGGAAGTTGCCAAGAGTCGTGGTTGGTGGGATGCTGTTGCTATGGGAACAGAACACAGAGTATGGTGTGTGGTCTTTTTATGACTCTTTGGTGCTGAATGTGAGTACCATCTTCATCATTTCAATCTGCTCACTCATTGCAAACAAGCTTTGAAGGCAAGTCTAATGTGTGGAGATATGAAATGCTACAAGCATGTACACAGTACTGATGGAGAATGGGGGTTTGGTCAGGACATTAGAGATATAGTGTGAATATTTTAACTGAAGTATATTTCACCAACCCTGTACTTGACCATAGTATAGCTTACAATTTGCACTGTGAACAAAATGGTCTTGTGGTCCTTTTGGACTATGAGCCATCTTTGTTGATACTTATTATTTACACAGTTTCCTCACACACGTCTCTCCTTCCTAAACAACCCCTCTAGGGTTAGGGTTAAGCCTGTACTCACAGTGGCATGTCCACAATGGTGGTCACTCCCCCAGCTGCGGCGGCCCTGGTGGCTGTCCAGTAGCCCTCCCACATAGTGCGGCCTGGTTCATTCACATGCACGTGACAGTCCACAATCCCCGGCATTACCAACCTGTCTCCCACATCCATCACCTGCCCAGCACATGAGGACAAGATAATGTTGTTGTATTGCGCATAAACATTAAATTGGAATGTTCCACCTCAAATTTACAATGGTAAGATTTTGTGTACCTACGTACATACTGTTATGTACAACATACTCTCCCTGTCAAATATATTTAAATTCACTAGACCAGTCCCACCAATATTAGTATACTGAGTAAATAGTAGTAGGTCAGTTCTAAACCAATTTATGACAATCACAATGAAATGCCTCCTCCATCCACTAGGGGGCATAAGTGGTGCACACACACTTGGAGTTTCAGCCACACACCTCAGCATACCTCAACAGAAGTATTTGGCCCCATTTCCCGACCAGGCAGGATGTTCAGGATCTTCCCATCTTTGATAAGGATGACAGCAGGCACAATCTCATTCCCACACAGGACTCTCTGGCTCCTCACAGCACTCACAGTCGCACCAGGCTCCATCTGCCTACCCTTTCTGTCCATGGACTAGAATGGTCCAAATCTAGCTGCAGGTCTACCTGCTCAGGAGTGCGCTAGAGTACCCCTGTGTTGATGCACCTCTGCCACTGAGTATTACGCAAGTGTGTGCGTTCTGGATGATAAGTTTGTTGACCTCTTGTCTGCTATCCGACAGCTGCACTTACAGACTTTGATCACATAAAGCCAGTTGGAATTAGAGAGGCACGCTCTGAAACGAAGGCAAAAGACCTCAATCTTTCATTTAGGAAGTTCGTTGTTTGTGTAGCACAGTGAGACAAGATGTAGCCTGGTAATAAAACCAGCCCCTCGCAGCCCCTCGAGGCAATAATCAAGCAGAAGTGTGTAGGAAGGCGTGGCCAGGATAGACAAGATGGGACTTGTCCATTTAGTTTGACATAGAAGTGACGTGGGGTGTAAGAGGTAAACATGCAGTTTGATACGCATTATGGCATTTCATGCCCTGCCCTCAGATAGGCCTATGGGGCAAGTGACTCATGAAACACATAACCAACTTAAACTGAGAAAGTAATCAAAATACCACAGAAGCACATATAGTCCCTAGCTAAGAGGCAGAAGGACAGCAGTCTCCAAACCAGAAGCTTCTGCTTCTGCTGATGACATAGGAGCCTTTAACTACTTCATTCCCTAGATATGCACCTAACTGATCCCCAATCAGATGAAGAACAACTGGCAGAGCTATAGAGAAAAGGGGTCAAATTAAGCACATATATCACCCATCTCTAACACTTACTATATGCATAGGAAGGAGTAGTTTTCCAAGCTAGACAACCAGACACTCAATTTTTTAACTTCTTATTAACTTTCGAATGCCTCATTCTGTACCTAATTGACAGTAAGAATAAATGGTGAGCAGAATAAGGGGATGTATTTGGTAATGCTTTGCACTGTGGTGCGTCCGTCCCTTTAAGAAAGCACCTCAGACACTGGGCTACACAGCAATAACTCTATGGGCAAATGAATTATTCAGAGCTCTGCTTCACTAAGCTGAGACAGGGTGGGAGAGGCAGAGAGAGACAGACCTTAGGCACACACGAGAGAGCGTTAGAGTGGGAGAACAAGAGACAGAGAGAGAGAGAGCAAGAAAGATAGAGAGATGGATGGGAAAGGAGAGGGTTGATTACGTCAAAGCCGACATGTCAAGACGAGAGCCCGAGAGACCGCTCTCCTGCCGTCCTGAACCCTCACATCCACTGAACTCTCCTCAGGGGTCATTAGAGCAGACCGCTATCCCATTGTGCCACTCACAGGAATTAAGAAGTGTGATTCATGCCTGTCCACTGATTGCAACTGTGTGACGTCATCCTCATGAGTGTGATGGAGTGGCCGCAGTGGGTCTGGGGGTCCAGAACAAGACAGATGAGAAGACTGAGAGGGAGAGGGAGAGAAGGAGAGAGAGCAAGACAAAGAGAACAGCCCTTGCTTCTGTACATCCTTTAAAATGAAAGGAACAGCAGCCCTTACAAGGGGTGTTGGGTGTGCCTCTTGATACATAGCAGGGTGAACAAGAGAGGGGGAGAGATGGAGTGTGTGTCTGTGTGTGAGAGAGAGAGAGTAAGAGAGAGAAGAGAGAGCTTTGGTATCCAAGCAGGCATGTGTAGCACTGTTCAGCAAATGATGTCCTTGATTGTTACAAGTGATACTGGCATCAGGCTCCAGCCAAAAGCTGTGCAGATACATCATTATTGTATTAGGAGTGATTCCATCAGTGGAGCAGACACAGTTAGGACTAGAGTGGGAGAGGAAGTAGCAAGATAAGCAGAAGACTAGGCAAGGTTAAGAAAAACTACATCTGAAGTAAAAGCATGAGAGAGATAGTAGTGGAGGATAGTAATGCGGTCCAGTAAACAGAATAAGAGACAATAATGTAAGAGTGGAAGAAAGGAAGGAGTCACATGATGAGCATGTAGTACAGTAGTATATGTGCTAGCTATGATGCTAACAAGTTTAGAAAACACAATTGTATTGTGTTTCACAAGGGCTGTAACCTGACCAGCTGCCCCCCTCCTTCCCCCTCTGCCTGCCCTGCCATGGTACCTTCCAGAGCGTCCACAGAAACAGTTCTCATCCACTCCCCTGCATTGTGCAAAAGTCAAACGAACAATGGACTCAACCCCGACTCTACACAAACAGTGCGTCATCATTTTGCCACTCTGCTGTTGTGTCAGACTTTTTTTTTCAAATGTTGTAAGAAGCATGTGTACATAGTAGGTGTGTAAGAATCTTTTCAATTAGACTGTTGTTCCCCAAGGATAATGTATTTACTCTGACAAATATCCCCCTGCTGAAGAAAAGTATCAACATAATGCTATGTCAGCAGTGTTGATATTATAATGTCAAATATTAAAATATAATAATCATATTCATATTATTTCATTAATTTTGTTCACTTTAGTTAGTGGGGGAAAATACCAATTACAGTCATCTAAAGCCTAGAGAAGTGTTGTGTTACAAACACAGATCAAGTTGACATCTTTATTAAGTAGCACTGATCACCTTTAAAAGGTGCACAACACTACCTTTTCACTAGAAGGAAATATTGTCAGAATTGTATGAGTTAGCGTTTGTTGTAGGGTAATAAACATACCACCATTTTTTCTTCATTACAGTTCTTGTGTGATCAGTTGAAATAATTAAGATGTCCTCCGTTCCTTCCCCTACTAGGGAAATAAAACCGTCATTGCATTAGTGCAATTAGGCAGATACCACTGCAGATTGTGCCGATATAATCTGCATTTGGTTTTTGGGGTGCATTTGAGGTTACAGCATGAAAATGCAAGTAATTGCTGAGTCACAGAGGAGGAGTGCAGTGTTAATGTCACACTGGAATCCCAGCATTGTGAGAGCATTCCAGGGGATGACTTTCAGTAGGATTTACAGAGAGCAGAACAGAGGGGGCCTAGAAAGGGAAGGAGAGAGACAGATAGGGAGGAGAGAGAGTAGTGAGAGAGTGATTTACAAGAGGGGAATGTGAATGTAACTATAATCTCACTGGTTAGACACTAACCCTGACAGATAGTTCAAAGCAAAGGGTGAAAAAAGACACGTTTTATTGTTTTAGTTTTTCAGTAGGCTTACCGTCCAAAACAGAAAGACAGGCAATATTCAGTCACATGATCAGTGTTATGGTTTTGAAACACATACAAATATGTAAACACAAACACATAGCCCTGTGTGCAAACAAATACCATGATACATACTATAGGATTGGGTTTGTTTTTGCTGTCCAGTGTTATCTCAGTTTCGACAAATCATGTTAATCATGCTCATGTTAAACAAGGGCAGTGTCTTCTTTGTGTGTGAGACGATTTCCCTCGGGATACTAATCTCTCCGTCTCTTTCCCCTTCTCTCCAGCCCTTCTGTGCCTACTAGTGCCCAAGGCCCTCCCCCCTCCTCTCTCTCTCTCTCTCTCTCTCTGCCTCGCCGCCCTCTGCTGCATTGATGCTACTGCTTCCCTCAGTGATGATGTCACAGGCACAGCCCAGCTCAGCATCCCTGCCGTAGGAGGACACCAGAGCCATTTTGGCTTTTGGACCACGGCGCATTCAAGGCCCCCGTTATCCCTGAACAACCACGAACCCCCTCCTTCATCGGACCCTCAGGGCACGTTTACGCACCCCAGGACTGTTTGTCCCTAGTGTTCCGTTACGCAGGAGACGGGAGGATCCTCTTGGAGGAGAGTGAAACGGAGAGGCAGAGCTGGACCACAACACACCGTGGAATCCAAGTCACGGACACTGTGAAAACCCAAACTAACTGGAGGGTCTGTCGCGCTAAAGGTAACGTGTTGTTTTCTGCCGTCCTCTGTCTCCCCTTTACTGCGGTGTGCAGAGGTCAATGAAGATTTAATGAGCCTGGGTCTATTTGTTTGGTGTTGGGTCGCCTGGGTGGGAACGCGTTGGGGTGCGGCTGGTGAGGTGCTGTCGGTAGTACATAGTACGTCTGGGGCAGGATGGATAACAAGGATTTTTTCGTCATTGTAACATCTGCCGGTATCATAAATCCTGCTTTCGCTATTAAGCGTACTGTTGGGGGGAGGTATATGACAAATGCACTGACAAATGCATTGTCATGCACAGAGACGACATCCTACTTGCAAAATCTACACGTTTAGCTACAATATTCCACTATTTTGATCCGTTTGAATACATTACTTTTACATGTTATTTATTTTACATTTAAGGCTAAGACAGGTTACCTGCTCCTGTACATTTTTAAGAAGACGATTTAGAGAGTCAGATTGTGTTTTTTTGGCGATTGTTTGGTTTTATCCTTGAGCAACCTTGCCTAACAAGCCTAATGATTCATTTACGATGTTACTTGTCAGACAGCCTCTGTAAACTTAAGAGTCACTTTTCAAAATGGTGGATGACATATTTGTACCCCAAACACTTTCCCATTGGCCGGAGATAACTTAAGGTAGGCCAAAGTATGTAGTACACAAACAGAAGAGAAAAAATCTCCACCTGGTGGACGTAGCCCAGAATCTAGATCGTGAGAGGAAAACTTAATATCCCCAAGCCTATGTCCAACAGTGACGTAGTCATTTGCGCGAATGGACAGGGATGGGCGGAAGATGAAGATAATGCGCCTTCCGTTGCGTGTAGGCCACTTCTTACTGCGAAAGATGATGGTGATATCACAGATGGTGAGTCAGAGAGGAAATATGGATGTACGCCACGCATGGAACATAAACCAACAATATAGCCTACCTCTCTCTATCTCTGTCTGAATAGTGAAATTACCTTCCTTCAGATCTGGTAGACCTGATGAGGACAAGATCTGATTAAACATAGATAACTTCAAAAGGACATTCCTTGAGAATAGTTAAAGATGTTGGGCTAAGTTACATTTGAAGATGCTGTCATCAGCATCTGTGACAAAAAGGGTGATTTAGAATATAAGAAAAAGAGGTCCTTACAGTCTACAAGTTTAGACTAAGTTCACATCAATTGACAGTAAATCTATATTGCACATTCAGATTGCACATTCAGATAAATAATATTACTTGGGTTACATTTTGACTCAATTGTGTAATACATGCCTTGCCAAATGAAAAACTGTATCCTGCAAGGGTTAAAACACATTACAGAACACCTGTTTTATCGCTGTCCTCTGATAAAGTAGGTATATCAGAACACGGGTATGGATTGGTTTTATGAGTTCTTTTCTCAGGTGGTGCGGGCATAGAAAAGTTGGTGGTTCCTGGGCTGATTGATTTACCCTTTGGCAAAATCACCATGCCAGGAAGTCTGAGTGGTCACCACAAAATGGAGCCTATTTGCCTTTGCCAGAAGTGGATTGGTGCTTTCAGGGAGCGGATGGCTAGCCTAGCCAGAGAATGACACAGCATCATATCAATCCAACTGCTCGACTGCATCTCAGATAGAGGCCTGTCTGCTGGTGATTCATTAGCATCTGTCAGTAGCTGTTCTCATGTTGGAGCAAATGAACACAAATAGTGCTAGAACAACCTTATTGTTTGGCCAATGTCTGGTTATTCAAGAGGAGAGTAATTTTCTTCAGGCTGTGAAGATGGCGGTGCTCAGTTGCTTAGTCCTGCTCCCTCTCACCTCTTTCCTCGGCTTTCTCTTTCTCAGTGGAACTGAATTACTGTGCTGTAGGTATGGTTGGCAGAAATCAAGCGCAGGGGGCTTGGTCTGAGACAAGCGTTGTCTGTACGGTGTGTTATGTGGCCAGTGTAATCCTAGCAAGCGGCCTGACATTTAGCCGAGCCTGCACTTCTTTTGTTGCTGATTGACTTCGTATCTCCATCCAGCATAACTGGAGCTGACCATGCATGCTCTTTTCACATCATGTAGACAACCTCCAACTCACTCACCTCCAACAAGGTGTGCCGTGCAACCATGGAGTGAGAGAGGTGCTCTCCTAGTGCTCAGTGGGATCTTTCATGCATTCATTTGACTTTTGAATTACTCAATTTCTGTCCCCCATCTACTTATACTTGTACGATAGAAAACATATTCTTGTAGCCAGGCTAGCATTGCCTAGAAATCAGCAAACAGAAATTGAAGGTAGAACCAATAGGTTTAAAATTCAAATGAAGTGCCCACCACCATGACGTTAATGTACATGCCTATTGAGAGGGTCCAGACTCATTGCACAAAGTGAAGCGAAGTGAAGGAGAATGTAACTTTTCTTGAGAATGTAACTTTTTATGCCCAAATCTGATATTATGCTTAATGGTATGTGTAGCCCAACACTTGAGAAGCTATAAGTGCCTGCATGAGAGTTCAATAGAATAACCAGCTATTGGTGGGAATCACAATTATCTTGTTGCCTTGTAGATTTGTTGACCTTTGACCTGTTCGGACATGGTTCACAAAGTCATAGAGCAATACAATAGAATATTGGGTGTGCACTATATGCAGTGCATGGGGACTTTAATGGTGGTCTTAGTAATAGGTTGTCATGGAAATGGGAACAATTGAATCCAAAAGCTTTTTGTCCCTTAAATGTGAGTAATTTAATTTTCACTGAAGTGGAAACAGGTCCTCGGAATCAATATCCCCTAGTGTAATGGATCTTCAGACTAATGCAATCAGATCTTTGTGTCCTCGCTCATCATGCACATCCTTGCTGCACACATAGAGATGAATTAAAGAGTTAATTCATGAGTTAAATAATATGTTGTTTATTATTATTGTATCTGACAACAGTAAATTGCATGCATCAGAAAACACAGCCAAGACTTAATAGTAATAAAAAGCACTAGAGTATTGATTGTTGTTGTAAGTATAAGAATGGCCTTTAACTGTGTTGTCTTTTCTGGTAGGTGCTGGTAACCCTGTTTGCTGCTGAAAGACGGCCAGTGAGAGATAGTGAGAGAGAGAGAGCGGGCGCAGAGGCACCATGGCAGGGGCCTCAGTGAAGGTGGCGGTGCGGGTCCGCCCCTTCAACTCGCGGGAGATGAGCAAGGAGAGCAAATGCATCATCCAGATGTCTGGCAACACCACCAGTGAGTAGCAGCCATATTTTCCCCTCTCTCTCTCTGTCAGAGAGGTTCACAAGTAACACATTATGGAGGCATCTACCCATGTTAAAAGGTGGATTTCATGATGGCAGCCATTTTGTTATAATTTTAAGTCTGTGGTGCACTGACCCGCAATGCAATCCACATATGGGCCGGCCTGAGCAGCTTTTCCTCATCTCAAGCTGCTTGCTCATTTAGCTTCGATGTTGACAAAGCAGATGTAATAATGGGAGCTGGAAGCAAGGATAGAAATGCAAAGAAATTTGCTATCTCGCTTGTAGTTATATATATATACACATATATATATATGTATTTGGAAGATAAAATAGCTCAGTTAGGCAACTCATTTGTCTACAGCAATTATTGTGTATATATGCATCCAAAATGTTATTAAGAACCATTGAACTGACTTAACACATTCAGAATAAGATGACATATTACTGCTGATGCTGCAAAAAGTTGCATGGTTGGAACAAGTCAAAATTTCCCTTTGAACTTGATATTCTTTTTTTATGTGAACTCTTGAGGTTGTATGTGCTGTTGGGAATTGTGATCAAATCCAGGGAAGATGGCAAGAAGGGCTGCAGAGGGACTTGGCAAGGAGGAGACTCAGAGAGAGATTTGATTTCCAGTCTGCTCAGCAAGGCAATGCCATTGGTCAATAATGGATGATTGCTCGTAAAATATTTACCGTTTGGCCTAATTTAGTCTTCTCCTCCTCCTCCACCCTCCCTTTTGTGGATGACCAGAAACAATAACATGGCAGCCATGTTTGGGACCTCTTTGGGCATAATAAGCACTATCAGTGAGGTTTGTTTGACTTTCAAGTGGGTCATTGTCATTATATGGTTAACAAAGATGCTAGCAGATAATGGTTGCCTTTACCTTGTTATTTTTAGCCTTTTTCTTGGTCTGTTTGTCAGTGCTTTGTCACTGAAGCATTTTGAGGCACAATGAGACACTTCATTATGGTGCTAGTAACCTGACCTGTGAAGAAGATGGTTTGTGTGACTGGTGCAGGTCATTGGAGCCCTGAATGTTAGTGAGCTATACTGAAAGGGTTGAAGAACCTTGTTAAATGTTGCCACTTGTTTGGAACGTAAAGCTGCTGACATGGTCCTTCAGTAGGTCTCTTTGGACCTCAGTGGCCACTGACTGATTGTCGTTGTCTGTCGTTGTCTACCTTGTGCCTATGTAATCACACCAACAGTGCCTTGTATTAGGGATGAACCTTCCTTGCGTGGGCTGGCAGTTTTACTACAGCTCATGAAGTCCTCTGACTTTCTCATATCCAGGGGGATTAGTTTTTCCAATAACTTTACAATTTGTGAATGAGGTGTCCTTTAGGGAATTGTGCCTTTTGAGGGACAAGGGACTCTCTACTTGTACAGTTGTCTGGTCACATAAATGTCAAGGTTTTCTTTTTTATTGTGAGGAAGCTAATGCGTTATTGAGGCAAGAGCACTTCAGCTCTCGGTGGCTGAAAAGTGCTCCCTGGGTGGGCACCAGGGTGCTCCACTGTTCCATTAACACAATCCGTAATGGGGAGAGAGCAACGAAGCTTGAACAGTAAAAAACTACTCCGAGGCTGCCTGAGATAATTAGGTGCCTGGTGTGGACGGATGAGATGGGCCCATCATCCGTTACCCATTATGATGCCAGCTCAGCAGACAAGTCGGTGTCACTGTGACTCGACACGTGGCAGCACTCGCTCCCACCGGTGGACTGAGCGAGCAAACACACGGCAGAAAGACACATGCCAACACCAAACCCAGTGAATCAGTGCCGTCAGCGTTTTTTTTTTAAAATAGTGACGTTAGAACTGCGTTGGCTCTTGAGTGAGCCGAGAGGCTGCAGCTAACTTTGAAATGTCCTTGGTCTCTAAGGTACTCCTCCACCCAACCAACCCACAACCCCCACCATACCTGTGAGAGACACCCCTACACACCTACTCAGCCAAATGTGTTGCTGCCTTGAACAGAGAGAACACGCTGTTTCTGCAACTTGCTGCTAATGAGCTGATTTTTCAAACTAGACACTATTGTTGCCTGGCATGTCCATGTGCAGCTTGGTCATGCAACTACACTCACAAGAGAAGAAAATACACTGAAACATGGAAAGACGAAAGACGAGCTTTGATAAATGCCCCGCACGATACAGGTGTGGTACCACATTTTTTTTTTTACTGTAACACACAAAGGGCCAAGGCTCTTGTGGTATTGATTTAGTCGCAGTGGAGGTAAAGCAGAGGGGGGATACAGGAGACAGCAAACAAGGAAGCTAAATTGAGCCCATAAATAAATTTGCCCTTCTTAAGACAGGGCTAGAGCTCTTTTGCTGCACTGATAAGCCAAGGAGACCTAGTGATGCACAAAATCAATTTACAATGCAAGATTACCTAAGAAGCCTGGCCGCATCTGAAGCCATTCTGAGTCTCCTAGTTCTGCCCTTTAAAAGATACAAAAAAAGGAACAAAGGAGTGCTGTCTAATGCTGAATGTATTGAAGGCTGAGCAATTCCACCAGAAACAGACAAGACAGAATTTTGGTGATAGTGGAACACGTAGTTTAGCTGCGCAGCCATTAACATTTGCATAAATCTTTCTCTGGAGAGAAATGGGGAGACATGCTTTGGGCACTCAGACTGTGTGGTTTGCCAAAACAGACACAAACATATGGGGAGACACAAATATCTGTTCAATTACCCTCCAGACATACACATCCTTTTGAACTCCTCTGTTCTCTCTCTCTTCCCCGTTCTTCTGTCTGTGCCTTTCTCTCCTATACATCTACTGTGTCTCTCTGGGACTCCTATTCCTTTCTTGTCTCACTGCCTCAGCAGCTCCTTGTGGGTGCCATGCACACTCACTCGCAGACAGGGAGATAGGAAAAAAATCTCTCGAAAAAGAAGGACAGGATGATGTCATGGTAGAGAGTTCTGGAAGCGTTGGTGTGGAACACGGTTAGGGGGAGTGGGGCACCTAAGTGAGTTAGTGAGGGTGGCTGAGAGAATGAGTGAGTGAGTGTGAGTGAGTGTGAGGGACTGTGAGTGTAAGTGGCTTGCTGTTCTGGCTTTAGCTGTCTGAACCAGTGGGGGCTGTGGAGGCGCGCCGACGAGGGGCTTTTGTGCGGCCGCCCCCAGTGCATTGTGGTGCAGGGAGGCCGTAGAGGGGCTCAGTGGCAGTTCCCACAAAGCCCAGAAGAATGGCAGTGAGCTAAGTGAGTGACATGCTGGGCAGCAGTAATCCACCCTGCTGACACTGCCAGCGCTTGATTAGAGTGCAGGACGGAGACTGGGAAAGAAGCGAACCCCACTTTAGACAGAAAGGGACTTGTGTGTGTGCCTGTGTGTGTGTGTGTAAGAGAAAGATACTGCTCAGTGAAAACTTTACAAAAAAGTTCACTACTTTTCAGAAGAAAAGGCTGTCGTTGTTTTGACAGTTTGACTGTTTTGTAATAGAATCCGTCACGTTTGGAAGAAGGTACATTTGAAGATGACAGTGTTTTACATCATGAACATCTTGAGGTAAAAAAGGAAGTGTTGTTGGGAGGGCAGTGTGTCACAGTATGTGTGTGTGTGTTTGTGTGTGTGTGTATTTTGAGCAGACTGCATTTAGTTAGGATGACACTGTCTTACATCATCACCATCCTGTGGCAAAAAAAGAAATTCTCATTTCAGGGAGGCAGTGTGTCTCTAACCGTATGTGTGTGTGTGTTTGTGTGTTCCCAAATGTGCTGTGTCTGTGTGTGTGTGTGTGTGTGTGTGGTGGTCCCCATAGGCTGTCAGACTGTCAGATAGCCGTGAGAGTAGGACCAGCCCCAACAGAGGCTCTCTGTCGGGGAAGCGGGCACACCTCCAGCGCATCTTTGTTCCATGGCCTGCACCCATGCTGCGAGTCCTGGCTGGCCCCCTACCCCCACCTCTCCTTCACCCCCTCTCCCAAATTCCACTGCCCCATTTCCAAGGGAGAGATTGACCATGAATGCACCCAAAAGCCCCTCTCCCAGCCTTGGATCTCCTTCTGACTAAGGGGAATAGGGACAACTTAGTTGTTGATTGGCCAAAAAAAAAGCATACCAGATCATTATATTCTCTTAAGTGTCTTGTTAGGCAGATGATTAAAAACTGGTCCATATACAGATGGTATTGAAAACAATTTTTCAAGCTGGAGGCCTTCATAAAATATATTACATGACCTTATAACCTGCAAAGAAAGAGCTATGGAAGTTTTCATTTGGATACTCTTCAAAATCCCAAATACTCTCTGACAATAATGAATGTAGATTGATGGGACGGGGATTACAAGCCCCTGAATAAAAGGCTTTTCGGGAGGTCTGGAGTCAGATGTTCCATCATTAAAATGGGGATTAATTGACTTTTCTCAGGTGGTGGCGGGACTGGCGTCAGTGACGGCTCTCAGCACCTCAACATTAATGCGGCTTCCGTCGTAAAACTGACTGGGGAACAAAAGACTGCTGACCTTTCGTGTTAACAGGGCTTGCTGAGAGATTAGAAACATGGGTCTGCTCTGGTGTTCTCAGCACACACACACACACACACACACAGAAGCAGAAGCACAGATTAAATATCAAAATATAAACACAATGAAACACATAAACAAATGTATGCTTTTTCTGTTGTATAAACAGACACACACACGCACACACACACACGCTTCTGAGTCTCTGAGCACTAAAGGTGATTAAAAAGCGTAGTGCACCTGATTAACTCTGACTGCTCAGGGGTTAGCAGCTTCAATCAAGCGCTGCTGATGCAATGACTATTTTACAGGGGCAGGTATGAATCATGGTTTAGTGATAGAGAGAGAGAGAGAGGGAGAGAGGGGAAGACATAGAGGGAGTCTGAACAGTGGTGACAGAACGAAGCAGGGATGTTGAAGTGGGTCGGATGAAATTGGATTTTCTTCCGGCCCAGTTTTTTGAGACATCCCCACCTGCCCCCCTCACCCCCACTAGCCTGCGGACAGACAGGTGTGTTTGCTGCATGATAAAACCAAATCAGGATGCCAGAAGAGCCCAGGCTGGAACCAAACACCACGGCCGGTCGCCATTAAAGATTCAGACGGAGTGACCGTGGCGGACAGGCCGCCACCTCAGACGGTATTCCAGGCCTCGTGTGATTGGTCAGGGGGTGCACCCAACCCATCACACTTTCCATGCAGCACGGGAAGGCCATGTGACCCGCGCGGCTTCCTAGCAACAGGCTGGGGCTGGAGACGGGTGCAGAGAGCACCCTGTGGTGCTGTTAAAAAGCACAGTGGAATCAAGGCCTCTCACATTACAAGCAGCACCAGCCCTGAAATATGTTTTGAAAAATAATGGGGTGAAATTGTGGTGCTTGGATTGAAATAAAGTTGGATAAATCGATAAATATACTAACTTTGCAGTTAATTGAGGATTCATTTGAATTTTCAAGATAGTTGCACACCATCCTTTTTTATAGATATATGCAAGATATATATAGAACATTAGAAATGTGTACATGTAAACATTCCGAATACATTTCTGAACATGAACACAATATGCACTTATGCACATATGTACGCTTTGAGAAAATAGAAAGAAAATAAAATGTCCATAAACAAACATCAGCAAAGGGAAACAGTTGGAAACCTGGCACATTTCAAAATGCAAGTAATTTTCTGATGGACATTCTGAATTTCTGAACATTTGCCTTGTAATGTAATAATGGCCAATAATGTAATAACCCCCAATAGTGTAATAAATTTGGTCAATTTCAATGTAATAAAGGCAATAATGTAAGAACTTAATTAAAAGAAATTTTATTGTCATTAAAACAACACAATTTCTGAACTAATCATGTAAGAACGTTTTGCCAATTATGTAATAGGTCATTACATTATTGGATGGCTATTACATTAATGGCTGGATGAATGAAAAAATTAATATCACTTAATCAAAGTGACACTAGTCACCCTAATAATGAGGTGGTGACAATAAGGATTACAGATTTGGTCAAATAAGTATTGATCAGACTGTTTGCACTATTGTCATTTTTTCAGATCTGTCAAATGCCTGCAGTATATGCAATACTCAGCACAGATGTTCCAATACTATACAGTTCAAAAATATTATATCTATACAGCACCATTTACAATAGAATGGGCCAACGCAACTGCCAGGGGTCTTGCAGGAAAAGTACAGTCAGTAGTTACCGTAAGTGATAGACTACAATTTGTCCATGGTTTTGGCTGAGCATAATAATTCCAAAATATTGTCCCACAACATTATATGGTAGTCAAGCCATAGGTGGTTATCTAAAGTTTAGGCTGGACAGCATAGTAGCAGCCAGACATAATAAGTCAGGGTGTGAGATTGATAATGGGGGTAACATTGGATGAGGTTCATTTTGACAAGTGCCATCATGAGAAGGGGTCGGTCTCAGGGCCTTTAGGAAGGAGAGTCCGGGGACTGGATTCAGTATACCATCCCATCAGATTATGGCACTCTATGTATGCCTCGCCTGCCAGCATCTTCCATTCTGTTGTCACATATTTGATTGTCTCAGAGGCTTCCGTACAGAGCCTTGCCTTGTATGTTAGATCCTGGCCTGATCTTGTACTCAGGGCTTGCTCTTGTGTTGTCATGATCAGTGCTGTGTCAGATGAGATCAGTGTCTGTTTTGTGATGGTTTCCTGAATGGCATGTTTGATCACAATGTTGCAGCATTGTGTCTGTGTTCAATAGCCTACATCCCTGAGAACCTTTCAGAAGATGGCTAATAGCCTTGCCCTTTGTAACTTCAACTCAGATTGCTTATAGACGATGCTAACAGAATAAAGTTGTTTGATAGACAGCTATATTTTATAGGATATATAAGATTTTGATTCATGTACAGTATTTTTCCTCAATAATTTTAAGCCTTTGGTACAATACTTTCTTTAAGCCTTTGGTATGATAACATTTCTTTTCAACATGTCTTTTTTAGCCATTAGGTGGCACTACACCACAAATGGGTTATTGAGGGCGCAAATTATTCAGCAAAGTGTCCGGCCAACCTGTCTTGGACCTTGAGGCCCAATGTTTGTGGATGGGGCCCCCCCAGGAACAAATAGCCTTTACCTATAAGACCATTGGTTGCGCTGTGCTGTGGCAGTCAAAATAAATATACTGATCGATTGAATGATTAAGAGAGAGCCAGAGTGGCCAGAGTGTGAGGCTAGGTGTGTTTGTATGTATGTGGTCAGGATTTTAAGCAGCTACAGTGTTTGAAAGAAACAGACAGATGCTAAAGAAGTGTGATATTTTTCAGTTATTACATCTTATTTTTTTTATTCATCCAGCCAATAGCATAACACCCATCCAATAACATATTGGCAAAAAGTTGTTACATTATTGGTTCAGAAATTTTATTACTGTATTGGCAAGTTATGACATTATTGACTTTATTACATAAAAAACATCCCAAATTATTACGTTATTAACAGTTGTTACATTATTGACTTTATTACATAGAAAACATCCCAAATCATGACGTTATTGGACATTATCACATTATCAGCTGCTACAAGCCTTCCTCTGGAAATAAACTAAATCTTTGTTGTTTGCTTGGATTTGACAAATACTATCAGCAGCAGTTGCACAAACAGCTGTCATGTATTAAATAGGCCCACGCAATCATTGTTTTATTATCAGTCAAGGTCTGTAATGGAGCAAAACAGCATGTTGGATGGTTTGTGTAGCCTACATTAAATAGATTTCTCAATCTTTCCCATCTCGGCAGTTCTGAGTGCATCAATGCGTGTGTGAAATACATCAGTAACTAGCTCTTTATTCATGACAGCATATGTGAGAAAAAGATCATAACACACACACACACACAGACACACACACACGCACATATTCATGCATACCAATATACCATAGCAACATACACCGTCAGTGGTTACGAAACATTTGGCAAGTACACACATAAACATGCTTATTTACACACCAGCTAGCACACACACACACACACACACACACACACACACACACACACACTCACACTGTTTGCTGCAAGCTGCTAACAGTGCTTATGAAACAGAATGGGGCATGCAGGAGGCTGAGGCTGGGACTCCCTAGGGCAGCTCATGTCTATTATTACCCCACCCCCACCACACACACATACACACACACACACAGCCTCTAAGCACACCCAGCACTCAAAGCCACACACACTCCCTCTTTCTATCTCTTTATGTGACTGGGAGAACCCAGACAACAGGACCGCACTGTCTATACATGTCAGCTGATGTTAATGGTGGCCATAGGGCAAGAACTGGAGCTGATGTTTAGAGATGTTCTCTTTCATACATAGAGAGGCATTGTAGGCAGCTGAGCTGCAGACTTATGTAATGCAGCTCTCTGAATGATGTATGTGTTATGCACAGATGGCTTAAGGCTGGCCATATAGAATAGATGAGGTAAGCTCCCAGGCTAATTGACTGTGACTGGACATCAAATCTGCCTGTGCATTAATATCATATGGGTCAGATATGACATCTTTATACAATTATATGGTCTATGGGTCTGAACAGCATGACGGGTGCTCAGCCCAGTGTTTCCTGTCTGGGTTGTTCTGTTCTGTTTTGCTTTGGATGCACTGAGAGAGAGACAGGTGTGGCGACTGACTGGCCTAAAGTGACTTCTCAGGGTGCAGTGTGAGTCGCACGGCCTGTGTTTGTTGTGATGGACCGTCAAGAGGCTTCGTTGAGTCAAGGCAGAGATGAGGGGGAGATGGGGTGGGGGAGAGATGCTGGGTTGTCCCTGGTGATGCAAGAGCACAAAGAGCCTCAGAGGAGAGAGGTGTCAGCGCAGGGGAGGGAGGGAACAAGACAGTCCTGCCCACTTTTAGTCATATGGTGTGTGTGTGTGTGTGTGTGTGTGTGTGTGTGTAAGTCGACCTGTCCGTCTGTGTGGTTTTCTGTGTATTAATAATTTGAGATTGTGTACCTCTCCTCTTTGCATATAGCAGCACCTTAACAGCTCAATACAGTAGTTAGTTTTGTTTTTATTTTTGTGCCAGTGTATGTAAGGCATCTATTAGGGATTAAGGTTAATTTCCATAGACATGGGCATGGAGATTGTTAGGTTAATGTTATCCCTAAGCCCCCCCAACGCAGGCCTGATTCACCTAAGTGCATATAAAATTGACATCTATTCATCTCAAATTGCTTACGGACTTGCATTGACTTATTTAGTTGTGCTACATATTAAAAATAAATACATAGAAAGAGAGAACAAAATGCCTTTCTGGAAGAGATACGAGAGGAAAGACGGGGATTCAAAGAGAAACCTGATAAATGTTCTAGAACTAATAAGAAATAAATGAATGTAGCCTATTTGAAGGAGAAATCCAGTGTGTGAATCAATCAATAGCCCTGTTGTTCGAGGTCACGAGTGCCGTCTGTAAAAAATTCTTTCTGTCATAGTGTCAGGTTCACTATTGGTAGATAATATATCAAATTTCCTACCAACAGCACTCAGCGATCTTAAACAACTGGGCTATGGATTGATTAACACCGGAATTTTCCTTTAAGTATGACCAATATTTTTGCCATGTGCTCTGCACACGCATTCACAATTATGTCCAAGGGCTTAAGCTCCCCTGTCTTTCAAAGCTAGTGACGTCCCTGGACATGGGTGTTTGTATTGCATGTCTGGGTAGAGGACACATTGAAACCTGACTCAGATGGCCTACATTGCTAGTTCTTTTTTTTTTACAGAAGGCTTGTCAGTCCGGAGTCCACTAAGGACTTACCTCAGTACCCTGTCCTTTGTGATTAATCAATAAACAAGAGGAACATACTGTACACAGAAACAAAACGGCAGCCAAAGACTTCAGAGAAAAATGTCAGTTTATGTATTTCTATAAACATGTTTATTGAAGACAAAATAAAGCAACAGTGTTCTGTTTAGACGCAATTAGATGGCTAAATTAGGTGACATTATCAGCTAAATATGTTGAACAGGCAGATGGTCAGTAGCTTACTGTGATCTTAACAAAAGAAAATAAGCATTTTACATTACCATGGAAAATATGAAAGTTTTAGTGTTTTTTGCTGCTTTGAACAGATGGTCAGGCAATCTCTTACCAGAAATCGGTCGATTTCTTTGCCTGACCTCTTTGGAAATGCTGCACAGGAAATACTCATTTATTATGTGTCCCCAGGGAAACCAAAGGCACCTTTGGCTGGCCAAGGATCTAATTTCACACTATTGATCAGTGTAAGATTTCTCCCATGATCACTCCTCTTCAGGACATGGAAATGTGTCTCATAGTAGTGGGAGGAAAGCAGCCTGAAGCCTTTGGCTGTGAACACCTATTTTGGATTTTTGGGGCTGTTCCTGTGAAATCTGACGAGTAAATTTACGGTGATGGGGATCTGTTTTGTGAGAGTGGGATTCAGTGTGGAGCCTTTTGGTGTCATACTGTATTAGGTGTTACACAATATCAGAGACATTTCTTTCTTTTTGTACCCACACCCCTCTTACCATCACTGATTCTCTTTACCTCTGCGACTGCCTTTCTCTGTGTGACTTCTCTCTGTCGGTCACCTCATCCCACCTGCCTGTTTCATCTCTTTATTACCTTCACCAAGGAGGTTGTGTTTGTGGTGATCTGGAACACAGTCTGGATCTGTATTGGGTCAGTGACCCTATATTGCCTTGGCGGAGGCCTATGCTCTCCGAGTGCTCTGTTTTTTTGGCTGTGTTGGAGAAGAGAAACAGGAGGTGTTTTACCTCTGCTTCCTTGAGTGGACATTCCCTGAGGGTGATGACCAAAATGGTCATGGAACGCTGCGCTCTCTCCAAATGAGCTAACTCCTTTATCACAGGCTGCCAGTGCAGAGTCTTTCGGGGCTTTGCTTTGTCTTCATTGTTCCAGCTGCACTCCCATCACACTGAGGACTTACTTTTAGTTCAGTTCTCTTCTGATAGATTTAATTGAAAATCTAATCTGTGTTTACAGTTTACACCATTTTGTACAGAGTCATTTCAGGCCACCATAAGCCACACTGTAGCAGTGTACAAACAGATTGCTATTGCAATTACCATCAAGAGTGTTAATTAACAATTAGTCACGTATTCAATGCATCATTTAGTTCTCCTAAGGAGTTGTTTATGGGGATCTGCAATGCCACAAGAATGCACCACCGAAAGTCATTAGCAGTAAATGTGTTTGCTAATAGCTGTGAATACTTGATTTCTGTATACCAGACTTAGAATCACTAATTGAAGTCATGCAGTAAGTGATTCAAAGGAAATGAAGTCATGCGATAAAGCATCATATACAGTATGATGGAACAGCATCCCATTAGTGAAGTACTGTGAGTAGAAGTTGCTGTGGGTCTGTGCTGACAGTATTATCAGCTAGAAACATGGCCGTCTGCTTGTTCCCTCTTCGCCACCTTCCCATACGGGCATCTGCAGTGGCTGTGTGGGAGTGCGGGAGAAAGAGGGTGCCATGGGATGAGTGTTGGCCAGCTGACGTCACAGCAGAGGCACTCGGGCGTGCAGGAGGTGGAGGATGAGAGAGCCAGCAAAGGGGAGAGGAAGAGGAAATAAAAAGGAGAAGGAGATGGAGAGGAGAAGCAGGTCCATTTTAAAGCTGCAGTGATCAACTCCAGGGTGTTGAGTCATTCATCCGTGCCCTCGCTCTCTATTTCTAAGAAACCCAATTAGCACAAGTGGATGAAAGGAACCTGTCGTCTTTGGCTGTACTTGTACTAATGGGTTACAAAATGTTGAATAAATAGGTGGATGAGACAGATGGAAAAAGATATGCTAATACTGTTCTAGATCTCATCTTTGTGTCAAAGAAGGAGAGGAATGACTCATTCGGTTGATTGTCTACCAGACATTTTGGGCTCGTCTGATTTTCTGTCTGGCATGGTGCAGTGGTTATGGCTGTTCTTGGGCACCCTCTGAGGACAGGAGAGTGTGATGCGTGATCAGCCAGCCACTGCTCCTCAGGAATGGGCTTCTTCTGTGAAATCTTTTTTGTTATGCTGATGACATGCTGATGTTAAATGAAGGGGACGAGGAATGCCTGCCAATGTTGTTGTTGTTTTTGTCAGAGGTGCAGTGTTTGTTCTTTCTCTCTGCTGCTCTGTCTCTCTGCTTTAACTAATTTATACTCCATTCACTGCAGCGTCTGCTGCCCTAAAGGGAAGTGACTTTGGAGCCTTCTAAACTCAGGACAGCCAAATGCAGGGGACAAACATACACATTCTAACATATACACATACACTAACTCAAATTAATTTAAATATCTTTATGAGATGAGGACAGTAAGGATTTATTTAAACCATTATGAATATGGTAAGTTATAAAGTAACTCTACTGTTGCGTATGCAGAGTGCCTGTAATTTAGCTTATGTAAATGATGTGATTAGAATGTAAATCTATGGGAAAGGCCAGTAATGAAGACTGTTCTGTCAACACTTTAATAACATTGAAGCGTAAGAGTTTCTTCCTTAGGGATACTGTCTGCATCAATACCACTTAGCTCTGTGTGATGATAATGAGTACAGCCCCCTGAACCCATCCACCCTGCATTTCATTTCAATTCAATCAGGTGACGTGGCCCTTGCCATGCCTCGCTAGCACCCCCCCATCATAAATCTAATCAGTGCCTGCTCCAATTCTCACTCTCCTGAGATAGGCTGCATTCACTGGGCAAGTGGGCCGACTGTCCAAAGCTGCGGCTGCTACTGCCCATCCGGCTGTAATTTGTCTAAAGTGTTTCTGAGAGGAGGGGAGGGAGGGGAAGTGGGTGACTCAGCTCTTCTTGCTCTCCCTTGGTGTGTGTGTGTATGTGTGTGTGTGTGTGTGTGTGTGTGTGCCAGGGTGGCGACCATCCTCTAATCCCTTCCTCTGTTGTTCTTGTCTTTGTCTTCCAGCCATCATCAATCCCAAAGCTCCCAAAGAGAATAAGAGTTTCAACTTTGATTTCTCTTACTGGTCCCACACCACGGTGAGTGAGGAGAAGGGACTAACCCTTGTAGAAGTCATCGTAACTGTATTTTAACAGTATGGCATGAGTGGGAGTGGCTTTGGTAAAGGATGTCCTCATGACTGGGATTCTGCTTAGTTTACCGATACCATAATCATGACTACCATATTGCTTGTATACAGTAGCAGTTCTTCTACAAACTTATTGAGTTTAAAGACATACAATTGTGACATCACATTTGAATGAAAATCTGTTTGAAAACAATTGTGATTTTCATTAGGCCCTTTGAGCCTTTTGTTACATGCAGTACCTATACATGCCTGGCAGTCAACTGTTACCAACCAATGCCATCAGTGGCGCATGCTGCATACGGGTGTCATTTTGGAATCTATGGGAAGTGTCAGGCAGACACCATATTAGATAAAAGGCCCATTTTAAGATCAGAAATTAAATCTTTCAGGGCATGACAGCACATATTGGCATGTCAACTCATTAACTCAGCAATAGGCTGTAAAGTAAGCATATATTTGTGTTGGAGTCAAGTGCGAACAGCAGTGATTTACGTACATATGACAGAGCATAGCTTTAACCCACTGAGTCAGATTCTCATTAAGAGTTTCCACTTTTAGTGTGAAAATCAATTTCTCACAGCTCATTACCATACAGTATGAGGCACAGTGCTTACGTGGAGAGCTCAGCAGCCACATTGCTGTAAGACAGATCTTAGGATGAGGACACCAGGCACAGACTAAACCCTTTGGTGGTGGCCTAATTCTTTGTATGAAGAGGAACTTGGATCTAGAGTCAGGCATGAATGATTCACTGTCGCACTGCATTGTGGGATGCAATTTGAGCCTCGCTGTTGTGTGTTGCTTCTGCAGCCGGAGGACATCAACTATGCGTCCCAGAAGCAGGTGTACCGGGACATCGGGGAAGAGATGCTGCTCCATGCCTTCGAGGGCTACAATGTCTGCATCTTTGCCTACGGGCAGACGGGAGCTGGAAAATCCTACACCATGATGGGGAGACAAGAGACAGACCAGCAAGGCATCATCCCTCTGGTACAGACACTGAAGGGCTATACATACATATTCCACAGCTACAACACATGCCTGCATCTTTACAAAAGAACATAGGCTTCACTCTTATTAGTGGAGAGGTACCTTAGAGGCATTGCACCTTGTTGAAATGAGTCTGAACACACAGATACAGACATACATTTACTAAACAAAACATACTATCCAGATGAGCTCTCAGGACTACATTTTGTTTTGTACTATTATACATAGGATTATCATTATGTAGATACACCATAGTCTACTAGGATTATCACTATGTAGATACACCATAGTTGACTGAATTAACTGCACAACAGCCATCCTTCCACTAAAACTACACAGCAAAAGCCATCTCTCTCTCTCTCTGTCACACACACACACACACACACACACACACACACACACACACACACACACACACACACACACATACACACACACAGCACACTGCACCAGGAAGATGTAATGTGTGATGAGAGCACACCTATGGTGAAAGTGAGATCACACCCAGTGACCCATCTGGGCAGTGTAGTGTTGATGAGTCTGTTCCCAGAGAACATGGCCAACGTGGAGCCAGGCTGTATCTGTATGTACACTACCAATCAGCCATGTGTTTGCCCACCTTATCTGCGGCCTGTCTTGTTTGTCACCATGCTAGCTGGAGTATCTGAAAGCCATTAGAATGATTTCCTTGTGAGTAAAGACAGAGTGCGAGCACGAGTTTGAAAGAGGATTGTAAGCAGTGTTCAATCAATGAAGATTACAGAGGGCAAACAGCACACTATGCATGAAGCATCTGCACAATATGGTCAACTTCCATTACCAGTGATGTTATATTATATGATTATACTGAGTGCCCTTTCTCTCTTCTCACCTGTCTCTGTTTTTCTTTTTTTTCTTCACCCCCTTCCCTCTTTCTTCCTCACTCTTTTTCTTGGTTCCTCTGTCTCTGTCTCCTGCCAGCTGTGCGAAGACTTGTTTACTAAGATTAATGACAACAATGACAACAGCATGTCCTACTCCGTGGAGGTAAGTGTCTCAGTCTAAGGCTGGCTGTCGCAGCCTGTCTGAGTAAATCAGGCTGGTGTGTGTGAGCTATGTGGCCTCATTGAGACCCTCACTATGCAGATGTTTCAATTAGATGAAACACTAATTATCGTGACGCCATGGGACTCTTTTGTGTGTGACTCATCTCCTGTCTAGGTGAGCTACATGGAGATTTACTGTGAGCGTGTGCGCGACCTGCTGAACCCCAAAAACAAGGGTAACTTGCGGGTGCGAGAGCACCCCCTCATGGGGCCCTACGTGGAGGACCTGTCCAAGCTGGCTGTCACCTCCTACAATGACATTCAAGACCTGATGGACTCAGGAAACAAAGCTAGGTACAAACAATGTAGACTGCTTTAAACATAAATAACACCTTCAAAGCTTTCTTTTGATGGCATGCGGAATTGTAATAGGAGGACTGACACACTATTTCCCAGCATAATATGGAGAGGCACCAGGGGCCTGAAACTCAAATCCTATCAAACAGTTTTGAAGAGTTTTGAAATTGTTAACAATTTCATTGGCATGTTTAAGTTTCAGGGACCAATAATGGAGTTGTAAACCTGTTACTTGTCACATCAGTCAACATGGTTCTTAATGAATATCACTAGTTCCTACCCCTTGGCTTGTAAACAAGTCCACATGTAGTGGCGTGAATTTAAGATGTTGATGTACTGTAAATTACAAATATCCTATAGCAACAAAACATCCTGAAACTGTAGAGGGCTCTTTAAGATGGCCTCCAATTTAATGAGAGGATATGTACTTTACAGTCTTCTTTCACTGCCTGGAAGTCTCTCGGCCATTAGAAGACGTGATTGACATTGGAATGGTCTCTGTTGGATTCTTAAGCCTTAATTAAGGGTTTGGTTGTCAGGGTGTCTTGGGAACAGACACATATTGAGCTGTCTACTGCCCAGCTTCTGATTCAGAAAAGAAAGAGACATTTCCATACAGTATATTTGAATGAATGACAGCACTGTTCCCCCGCCCTGACTGTCTGCCCTGTGTGTCATGTTTGGCATAGTTAGACTAGGATGAATGCACCGACCAATTAAAGACAGGCAAACACCCCCTTTGTCCTGATGGCATTGACTGGTCGTGGAATTTTGTTGACAAAGACCACAAACATGAAGTAAAAACTGAGCTGGGTGCCAACTAGGACACTGGTCAGCACTGTAAGCATTGATGGCTGTCCTCTTTCAAAATAAGACATCATTTACAGAGGTCATCAGTTTAATTGAGCTCAGTTCATTTAAACAGATGTAGGCCTACTGGTGAGTGAGCAGTGTGAATATGATGTTTCTGCTAAAAGTGTTAGGCATGTGGAAAGTACTCTTTATTACTTTATTGATAGATATGTGGCCATAATCCAAGCAAACAATTAACAGTGTAAATAAGAGACTAATTTAACTGTTCTTTACTGTAGATATGACTTTGGAAATTCAATGATCTGTGTAATGCTTCCCATGTAAGGAAACAGCAGAGTAGCTAATGTTTAATGATGTTGATAACCCAATGCTCTCTGTGTGTACTATTGATCCTAAGCATGGCTTGTGGGGGGCCTAATTGACTACAGCAGCCCACCATGCAATTATGCTGAAGTAGCCAATCATTGGCAAAGCAGACAAGTAGCTGCAAATGGAGTGGTGTTGTGCAAAGAGACAGCATCTAATTTATGTCTCACTTCCTTGAGCATTAGGAAAATGAAACCTCCATACCTGAACCTCCTTTGCAGCATCCAAACCCCACCTTACTTCACGTTAATAGAACAGGAATTCAAGTTGTTTTCACTTGCTACAAGTGAGTCAATTACTTGCTTGTAAATCATCGGTCATTCACAGAGAGCTAATTAGAAAAAGGGAAGAAAAATGGAGCTGCCATTTTTCATGAGTAAATAAGGAGCAGTTTCGCTGCATCCCTGCCCGCATTAACTCTGGAAGTGTGTTTATGATGGCTCATGGCTGTCTGCAGTGCAGGCTAGTGTATTCTAATGAATGAGCAGAGTGCTGAGACAATGCCTTAGCGCTACATATGTGAGCTAAACAGTCCAGACATGGGCGCATTAGCTTGAGATGCTAGAGAGTTCATCCTGACACAGGGCGCAGGGTTCAGTGTGCGGCTGTGGCTGCCATTGCTCTCAGAGTTTGGGGTATTACTTTCTGTCAGTCAGCACCCTGTCATCATTTGGCTGCTGTTCCACACCTCTCTTTTTCATATCCCTCGCTCCCTCTCTCTTTTATCTTTCCCTCTCACTCTCTCTTTTGGCTGGCAGGACTGTGGCTGCCACCAACATGAATGAGACAAGCAGCCGGTCGCATGCTGTCTTCAACATCATCTTCACCCAGAGGCGCCATGACTCTGAGACCGACAACACCTCAGAGAAGGTACTGCCAGGGGGGGAAGGATGGAGGGGTGACATCCCAGCCTAGGTGGAGTGTGTGGGGGTGGAGGGGAGTGGGGTATCCTGTCACCCAGGCTGCCAACCTCATTCAGTCACACTGAACTCCTCAGACCATCATTGGCCCTTCAGGGAGACAGAGAGCGGGCCGCTTCGACACCACATATGTGGTGTAGACTTCCTGTGCTTCCCTGCGAGGCTGGTTGGGCTTAATGTGGTTTGACATTGGGTAGGACATCATTTGTAAGCACAGGGAAGGGAGAGCTTGCTTAAGCCTGTCAGCCATATGGGGATTGATTCAGCCTTTT
Source organism: Tenualosa thibaudeaui (assembly GCA_027481765.1). Taxonomy (NCBI): domain Eukaryota; kingdom Metazoa; phylum Chordata; class Actinopteri; order Clupeiformes; family Clupeidae; genus Tenualosa; species Tenualosa thibaudeaui. The sequence goes on along the minus strand of JAIFZK010000173.1, from coordinate 1,072,518 downwards.
TCACGTTGCTGCTCTGTCTCGCAGGTCAGCAAAATCAGCCTGGTGGATCTGGCTGGCAGCGAGAGGGCAGACTCCACAGGGGCCAAAGGCACCAGATTGAAGGTGAGACACATACACACACGTGCATTCACGCACAAGCTTACACACACACACACACACACATACACACCTCCGACCTCACAGAGAGAGACCTCTCTCTGTCCCCCTCTGTGTCATCCCCTGGGGGAGCAGACTTGGATACACACTGTCAAAATTATTATCATAAAATCACACAAATGAAAAGTAAAAATTATCATAAAATGTGGTGAACAGCTTCATTATCCTGCTAGCTCATGTTTTTGTCCACAATTAACAAATTCATATTACTATAAATTTGATATACAGCATATAAGTAGTATTAATATGGTGCTTCATAAAACACCTGTTTAAAAAAAGCAGATTTATGATCAAAAAACAGAATTAGTAGTTTGAAGTTTTATTTCTTTGACCCTGATTGTCACTAAATGCTATTTCAGGAAGGAGCAAATATCAACAAATCCCTGACCACACTGGGGAAAGTCATATCAGCCTTGGCAGAGGTGGTGAGTGACCAAATATATAATATTTTGGATGTACTCTTTCATGCTTATGTTTCATTACTTATGAACCCTAAGCACTCTCTGACTCGAGCCTCTGTTTCTTGTTTCTCCCTCAGGATTCTGGAACAAACAAGGTGAGAGAAAAATAAACTAAAACTGTCAGAAAATACTCTAGAATAATTCTTTTGCTGGGTTTATATAAAAATAGATAATAATAAGGGTGGCTGTTTGTTATATAGAACAAGAAGAAGAAGAAGGTGGAGAGTTTCATCCCCTACAGAGACTCTGTGCTGACCTGGCTGCTGAGGGAGAACTTGGGTACGGGCTCACTCACTCACTCACTCACTCACTCACTCACTCACTCACACACTCACTCACTCACTCACTCACTCACTCACTCACACACTCACTCACTCACTCACTCACTCATTCACTCATTCACCCACTCACTCACTCACTCACACACTCACTCACTCACTCACTCATTCACCCACTCACTCACTCACTCATTCACCCACTCACACACTCACTCACTCACTCATTCACTCACCCACTCACTCACTCACTCATTCACCCGCTCACTCACTCATTCACCCACTCACTCACTCACTCACTCATTCACTCACTCACTCACTCACTCACTCACTCACTCACTCACTCACTCACTCACTCACTCACTCACTCACTCATTCACCCACTCACTCACTCACTCACTCATTCACCCACTCACTCACTCATTCACTCATTCACTCACTCATTCACCAACTCACTCACTCACTCACTCACTCACTCACTCACTCACTCACTCACTCACTCACTCACTCACTCACTCACTCACTCACTCACTCACTCACTCACTCACTCACTCACTCACTCACTCACTCACTCATTCACTCACCCACTCACTCACTCATTCACCAACTCACTCACTCACTCACTCACTCATTCACCCACTCACTCACTCACTCACTCACTCACTCATTCACCCACTCACTCACTCACTCACTCATTCACCCACTCACTCACTCACTCACTCATTCACTCATTCACTCACTCACTCACTCACTCACTCATTCACCCACTCACTCACTCACTCACTCATTCACTCACTCACTCACTCACTCATTCACCCACTCACTCACTCACTCACTCACTCATTCACTCACTCACTCACTCACTCTCTCACTCACTCACTGACCCATTCACTCACTCACTCACTCACTGACCCATTCACTCACTGACCAACTCATTCACTCACTCACTCACTGACCAACTCATTCATTCACTCAGTGAATCAGTCACTCACTCAAACATTCACTCACTCACTGACTCATTCATTCATTGACTGATTCACTGACTCAATCACTCATTCATTCATTGACTGATTCACTAGTCTAGTTAGTTACTCTACTGGGTTGTACCAGACTCTAAAAAGCTCTTATCTTCTATTTGAGTGAGATTAACTGTTCTCATGTGACATCAAACTCCACATTTCTGATAAGATGGCATTAGAGCAGCTCACTGAATAGTGACTTTATTATTTCAAACGAGTCTCATCTACATGTACATCTGTCCTTCTGCTCATCTAGGTGGTAACTCTCGCACTGCCATGGTGGCTGCCCTTAGCCCAGCAGACATCAACTACGACGAGACTCTCAGCACCCTCAGGTACAATACAGCTCAGAGCACAGCAGCGTTAGTGAGATTCAGCGCTACACATTCAAGTAGAATCAATACTGAAGTAGAATCAATACTGAAGTAGAATCAATACTGAAGTCCTTAGGTGATTCATTAAAACCCAGGTCTGATAGACAATGGTAAGGCCTAAGTGACAGAACCAAAAAACTATTCATCAGTCATCATTCTGGAACATTCTGGAACTAATGCTTTTTGGACTACTGTGAACTATGTACAAACCTTTGAAGTCAGACACATGTTGAAAAGCAAGGAATCCACACAGAGAACAGTACATAGGGAAAATCCTGAAGCATTAGGAAAGCACTGCATTGCTACAGTTCCCCGGCTTCACCTTTAGAGCAGGTAGGCTAGCGGGTGGAGGGGACAGAAGGCTAGCAGGAGGGGGGTGCAGCAGAGCGTTACATAATGACAGATCAGGTTGCCATTGTTCTCTCTTTGTCCTGCACCTGCAGTGGCATCACACTTCAAACACTTCCCTCCCCCTTCAATCCCCCCACCCCCATCACAGTCACACATACACACACACACACACACACACACATGCGCGCCCCCGTGCAAGCACCACTGTGGTGGAAGCTGCTGAAAAGAAGGACGATGTGCGAATGAGATGCAGAGTTTGTTTTAAGTGGGCTGATTAACAGCGTTATCTCAGTCCAAGTGCTGTCTCTGGAGACATGAGGTAGATGCCAGTGTGAGAGCCAGAGCTCATATGAATGTATGTATACAGCAGAGAAAAGCTCATGTGCTAATGCAGCCGTATCACACAGCCCCACCACACACCCTCAGGAGTTCACCTCTGCTTATGTAAGCCAGCCAGTGAGCCATGAAGGAGACAGAGGACAGGGGGGTCATGGGTAGTGTGCAGTGATCAGAAAGGAGTCCAAACACCCCCCCTTTAGTAGCAGCGAGATGAGAATGGACAAGGTTACATGTTGTGAATCCCTTGACAAAGGCTTATCTGTGTGCTCCTAGATCAAGTTTATCGTCAAGTTTATACCTCATAAATCCATACACAGCTAGGGTCTGTTGTTAACATTATGTAGTAGTGCCTAGACATTCCCAGTGTACTCTAATGATCTGTCAAATATTTTTGTACATGCTGTATGGTTAAACACATGCTATAGAGCTTTTATACTGTGCTGTTAAACACATATAGAGCCTTTATGCCTTTGAAATGTCCCATAAGTGGACTACATAAGGTAACCAGAAAAAAGCGTGAAAAACAATTTTTTTAAAATTGTGAAAGGAGTGTGTTGCGTTTTTGCTGATGTTCTCCTGAATAGTGTATCTGTCTGGCTCCCTCAGGTATGCTGACCGTGCAAAGCAGATCCGCTGCAATGCCGTCATCAACGAGGACCCCAACAACCGTCTGGTGCGGGAGCTGAAGGAGGAAGTGGCGCGTCTGAGGGACCTCCTGTGCGCCCAGGGCCTGGGAGACATCATCGAGAGTAAGGGCATGGCTGCCACTGCCGCCAATACGCCATGCCACTCCGGAGGCTGGTGCTACCTAACTGACCTCCGATCAGTGAATGTCTTCCTGATGTTTATCAAATTAAATTTAGATCTATGTTAGTGGGAATAGCCTGTGTGTGTGAGTGTTTGTGCGTGTTAACTATATATTGATGATGTGTGTCAGTATAATGTCCACATGACTCCTAGATTATGGAAAACAAGTTGTGATTTGGCATGTATGGTTACAATATATGCACGTATATACACACACCACCAAGTTAACGTATACAAAGAGCCAACTGCCCCCACCCCCAGAATGTGGCAAATCTCACATTATTCACCTCCCCCCTTTCTTTCTCACCATCTTCACAACATGGTCACACCCATTTCTCTTACTTTGCTTACTGTCCATGCACACATTCACTCACTCATATACTCTCTTTCTCACGCACGCACACACACACACACACCACATATACACACACACACACATGCATACACACACACACACACACAGACAAATGCACACAAACACACACAAGCAGGCACACACACACACAGGTGTTCTCACACAGATGTCATACTTTGTCATGCCTCACTGGTTTCAGACAGCACCTGTCACAATGATAACCTAATGCAATATCACACTGTTCTCACCATTCACTATTCTTCTCTGCATTTATGTCTATCTCACACTTTCTCTCTCTGCCTTTCTCCTTTCTCTCCATCTTTCTCTTCTCTCTCTCTCTCTCTCTCTCTCTCTTCCTCAGCATATCGGGGGCCAGACAGTGAGATGGCTGGTTTGACATGTGTGTTTCTTTGGCTCCCCTCTCCATGCTCTTGCAGTTCTCTCCAGGACTGGCTGACTGTAGCAGTTACTGGACACTCTGCAGCACCAGGGTCCCTCTTGGGAAAACAAATGTTTTTTTTTCTGCTGTTTGCTGTTATTGTTTGAAATTTTCTGACACTGGACTTGCCAGGCCAGTGGTTGGGGGAATTCTGGTTGGTGGACAGGCCAACAGCTAGGTTATCAAGACACTGTACACATTCATGACCAATTTTTAAACTGATTTACAGAATATTTGGTCGAACAATTTGGCTCCCAATTTTACAATTGCTGGTACTGTAGATGTGTTTATAATGGGCTTATGTGGCCCAGCATGAGATAGGCTGCTTTGCTGTTCTTGGGCCTGGTTGTTGGCCTGGGATTGGGATGTGGCTGTGGGTTTCTCTGGGCTGATCTCATACTGTGGGGCTGCAGTGTGTGCTTGTGTACTCTGGTGCTGCAGAGCTGCTTGATCTGTGCTACCTGGGAGCTTAGTGTTTGTTTTAATCATGGCCTTCTGCTGTGTATCTCATCTTCTTGCTCTAGCCTGGATGAGATTTTGAAAGTCATTAGAGAGAAGTCTGCCTCTCGGATTCTCAACCTTCTCATTCCAGTGTGGCTCTCTGACAGGAAATGGATACAAATGCACAGGAAACATTACTCAATGACTGAACCCATGTCCCGTTGAAGTCCCAAAACCCAAACCCTCAGAAATGTAACTGGCTTGACCTCATGACTGACTGCTTTATGCCAGCTAAGTCCTTGAGGGCTAGGGCTTAGGGGAGTCATTGGAGTCCAATTATGTGATGCAAAAATTAATTCATGCAAAATCTCAGATATTTCAAAGATGGTCCTTATGATTAGACATCACTTGGGTAGATTGTGGGGAGATCGTGATTGAAATTACAAATCATCACAGATTCCTTTACCAGGGTTATTATCGTTATCGGAACTGTACACAAAAGACCCTTTGGCTACGGTTTCATTCTTCTATTGTCAGCATTGCACTCTGAGTGACTGGACACATTTAGTTTGTGCTGGAAGGAGAGTGAGAGCACATCACAGCTGGGTATCTGATTGGCAGACATTGAGCCTGCAGGCACCTCACTCCAGCTGGCGTCTGCGTTGGTGTCAGTGGACCTGTTTTAATGTCATCGTCTATCTGCGATGTAGAATATGTGTGGAAAGCTATGGAGGTATTCTTACATCATTTACAATAGAAAAAAACAGGGCTAACGTCAGTTCCTTGTGTTGTTAACAGCACTGAGCTATGCTACCCCCTGCTGCCTGTTCCCTGCACTGCAATGGCTGCTTTGAAATGAGAGGTGTTGCCTAGCATGAAATGATTGTTCTCAGATCTCATCCAGCTGGGATAAAGGTAAGAGAAGGCAGGAGGAGCCTCTGTCAGTGAGAGCAGCAGAAGGCCTGAGGTGGCCACAGCCTTGCCAGATGAGCCACTCACAGTCTTAACATGTCTGTCCAACAGCTGTGGCGCTGTGTGTCTGCTGAAAAGCCTCTTGAAGGAAGGGATAAAACTAATGGAGTGACTGCGAATCAAGGATGCGTTTGTCCATGGCCATTCAGACTGGATGGATAAGCACTTCCTATGGCCTTGGGCCCACAGTAGCTCAGTCAAAAGGTTCATTGTCCAGCTCACGTTACATCATGCTAACATGAGCACTGGAAGCATCTCTTGGTGTGTGCACAGTCCAGGCGTTGCAATAAAGATAGCCATGAATGGCCCACTAGTCTATGACCTTTTTCTGTTTAACATCCAATTCCACCACTCAGCATATGAAGCCATCCCTGTTGCTGTAGCAGCTACAGCCCTCACAGGAAACTAGCTGCCTCAGCATGGGTTTTATTGACACCCAATCATCGTATGTCTGCCTGGGCAAATGCCACAAGGTGCAGGTGGATTTATGAATTCCAGTTTGTCAACACTGGGCCATTAATTGTAAAGTAAATAGTTGATGCACAGCTGGAATACCTAGGCAGACAGCTTTTATGAGAGGCCATTATAGGCCAAACAAATCCCACAGCATGGCAGAATGGATACAAAATCATCTCTGTGACACACACCCAAATGACTGTATCAGAGAGCGTTTTTTTTTTTATGTGTGTGGGGTGGGGGTGGGGGGTTCCGCGGGCATAATGGAAGTGGCAATGCTAGTTTCAGCAGTGGCTCAGCAGTAGCAACCCACAATAATAGTGGCCGGGTGCTTTTTAACATGTAATCTGATCCCGTGGCTTACTGCTGGGGCTGGGGCTGTGGAGGGAGGCCTTCAGCCTGCCTGTCTCCTGAGAGGCTTGTGCCGCTGATTGATGGACAGATCCACTGGAAAAGCACCAGCGTCTGGTCAAGTGCAAGTACAGTAGATGTAATTAAGAGATGCTGCTCGACAGGGGGAGCAGGGAAAGCTCGTAAAAAAGGAAATTGTATCATATGGGCCACGCGAGAGATGTACTTCATATAGACACACCCATAGAGTGCACCCAGATGAGTTGGATTTGCTGTCCTATTGGGGTTATTGTGTGTGAGCCAGTTCACACAAATGTCTATCAACTCCCCAGTTATAATATAGACTACTCAATCAGCAATTTCATTAGGCACTCTAACCCAAACAACAGTTATGAAAATTTCATATTTCTGTAGGACACATTGTATTAAAAGTTGAGGAAGTCTCACTGTCTGACTGTGGCTTCAAAGAAGTGAATAGCATGTAGGGGCCTGTGGGAAGGTATGGAGAAGGCAGATGTGTGTTAGTGCTTGTGGCTGATTGCTTGTGGCTGTGCTTTGTGATGCCAGGTCCTTTGCTCTTTGGCCCCTAAGCTGCTATGTGCTTTAGCTGTCTTTCTTTCTTACTCTTTTTTATCCTCTATCCTCCCTTTGGTATGCAGGAGCTGTCTGCACTCTCTTGTTCTTTGTTTTCTTGAGTCGCACTCTTAAAAAGCCTCTTGATTTCTTTCTTCTTTTTTTCTTGTTTCCTGTTCATTTCCACCTTCTACACGTCTTCACTTATTCTGTCTTCTTTCTTCTGTTTTTGTCTCTATTTTTTCCTTCTCTTCCTTTCTCTGTCTGCCTCCTTTCTCTGTCTGTCCTCCTGCCTCCCTGTCTGTGCAACCCCTCCTTCCTCCCCCACTCTCTCCTCTTTCCCGTCTGCCCACTCCGCACCCCTTTGACCCCGACCCCGCCCACCCTCCCTGACAGACTTATCCGATTACAAGAACAATAACAATAGTGGGCAAGCTGTCAATCAAAGAGGTGATCTCTCCACAGTGACCAATGCCATGACTGGGATGAGTCCGTCCCCGTCTCTTTCCGCCCTGTCCAGCCGTGCGGGCTCCGTCAGCAGCTTGCACGACCGCATTATGTTCAGCCCAGGCAGCGAGGAGGCCATTGAGAGGCTCAAGGTGAGTCCTCCACAGTTCCACAGTTCCCAAGACTTCCCCTTCATTGGCTTAATGCTGCCATCTCTTTAGTGTTGCCACTAGTCCAGAATTATGACTTTAATATGAATCTATGCCTATATAATCTCAATACCAATAGTAAAATGATACAACAACAAAAAACTTAAATAACAGAAGTAATAGATGATTGGAGAGGCTCAAGACATGCATACATTTCAAAATAATGAAGCAATGGTCTCTTTTGAGGTGCTGTGTTAGCATATGCACACATTATAAAACAGACTCTGTTCACAAGGTGTATATTAATGCACATCATATTTATGATATCTGGAGATGGAAACTGCAGAGGTGTGTAGTTCATCTACTCTTAGAATTGCATCTGAATGTGAGCCAGGGATGGTGTGTGTAGGAGATTCCACAAACTAGCATATTTCTAACCAACCCAGACATGTAAACATTAACCTGCCCTTTCCAGAGTGTGCTTTTGGATTCTAACCATCCATTTGTGTCCTTTCTATTAACTCCTTTTAAAATCATTTAAGATCATGTAGTGTAATCTGAAGCATAATAAGAGTTCAAACCTTTCTGCGTGTCTGTAAAATGACTGTCCTCAGGTCCTGGGGCTGCCTTGCACATTCAGATTGTATGCCTAATCAGTTGAATGTTGATGGTGTGCTGAATTGCATGTCTTGACCTGTTCTTGCTCTCCTCCTGCCATGCCAACTAGGAAACAGAGAAAATCATCGCTGAGCTCAATGAGACTTGGGAGGAAAAGCTTCGCCGGACAGAAGCCATTCGCATGGAACGGTGAGCATGGCTCTTTCATTTGATACCTGCATAGTGCATGGCTCTTTCATTTGGATATCTGGATGCAGAGCACAAACACTTTTCCCCAACATAAATATAACCAATATTCAAGCACAGTTTACACACAGTAAACTCTTTTCTCCACATCATATCATGTGCAGCACAGGGTCAAATTATTTAGCAGCTCCTCAGTTAATTATTATTTTTCAGTGACTTGGAGTGCTGCATACATCCATCCATACATCCTATGCAAAGGGTGCACACATGAGTGTGTGCACTGTGCATAGGTCAAAAATCCAAAGGACATACAGTGTGGTATCCATGCACTAGATCTCCCTGCAGCAAGCATGAACACACACCGTGATGTAGTGGCTCTGGCTGTGATAACAAACATGGACTCTGTTTTGCACAGTGAGGCTCTGCTGGCCGAGATGGGTGTGGCTATGAGGGAAGATGGTGGCACTGTGGGCGTGTTTTCACCCAAAAAGGTAAGCAGGACTTGGAAAAAAAATGACCCAGATGGCTCTGGCTCTGACTCAGGCCATATTACTTAGCACCATCATCATAATCATCATCATCATCACAGTCTGTGCAGTACAGTTACAGTGGCAATGTCAAACTGCTGAGTCATGCTAATGAGATGGGAGTGGAACCAGAGCAATAACATTACAGCCAGTATATATGCACTGATATCTGTGCATTTTGTTTGTGCTTCATTGTCCCCCTCTGAAGTCTCCCCAGAGAAAGCCTCAGCCTGTGTTCATTGACACAGTGGGCCTCTTCTCCCCCAACGAGGTCGGTTGCCATGGAGAGCTTCTGGAGACTCTCTGTCTGCTTGTTTCGTTTTATTTTCTCTGCCTCTCTTTCTTTGTTGAGACTTGTCTGTCTGCTCCTGAATGCTCTGTTCTCTCTCCTCCGTTTCTGTCTCAGTCAGTTCAGTGATGAAAGGGGGAAAAACTTTCCTCTTTGCAGGAGAGCCTTCTCTCCATTCATATGGATATGTAGTGTCCTCTTGAAGCACCCATAAACAGATATCACAAAGAAGGTGCAAGTGAGCTGTGAGGGTGGTAATTATGGTTCAGAGATCGTTTAGATGGGTAGAGAGCACCTTGAATATTTTTTAACGGTGCCACAGCTTGTTAGAAAGCGCTGCTCTGGGCAGTCAAGTGTTTGAAATGGCAAGAGCAAACACATTAAATGCTTTGACCAAGTCATTGGAGAGGTTTATTATCTTCATTTGTGTGTCTGTGTGTCTTCCAGTAAACATATTCACTGCTAATGTTGTGTGCCTGTATGCACACACAGCTGTTTCACACACACACTTACACACAGAGACAAATAAGGTTGCTAGTGAGTGTCCATGGACACTGGCAGCTCTGGATGTGTCTCTCGTGTGTTTCACTTAACCTCCTATGGGATCTCTTCACCCTTGCATGCAGAGTGCAGTTTTTCTCCTGGGTGATCATTGACTTTATCTGAGCTAAACAGGCACTATCAGACGTGGCCTGGTTTGTCTGATGTGCGCTGCCCTACAGCAAACTGAGAACTGAGACTATTTTTCCTGTATGAAGATGTTGTAGCCAGTAATTGTTCTTGAAGCATGGGCTTGGTGTGTTTACTATTCTGAGAATAGTGGAATGATGTGCAGACATGGAATGTGTGGAGTTGTGTAATTAAAATTACTCACATGCTTTTGGTATCACTAGACTCCCCATTTGGTGAACCTGAATGAAGATCCTTTGATGTCTGAATGTCTCTTATACTATATCAAAGATGGAATCACAAGGTAGGTGAATTAACTAACAGCACCCTAGCTCTGTGTGAAGCTGTGGAGTAAAAATAGATATGACCTCATTGAGAAACATGTTTGACATGTTTTGACATAGGGTTGGTCGTGAAGATGCAAGTAGCCGTCAGGATATTGTTCTCAGTGGCCATTTTATCCAGGATGAACACTGCATTTTCACCAGCGCTACTGGTCCAAATGGAGAAGGTGAGTCTAGTCCAGATCCAAGCATGTTACCTTCAACGTTGATTGTTGTCAGGCTGGTTTAATGACAGATTTCCCTACAACATTGTTCTTCAGCGGTGATCCTGGAGCCTTGCGAGGGAGCTGAGACATATGTGAATGGCAAGAGGGTGACTGAGCCCACAGTTCTCAGATCAGGTTGGGTCTGTTTACAATTACAGAAGTTTACTAATGACACTTCACAATTGGCTGCTTTGAAGATGACCAATTATGAACATATATTTTTCCCTTTAAAGACATTTTAAGGGATACTTGTAATAGTGCAGCTATCTAAGTACGGTGCATTTTAAGCTATCTAAGTATGGTGCATATGTTTTGTGCTTGTGTACAGGAAACCGCATCATTCTAGGTAAGAGCCATGTGTTCCGCTTTAACCACCCGGAGCAGGCGCGTCAGGAGCGGGAACGCACGCCCTGCGCCGAGACCCCCATGGAGCCTGTGGACTGGGCCTTCGCTCAGAGGGAGCTGCTGGAAAAACAGGGCATTGACATGAAGCAGGAGATGGACCAGAGGTGAGATAGAGAGAAGAGGAGGGACAGAGGAGCATTATTGGTGTAAGAGAGTATGTGTTTGAGATGGAGTTTTATAGAATATGAACTGATAGAACATGAACTGATGGATGGATGAGTAGATAGATGGATTGAAAGAAGAGATGTAATCTGTTCACAGACCAAATGTTCTGATGGACAGATGGCTGTATAGGGTTGGTCTTGTGACTCTCTGTGTCTCCTTCCTTGGCCCTGGCTAGGCTGCAGGAGCTGGAGGATCAGTACAGACGTGAGCGAGAGGAGGCCAACAACCTCCTGGAGCAGCAGAGACTGGTGAGAGACCCTGATCTGCACCACTAAAGTACTGAACAAGACAACACCTCATTAAACGCTACAGCAATATAAAGAGAAAGTTTCTTTGGATCCTCCTTAAAAACTATAGCATGTCGGAAGTAACACCAAGGTCATAAACAATGACCTACATTATAAGCATTGATATATGTATGTCTGCTTTACCTTGCACCTGCTTTATTGGTGAATATAGCACAATATGAATATGGGTATTGGACAGGTGCTTTGTGTCATACCTGCAGTGTTATTTGTGATCAATCCTTCAGGACTATGAGAGCAGGCTGGAAGCCCTTCAGAGGCAGGTGGACAAATGCTACCCTGAGATGGCTGAGGAAGAGGAGGAACCTGAGGAGGAAGGTGAGATGGTTTGTAAATTTGAACAATTATAGAGGAACAGGAAGCATAAATAGTTACTCATATGAACTTCATTACCCACAGTGCAATGGACGGAACGTGAGACAGAGCTGGCCATGTGGGCCTTCCGCAAGTGGAGGTGCTATCAGTTCACCTCCCTCAGGGACCTGCTGTGGGGAAATGCCATCTTCCTCAAGGAAGCCAACGCCATCAGCGTAGAGCTCAAAAAGAAGGTGAGGCGGGCATTTAACATTTAGAACCCCAGGAGCTGTAAAACAAGAAAGAGATGACAAGAAAAACATGACAAGTGAACTTCTTTAGAATATATAATACATAAGATGAGCAAGCTATTACAGAGCAAAACACATTTCTATAATGGACGTGTTCACTTGACAACAGGTTATTAATAATTATATGGATTGGATACTTGGATAAATAAGATTATCAATTATTTGCGAAATTCATTATTTTGTTAGCTTACAACTGTAGTGACAGTCGCTTGCATAATGCTGCCATGTATGTTCTTTTGATCCACAGGTCCAGTTCCAGTTTGTGCTGTTGACAGACACTCTGTACTCCCCCCTGCCTCCTGACCTACTGCCACCTGAGGCAGCCAAAGATCGTGAGAAGCGCCCCTTCCCCCGCACCATAGTGGCCGTAGAGGTGCAGGATCAGAAGAACGGAGCTACTCACTACTGGACCCTGGAGAAACTCAGGTCCGTATATGACTTGTGCTGCATCAGCATACACTGCTGTACTGCTTTACAGTGCTGTACCACTCGACTTGGAGAGGGAAAATGACCCTGTGATGTTTTTATTTCTTATGCCCTTGTTATGTTTTTCTTACATTCATTACAGTTTTCATGTGCCTTTAATGGACCAGAGATTTTAAATCCTTTCACAGCATGACACAATATTATATAACATCAGAACATAGCAAAGACTAGGTGACTGTGTGAGGAGATTCATTTATTGCTCTGTGCTGCCCCCTGCAGGCAACGGCTGGAACTGATGAGGGAGATGTATGATCGGGCTGCAGAGGTGCCCAGCCCTGCTCTGGAGGATTGTGACAGTGCCCTGACGGGTGGTGACCCATTCTATGACCGCTTCCCCTGGTTCCGCCTGGTGGGAAGGTGAGGGTTTCGGATTTACAATTTTGTGGGCAAGCATGCTATAGTAAGATTGCTATGAGATGCACTAACTGCCTTCAGATGTATAGCCATTGAGATATACAGGCCCTGAATGGCCATATACCACATCACAAAATATTTTAGCTCATGCTGACATAGGTGTCAGACAAGTTCCAGTTGGGTTTAATGAGGGTTGTACCTAAATATTGTGGAAGGGAAACTTAATATGATATAATAGGAATAATTTCACTCACAGGATTCACAGGATTTTAGATTAAGCTCGGAGTATTTGATGGTGTACAATAGGATGCTTTGACATGGACAAAGCTCCTCCCAGCAGCCGCAGGAGAAAAGGGTTCTCTGATGGCCTACTTTCTTACTGGGCCATAGTGATAAACATTAACGCTGGCTGCTGCACGCTGCTCAGAGATCAGTGGCCATTACGAGGCAGTGCTGGGTGGAGGCACACTCTGCTGATGCCATTTGGTAACCCCTTGGGAAAGATGGATGAGAGTGCGCGCACACACACACACATACACACACACACACCTCAGGACATTGCAGATGCTTTGATGCCCTAGCCATCAGTGGAGCGTGAAAATGGCTGCTTCCCCTCTATACTTAGGCCACCTGTCTGATAATCATTAGACTGTGTCCCGTGAATGCCTAAACAAATGCCATTCTAACTCCCAAAGATAAACAGCTTGTCTGTAATGTCATGGTAATTGATGTCCTCATACTGATGCATATTTTATATTTGATATCACATATAACATGATCAAATTGACATTTCTTAGCTGATTTATTATTTGAATTGTGAAAAACCGTCTTATTAAAAGCTTCAGACAGATCTATCTTAAATCTTGATTTTAAGAAAACACTGAATTCTCCACAGTCCCAAAGCAGACATCCCTCCACAAAGAGTTGTATTGCATCGGGTGTGAAATGGTCAACCTCTTTCCACTCCCCATCTAGACTTCAACCAGTGTTTGTCTCTTTATCTTGTTCTTACTAACCCTGGTCCACTTCCTCCTCCTCTCCTCTCCTCTCTTTCCATTCCCTCTTTCCTCTTCCTTCGCTTCCTCTCCCCATGCCCCTTGCTCCTCATCCCTCCATCTCTCTGGTGACACCAGAAACCCCATCTTCCACGCATGCATGAGTGAGCGCATGAGCGAGCCCACCCCCTCCCCTACCCTCTCCAACCCCAGCTCGGAGATAACCGAGCTGGCCGACCCCTGGCGCCCGGGGTGGAGGGTGGAGGAGGAAGGGATGGAGGAATTGGAGGACCTGGACGATGATGATGATGATGATGATATCTTTTTGGACGACCCGTGCTCGGAGCCGGGGGGAGAGGAGGAGGATGGTGATGGTGATGATGATGATGAGGAGGAGGAGGAGGAAGAGAGGGCACTGTGCCCGCGCTCCGGCGACCCTTTTTACGACCGCTCGCCCATATTCAGTGTAGTGGGAAGGTTGGTGAGGTTTCGGGAGCATGCTGGAAGAGGAAACTAGCTCTTTCACACTGAGACGCAAGACCTCTCTGTTTCTCTCTCACACACACATCCACAGTATAGTATGTACACCCATGCAAGCACACACACATGTACTTGCATATTGTGGACATAGCAACATTCACACATAAGCTTGGTCATACAGTGTCCAGCCCTGCTCAGATGTTCATTGTCATGCGCTGACATTAATGAGATCCCCTGCACTTACAAAGTTTTCATGCACCTCCTCAATGCATGCATTTCACATATGGACACCAACATCTTCCTAGAAAACATACACTCCCCTTAACACACCATATTGTCTTCATTGTCTTTCCTATCTGCTGAAATAGTGAGTGTGCGCGTGGGTGGGTGGAGACTGGGAGACACCCTTTCAAAAGCAAAGTGACAAGCTCAGCTCAGCCCAAAGAGACCCAGACCGTGTTAGTGCTGTGTGATTTTACAAGGACATGTTTCCACGCGCCTGAAAAGGCATTCCCCCGTACAACAGGCGATGGCCTGCGTGCAAAGGCCGCTCCTTAATAGTGGGAAAGATAGATGACATCACTTGGACTGGCGACAGGATGTAGAAATCCGCTTTGCAGGGGCCACGGCTACTAGCTCCCTCGCCTCTCATTTGGCCATGCTTTCTTAAGGCATTTTACGGCCGCTCACACATGCAAGGTTCTCCACGCTCTGTGTATACAGCCCAAGGCCAGCTCTTTTAAACTCGGTGCCTAAGGCACTCATCCCTGCAGCACATACACAGCCACAGCAGGAACATACATGGTCTCACACACATAGAGTCTGCACTAATCGCCAACTTCATGCTTGTGTGCTTCCTTCCACCAACAGGAAAGCTCAGAGACCTACCCAGGTATTGATCCAGATGCAGATGAGACAGGCTGATTTAAATGGCGTTCACACGTTCTGCTGTTCTCTCTGACTGAACCTGGTACACAGGAGAGATCAAATCAGCTGCATAATGTTGGAGCAGACCAGAACAAACACCAGTTTCGGTCCTAATCAATTTCTTATGAAGCTTACATTGGAGGTTTTTCATATAGGAGTGCATTTTGAGATGCTATTTGTTAAATACTATACAGCTTCTGTAGACAGTTCCACTATTTTCAGAGCTTGAAATATCTGTTTATAAAATATAGAACTTACAGATAATATGGATACTACCAAAGTAACCACTGATATATTGTGCTGTTCCGAATTAGCCTGCTAGGCTATTTAAATTGATTTGTTTGTCTTAACTACTCTATTCCATATCTTGCCAAGTCTCTATTACTCGTAGGGTCTCCTCTAATCTAGCTGTGAGCACATACCTTGAGCTTTGCCTGTCACCGATTCACCCAGTTACACTGATTGGTATTTTGATGAGTTTTGGTGAAATTAGCTTTGTTGCCTTTTTAATTAACAGCTTTTACATTATTCACAGCCAAACCAGTACTGTGCTTGATTTCTGCCAAGGTTTGTGCCACACAGACTGCCTGTTGAGACTTAGCCCTCTGACTTTTCTTAGCATGGCAACTTCACTTCCAAGTGAGCCCCTCAAGAGGTCTACTTTGTGCAGACAGCAAGAAATGTTGACTCTCGCTAATGGCATGAATAGCCCGTGAATCCAAACTAAAGATTCATCTAAATAAATCGGATCTTTTTCTGTGACGATTCAGGGAGACTGTCATCTCAAGATGAAAGAGCTGGTTTTCTATTTCAGCTGACTCTACTAGGCATGCCAGAGCACATTCTCTTTCTTCTCATTTTATCTGAGTAATTGGCTTTCACCTTTGCATTCAACTTGCACTTGCACATAGTAGCACAACAGTTGTTCTGGAAAGTGTGCTTATGATTTCTGGTCTCATCTTTTTTTTTTTAAACTTGAACATGAACATGAAGTGTCAGCAGTGGTGGTTGAATTGTATCTGTGGTCTGTATTTTACATAATTTCCATCTAATTTTGCTTTGAGTGGATAAGCCTAATGTTATTTTAGTTTGACTTTTTTGGTCCTGAGCATGCCCTCTTTGCACCTCACCAATCTTGTCTTACGCCTCCTCACTCTTATCCCTTTAAATGTGTATCCCATTGGCCTCTGGGAATTGCAGTCCTCAATTTCAACACATTTATATCAGGTTAGGCAGTGAAGTTTCATATCAGGACAAACTAAAAGCATGGAGTTTATACAGCTTACTCCCAGCACTTAATCAAGAATTAAATGACGCTATCACATAGTGAAGACCCATAACAAAGCTTATTATCAAGATCTGTCATCTATTAAGCATTTAGCTGCTGGCTCACTGCCGTAATATATAAATTATTCATAATTTATTTATTTATATTGTCTCAATTCCAATTTTGCCTATCTATAGTGACAACCCGAAACCTTGCCATTTATTGGTAGCTATATTTCTTATTTCCCTAACAGTATTAATGCTATCACTAAAATGGTATGTCATTCCATACAAAATTGTCAGCTGGCATCTGACAAGCCCTGGATCAATATATGTGCAAACAACTTGGCAGTGTTAAATTTGAGGCTTTGGTGTCTCATTGAAATTAAAGTTTTTGGAAAATGAGCAAACAAACAAACAAGACATGTAATCACAATACACCATGCACAACACTCACACACACACACATACATAGAAGCTGACACTGGACCCATACGTCACTTTATTGTTCTACCTGTCTACCTGTAAGAGTGTAGTCTCCTCTCACCCCCATGCTCCCAAATCTCACCAGAGCTAGTCTTAAACTGTATGATGATTAGAGTAGAGGTCCTCCATCTGTGAGGCCAGTAAGAGTGGACAGGGCAAATCCAGCTTGCGCAGCTGCCCAGATCAGTCATGGCCGCCATGAGAGTCGTCCCAGCTTTTCAGTTCCGTTGCTTTTGCCGGCTTAGTGTTGTGTTTGTCTGTGCTGTGTTTGTGTGTTTGTCCGAAAACCTGCTGATTTTTTGTGCTCCATCCTTTGTTCTTCCTTTCCCATTCTACCACTTTCTTTCCTTTTTCTTTTTTTCTCTCTTTCCCTCTTTCTCTGTTCCTCATCCTCTCTTTCTCTCTCAGGGCCTTTGTGTATCTGAGTAACCTGCTGTACCCGGTGCCTCTGGTGCACCGTGTGGCCATTGTCAGTGAGAAGGGCGAAGTGAAAGGCTTCCTCAGGGTGGCAGTGCAGGCCATCTCAGGTAACATCTGACCCAGTGGTCAACATCTCTCCTCTGCTGATGATAGACCAAGTTAACTCTGGAGCTGTGTGTGTGTCTGTGTGTGCAGCATGACTGGGTCCTTGTAGAATTACTATATCTGTCCCAGTAAGCTGTGTCTTTGTGAACTATTGCTTGAACTAACACTTAAAGTTTGAATTATACTGATACCAATGAGATGTTTATTTCCCTGAATCCAAGAAATGATGTCTGTGTACAGCATGATGTTCCAATTAAACCATATATACCATATATACAGACATATATATATATATATATATATATATATATGTGTGTGTGTGTCTGTATTGAGGGCCTAGAGTTAGGTGGATTCTGAGTTTGAGAATGAATGTGTGTGGGTGGTTGGGTTAACTGAAGGAAGGGGAGTGTGGTACTTCTAGAGGAAGTGAAGTGAAGGTGCTCTGTGTTTTCCTCCAGCCGATGAGGAGGCGCCAGACTATGGCTCTGGAGTCAGGCAGTCAGGTACTGCCAAGATCTCCTTTGAGGACCAACAGTTTGAGAAGGTAGGGTCAGTGCCTAGGAACACCACAGCACTGAAACACACACTTACATTCATGTGAAAATATGAAAAACATAATCATCTACACATTCTGACATCCTCATCACAATTATAGATTTATGCCTTGAACTGATTTATGATACTTCAGAGTCCATAGTTTATAGTCTGTAAATTGTATAACTTGATTTAAACCGTAATACTTGAAATTGTATAACTTGCATCTATTTAATGTATGCATCAGTGCGGAGTGACCTCTCTGAGTATATTTTGTCCTTGGGCAGTTCCAGACTGAGTCAAGTCCACTGGTCAGTCTGTCCCGGACTGGTGTGTCTCAGGAGGAGTTGCGCATTGTAGAGGGAGAGGGACAGAACTCAGAAATGGGCCCCTCAGCAGATGAGGTCAATAACAACACCTGTGCAGGTAAACAAACTAGAGATGGTACTTTGGTTATAACTAGTGGCTCATTACATTCTTTTTTGATTCATTATTTTTTCCCTGGTGTACTGCACCTTTGTATTCTCTTCATGTAAACTACTACTGAAACTACTAGTAGCACAGGATATGAGAGTGTGATCATCATCATGTTCATCATGTCCCTATCTCATTGCCTGCTGCAGCCAATCCTGATGAGCTGGAGAACCCTCTGAAGGCAGGCCTTGAGGAGGGGGCCATGGAGCACCTGAGGATTGGGAATGTCTTCACTTTCAGGGTCACGGTGCTTCAGGCCTCCAGCATCTCTGCTGAGTATGCAGACATCTTCTGCCAGTTCAAGTAAGCTACCGCTCCTCAGACAATCCCTTAAGTCTGGGCAATTAGCCCACTGCACAGACCCCAACCAACCACCCCGTTCTACTTTAGTACTTAAGTTTATATTGTTTTTTTAATATTGTTGTGTTTTGTAATGTGTGTACTTTGCACAAGGGTTACCATAGCATCCTCCTGCACATTCCACACATTAGTACCCTAAAAGGCACACATAATAGGATTTGTTCTCTGTATTTTTAATGTATGTATGTTGTGTATACCATGTTGTAGAAGCTTAAGGATACCAGAATTTCTTACGGGATAATAAAAGTATCTATTTATCTATCTATCTCTGACTTAATGTTAATGGGCAGTTAATCCTGTGATACATATTTTCATAGCGGTTGGATGTTTGACTGTTGTTTTGGTGCTGATCCTTGAAGCTTTATCCACCGGCATGATGAGGCCTTCTCCACTGAACCTCTGAAGAATACAGGTCGTGGCCCCCCACTAGGATTTTATCATGTGCAGAATGTAAGTATAACAATAGAAAGTAGCATTTTGACTAGGTTATGATACCGGTGAAATGTAGTTGGTATATGTGTGCATTTATCCAAGGATAGCAATCTGAGAAACACATAAAAACAATTCTCACTACCTCTCAATTCCCCAGATTGCTGTTGATGTGACCAAATCATTTGTGGAGTACATAAAGACACAGCCCATTGTATTTGAGGTGTTTGGGCACTATCAGAAGCAGCCCTTCCCACCACTCTGTAAAGACCTCATCAGGTAGAGTCAATGGCAAAGAACACATTTAGATGACATAGGAAGGTAATATATGAAATGGAATATACTGACAGTGAGTCTTTTGTCCTTTGTTCTTTTTTTTATGGTAGCCCTCTACGCCCAAGCAGAAGACAATTTCCACGAGTGATGCCTCTCTCAAAACCAGGTAAACAAACTGTACAAATGAAAGAAAAATACTAGTGCCTACTGATGTTTGCACTTAACCATAATTCACTTCCACGGTTGCAGATGGACAGTCATTGTGTCAGTGGAAAAAACAGCCTTTTCTCTTGTGTGTTCTTTTGTTGTTTGTTTATATGTTGCCTGTTGTCAAGGTGATGGCTGAGATCATCCAGTAACTCACATCTATATTCTCTTGGGGGTTGAATCATTTCAGTGTTTCGTCAGTGTACATGCACTGTTTGTATATGAATAAGCTTGTGTGTGTGTGTGTGTGTGTGTGTCGGTGCGCAGAAGCCGACAAAGACCCACCGTCTGATCAGGAGAAGACCCTGGAACTCATTCGATACCTGGTCCCTGAGGTGTTCAACGGGGCACTGGTGGACTCACTGTCGTGCCATGCTCTGTCTGCGGCCGGGGTGGCCGCCTCCTTCCTCTGTGAGATGGAGGAGCGGGCAAGTCTGCCGGCTCCACCTCTCTCTATCAGTTCAGTCATTAAGGCACAGAAGCCGGGTCGGTACCACCCCAGTGTGCCCAGCCATGAGCAAAACCCTGAAACTGGAGTTTAGCATAAAGCTGTCTTAGCACTCTAAACCTCACAGTGCTGTTAGCATTATCTCAGTGCTGTGCTCTTTTCATACTCATATAGGCCTGGAGAAATTCTATATGTGACCACCACTTTGTTTTCAACTCTTTTCTGATATTGTCAAAAGGGAACAACATAATTGTTAATCAGAGTTTCTCAAGTTCTCAGTTTAGCTTAGTTTAGTTTAGTTTAGCTTGGAACTGTAGTGGTTCTTCTTTGAAAATCATTCCCCTAAAATAGGTTCACATTTTAAAATACCAAACAATCAATAACAAAATAAAATAAAACTCAGTAACATTTTTTGAAGATGATCAGCTAATAAATAGTGTGTAACTGGCTCTTGTGAAACTCTAGCTCTTAAAGGATGGTTTCAGGGCTTTGGTCAGGCTCAGCTCTGATGTGTCTTGAGTGCTCATCTAAGACTTTTCCCCTCAGTTTCTTCCTTTGAACGCTTCATCAAATGGACATGTGGCCTTATCACATAAAAACACTCCCAATGAAAATGGGAGTGTCCAAAGAACTATGGATATGCCGATAGAGTGAATGTGTTCAAAATCAGACCTTGATCCAGTGCATGTGTCTGAATCCTTGACTGTTCAATCTCAGCTGAAAAATTATTATTTGCAGTAATCCCTTCACATTGCATGTTTAAGCTTTTAAAAGGTACATTATTGTTTCATTATTAAAAATATCATCTGTACAATCAAACATCTGTTGTGATCTTATACATCTGGATCACTCTTACTTTACGGAATATAGTTAGCCTAATAATGCTTCTTTGTTATTATCCTAGATGTGTTACTGCTAATTTCAGGTTTGTCTGGTTAGTCCATAGCAGTGGGCAGAGTGAAGGGATTGCTGCAGTAGTGTATGTGTGAGATCCTCTAGCAGGTGTCCTGACTAAAGGTTTTCCTCCTCCACTGGACCCTGGTCTTCCTGACTTCCTCTCCCACTCTAACACTGGTGTCCCTCTCTTCCAGCCTCTCTGCGTGTTTCTCTCACTGTTGGTCTCCCTTGTCCTGCCATGTGACCTCTTCAATGATTCATTCTCTTTTCCTTGTTTTCTTTTCTGTTTTTTATTCCTCATTCTCCCTGTCTCTTGTTTTTTCTCACCCTTCTTTTTACATCACCCTCTCCCTCTCTCTCTCTTTCTCTCTCTTTTTGCTCATTTTTTCACTTACAGTCCCTGCCACCAAACTGACGGCGCTGACCCGCCCGACTGCAGGGCCCTGCCACTGTAAATACGACCTCATGGTGTTCTTCGAGATCTGTGAGCTGGAGGCTAACGGAGAGTGAGTTTCAACCCAGACAGCTTCTTTGCCCACTGGGGCCTCATGGGATATCTGCTCTCTATCCGTCAGGCGGAGATAAAAATGGGCACGCCTCCGTGGCGTAAAGGGCAGATGAGGAGCCACAGCTCCTCCGCGGTGGAAAGGCCCATGGAAATTGATGTGGTCATTCCGAGTCGAGCAACAGTCAATACCTCAATGTAAACGTTTGTTATTGATTTTTAGATTTAGCTGATGGCAAGATCACACAACTTGGCAGGAAAAATGTAATTTAAGTAGCAGCTCAAGATGGAAAGCCTAACGCATATCCCTGGGCCTTAAGTCTGGGCTATTGATTAGTGAAGGAGTGAAGGAGAAGCAGATGATTATATGTTACGCTTAGTGATCAGGCCTTGGTTACGGGCTAAACCCGTTCAATAAATTGGAAAGGAGGCCAGATCTGCAGGGTGCCTGTCTAAAGGTTATGCCTGTTAATGTCCTCTCTCTCTCTCTCTCTCTCTCTCTCTCTCTCTCCAGCTACATTCCAGCAGTGGTGGATCACAGAGGAGGAATGCCCTGCCATGGAACCTTCCTACTCCACCAGGTACCTGCTGCAGATATGTTCAGAACAATTCACACCCATCAAATGACTTCCTGAAAGCCACACTTGAAATCAAAATAGTGTTATCATAAATAGAGTAATTTTCAATGCAGCTTTCAAGAAAATTGTGACTAATATTTCTCTATGTAATATTTCTCTATCTCTTTCCAATTCAAAGGGTATCCAGAGGAGAATCACAGTGACAATCGTGCATGAGACAGGAGGTGATATTGAATGGAAGGAGGTCCGTGAGCTGGTCGTGGGTGAGTGAGTCTGTCTGCCTTCAAGACTACTGCTTACTACTTTTGGGGGGTTAGGGTTTGGGGCTTGAAACCAAAGGATTGCCCGTTCGATCCCACAGCCAGTAGACCACGGCTGAACTGCAAGGCACCTAATCCATCACTGTTTCTCAGATGCCACTGTAGCAGGCAGCCCACTGCTCCGGGGTAGTATATGCTTCACTTCACTGTGTGCTGTCTGTGTTTCACTAATTCACGATTGGGAGAAATGCAGAGACCAAATTTCCCTCACAGGATTAAAAGAGTATACTCTTCTACAGTACTTACACACACATTCTCCATCCATCTCCTCCCTCCATCCATTTGTTTACAGTCCAATGTTTATTCATTCAGTTTTCATTCTAATTCTGTTCTTAATCTCTCTTCCTTAGGGCGCATTCGCAACACACCAGAGGCAGACGAGACTATCATCGACCCCAACATCCTGTCACTCAATATCCTGGCTTCAGCATACGTCCGACCCACGCAAGATGACAGGTGAGTGTCATTGTGGACTAAACACAAATTGAAGACGCATGCCAGCTGTTCGATCTGTTTACATACAATGTGAGATGAATATGTGTATTGATTGTTTTCTTTAAAAAAAAAGGAAAAAGAGTTTAAACTACACAGGAAAAGCAAAAACGTTTTAGAGTCTGATTTCCATGGAAACAGCTGAATAGATGTGTGTGAATCATGTCCATTCCATGGTAATAATCAGTGAGCACAGACTTCTGATAGCTTATCTAGGGTAAACGTCATTTATGCCTGTTAAAGCTATCAATGTGGTACTGCAAGAGAATGTTATTTTGGTTTACACTAATTCCTCTTCATGCTAAAAAAAAGTTGTTACCATACACATTTCAAAGTCTACTCAATGCAGTTTCAAGCAAGTTCAACAGTAAGAATAAGCTAAAGAACTGTTTCCCAAATGCTGGCACTGAACCAGCTGTTTAAATTGCACTGTTTGAATCTGACCCTTCCTCCCCTCACACTCCACCCACGGCAAAGTGTATAAAAAAAGTCATGCAGTGCCTCACACCTCTCACTTCAGCTCTTGGCTCTGGTAGTCAGAACTGCACCCACCTCCCTCATGCAGGACCAGTCTGCTACGTTCACTGCTTTGGCCCAGAGTACTATTATTCATTGCGAGTGCCACCTCGTAGTAGGTTGCCCCATCACTTTGCCCAAGGCTTTTTGCTGGGTTTAGGGCCTGGTTGGCACACGATCAGAGAGCATCATGGTGCTCTGGTCCCCTCTGACAAACGGCATGCCATGCCCCCACCGCTCAACAGAGCAGGCGTCTCTCTGCCAGGGACTTGGGGTGGTGATGGCAGGGAAGGACATGGCCAGTAACCCATAAAAGGGTGAATTCACAGGCGTGCTTCAAGAAGAGGAGGGCTGCCGCTGCCAACTTTCCTAAGAAATTAAATGTCCATTCCTTTTGAACATTTTTATGTACGCACCTAACACAAATGTCCGCCATAACCTGTTTTTATGTAGTTCAATCCAGGACTGACAGCTAGAGGGTTTGCAAGCTCTAGGTTGGTGAAGGCAGAGCTGGGGGACAACATATTCCCACACAGCTGTCTGTGGCCTGCAGGTAGCGTGCTGCCAGTGGGGACTTGGCACTCTGTCCATAGTCTAATGGGCACCTCCCCTGAGCAGTGGGTTACCCCCATAGTGGTCTGTCAACTAAAACAGGTTTTCAATGTATTAGGTGTTTCCATAGCAGTTAACTGATTTTCAAATTTTCTAGCGTGAAAACAGTGTATGACTAGGCTGCACTCAGTTATGCGCACCCACTGCACACACACACACACACACACACACACACACACACACACACGCACATGCACACCCACTCTACACACACACACACACACACACACAGACACACACACATGCACACCCACTCTACACACACACACCCACACAGACATACACATGCATACACTTTGGGTCTCTTGAAGAGGGATTGGAGTGCTCCTGCACTGAATGACTGCTGAGAGGCCTCTGCATGGCATCCCTACCCAAGTGGCTTATGGGTAAGGAAACGCTTCAGATGCTCTGGCGATGGCCAGCTTGACTGATAGACAGACTAAACTCATGCAGTTTTGTTTTTGAATTATTTTGTATTTAATTTTTTCCTTACATTGGTTCTCTGCAGAACCCCTCCATGTAACAGAAGCTTTGCAAACACTATCGGGTTCTATCAGTCAAGATGTAGGAGGTCACATGCACAAGATGGTCAACAACATGAAGTCTAAATGTACAGTGAGAATAGTAACTACTGAGCACCTCTGCCAAAGCACTCTATTTTAAAAAAAGTATTTCATGTTATTTTAAAAATAAATGTCAGTTTTTTTTTTGCTTTGGTTTGATACATTTGGACGTTGTCACCTTTATGCTGGCTGTGCGACCCTCCCCTTTGGTGCCTGTCTGCGCTGTTTGTGTCATCTGTCATTCCAACCCCCATCTGACACACACACACACATACACACAGAGACACACACTCACACACACATTTGCATCAGTATCACCTTCACGTGTACTTTCCATCAGCGCACTCATCACCATCACTCTGTCTACAGACTCTGCTAGTTCAGCCCTCACTCTGGCTCTGATATATCGCCCGGAAGCCACATCCGAGTGAAATGTCCATTACAAGTACCTGTGACAATGCATGCCCTGGCATCACATTCACAAGACAACACGTAACACACTTCCTGAAAATTAGGTCAGACAGGGTGTTACGCCTGTGTTTGGTTGGGCATCTGACACCTTGATGAAACCAACACCACTAAAGCCCTACTGTCACAGCTGAAAATAAGGCCATCAATTTAAGCCATGAGCTCAGCTGTGATCTCACCCC
Source organism: Tenualosa thibaudeaui (assembly GCA_027481765.1). NCBI lineage: Eukaryota > Metazoa > Chordata > Actinopteri > Clupeiformes > Clupeidae > Tenualosa > Tenualosa thibaudeaui. The sequence continues at coordinate 1,046,854 of JAIFZK010000173.1, read as the reverse complement.
CCCCTCTCATCCCCTCACTGACCCGGGAACAGTATTTCCGATAAAAGCGCATGAGTCACCACCCAGTCACCTCCCCTTTCCACTTTCCCCCACCTCCCCACATGTGCACACACACACACACACCTCCCATCTCCTGTCCCTGCTGAATAATGAAGGACCCTCCAAAACGCCTATAATATTTTTATGTAGATCAGTGTGGAACATTGATTTACGGTCAAGTTTCCCTCATCATGAAGTCATGAATCTCTGGTATGGGGTCTTCCTCTGTCATTTGACTGACTAATGTTAAATGGAGCAGAAATAATGGCAATGTGAATGGAAACGGAAAACAGTTTGCTTTAAATGTAGTCACCAGTATGGATGTTCTCAATGCCAGGGATTACACTGTAGGAATGTTGAGAAATCTCCCAGTTACAGACCTTAGTGAAACATACATCCTCATATATGGGACATCACAATTAAATGCATGAAATGATCCAAGGAAACACCTTCACCCTACAGTGATACCAGATCATTCCTCCTTTCAGCAGTGCATGATTGCCAACCCTCTCTCCTGGCTAGAATGTGCCATATCACATGGCATGTTACCATAATACCACAGCACCTCAACATGGCACCAACTTTAAAAGACCTCAGTCAGTGTAGATGATGAAAGTCAATATTAGCAGTAGACCACCTTCTTCAACAGTACCAGCCAGCATTCTGGAGAATAACCCTGGAGAATAACCCTGATGCAATGTCAGGCTGCCAGTCTCCCCCATGCCCTGTGACCTCCTCTCTGATGGTGCAACCACTCTTGCTTACTGTCCCACTGCCCCCACCACCCATTCACCCATGTCCTCAACCTGGGTTCTCTCACCACCACAAAGGAACAACGAGGAAGATGGGAGCACAGGCCTGTGCAGAAGGGCAACTGGTCTCCCTTGAGCCAAAATGGCTGCCGATGTAAACAGGCCAACATTTATGTCTCTGCACAGCTCTGTGTCTCTCTGCCAACAAGGAACCTGCTGACTCTTCTTGACATTTTTCTCCCTCCAGTCCACTAACAGAATGTTTGTTTTGTGTTTTTGCAGACAGTTTCTTGATTCGGACATGCCTAGGTATATTTATTATGATTTTTCACATCTGCTCCTCCCTCACCCTGTTGACTTAGATACAGTAGCTACACATTCTTTGTTTTATTCTTTTCTGTCCCATTCATGTGTGATTTTGGTCTGCCACCCACTGACATCACCTCTCATCATCTCACTGCTACTGTTTGTTGCTCTGTCAATCATCTGTCAGTCTCCTCCTTTTTGTCTCACTCTTCTTATGATGTGATGGAGAATCACTATGGCTCCCTGCGTTGTGTTTGTGTGTGTGTGTGTGTGAGAGAGAGAGAGAAAGAGAGAGAGAGAGAGGAAATGTGTGTGTGTGTGTCTGTGTGTCTGTATAGCTGTGTATATGTCTGTTGTGCTAGGGTTTAAGTTGGACATTGGCAGAAGCTGCATGGCTCGCTTTGGCTTTGTCTGGCTTGTTCATATTTTTGTTGTTTTTGGTTGTGTATGTCAATGGAGGTGTTGCGTGGGCCAGCATTAGTTTAGCTTCAATAGATTCAAAAATAGTCATGTAAAACAACAATGCTCTCTTGAGCTGTAGTTACACTAGATCAGGGCCATGATGCATTGCAACCTGAAGAATAAAACCTGCCCAGCAGCACACAGAGTTGAGTCACTCCCTGGAGTGGCCTTACACAGTCCTTGGTATGCTCAAATGAACTTTATGGCGTTTTCTAGCCTCCCTCTCCCCTCCAACCTGTGCCTGATGCTTTCATGATTACACACTCTCCCGCTTTTGTACCTGCCCAAGTGTGTTTCCCCCTTCCTCCAGCTGCGTTTCCACCATGCGGGGCCAAACGTCGGCATCAGCGGCTGGAGCCGGTCGCAGGTGATTGAAAGGCGCCTTGCTAAGCAGTGAACTGTGGATTACAGGTTGCAGCTGGGGAGCGGGAGAAATGTACAAAGAGCCCGGCGCTCGCCGAACAAACAGGCCTTAACCTCGTTGTTTTATGTTGAAGTCATCTATCATAAGCCAGACTGCCTTGTGTCCCTTTCCCTTTTGTCCAATTATCATTTTGGCCTATAGAGGGCAGTAGTGATTCAATTTCACTCAAAGCAAGGGCAGTCCTTCCAGTCCTTTGGAGTCCTTCCAAATCTTAGCCAGAGGCTGCTGTTTGTATGAACACTGACTGCACATCAGTTTTTAAGATTGGCATACACTCTCTGAGCTACACTTAATTGTGTATTTTCTGGTTCTGGAATTGTGCTGTGTTTCAAAGGTCACCGTCTCTGTTTTGTGTGGACTTTTATGGGATGTACATAGAAACAACCAACAAAAGCAGAGGGGGAAACTAGAAGAAACAAAACAGTAGAACCCCTCTTGGGGGATCAGTCTAAATCTCTCACACTGGAACCCCATCTCCTCGTCCCCTTATGCAACCACAAGGATTGATTTCAGAAAAAAAAAAAAACTTGTCCATGTTTTTTTGGACTGACAGAAATGGTCAACCCTTACTCTTGAAGAGAATTATTTTATTTTTTTTTTTTGGAGTGTTCTCTCTGTCACCATGGCCTGGGGTTGTGTGAGAGAAGAGAAAAGAGAGAGAGAGAAAAGAAAGAGCACCCCTTTGCCAGTGTTGTGAACCCAAATGGTGTTCATAAAGGAACACTTCATTTACTGTATCCTCGCTGGCAGGCGAGACGTGGCCTCAAGCGTTAAAGTGTAATCCATGGAACGATTACATCAGCAGTAGCATTTTCCTCCTCCCAACACACTTCTGTGGTGTAGAAGAGAAGAAGAAGTAGAAGGGAGAAAAAAAGCACAGAAAAAAGTTCCTTCTCTCATTTTTGCTATGGTGTGAGTGAGCCAAGCACTCCAAAAACAACTGTTTCCTGGCATGTTTTGCCAAGAGCACGACTTTCGCCCGGATTCTTGGATTTAGAAAAGTGGAAGAAGAAAAGAAAAAAGGGGGATGGGGATGAAGGGAGGCTTTGGGGTTTGGGGAGGAAAACAACTGATTGAAAATGTGCAAAGGGAGAGAAGCCTCCTCAAAGTGCCTGAGGGGAAGATGGGGAGGCTTTCTTGAACTCCCACAGACCTGTGTTAGTTCCTCTTTTTCTTCTCTCTCTCTCTCTCTCCCTCTCTCTCCATCTCTGTGACCTGAGCGTGAGTGGTGGGTTGAAATGGGATGAGAGGAAGGGTGAGGTTTCATCTCTACTGAAGCGTCCCCTCTCCTCCCACAGATACAGCTGTACTCCACTCCTCTCCCCTCTCTATCTCCCATTCTATCAGTCTTCCTCTCATCCTCTCTATCTCACTTCAGCTCCCACTCTCTTCCTTTTGTCTCCTTGGTCCCTCTCTTTTTCCCTCTTTTTCCCTGCTTCCCCCCTTTCTTGCTATCTCTCACTCCCTCATCCCCCAATCTCTCTCCATCCACCCTTCTCTCACTCACCCAACTCCATGATGTGACTAACGCCTGCTCCCTCCCCCCAGTGGGGGTCTGTCCTAGAACTGCTCTTTCCCAGCAGGTCATCTCAGTCCAGGCCAGTTGGGGGATCTATAATGGGGGCCCCTGTAGGAGCAACCCCTTCCCCCTCCCCATCCCCGGCTCTCCTCATCCTCCCCATGCACTGCTTTATGGCCCTCCGAAACATTCATCTCAACTTGCATATCTGACTGAAGTGCACGTCCAGATTTAAGGCTTCGTCCTGCCGGGCACCGAGCCAGAAGCATAACTGCTTTCAATGGCTGATTATGTGCCTGGGTTAAAAGGCTTGCATGCATCAGGATGTGTGATAGAGAGTGTGTGTGTGTGTGTGTGAGAGAGTGTGAATGTGAATATCTGTGTGTATGGTGTGCTTGAGTGTGTGTGTGTGAGTGTGAGGGAGAGAGTGTGTGTGTGAAGGTGAAGGATGAAAGTGTGTTGGAGATGATGAGTGATGTTTAAGGGGGAAACCCTTAGTTGGTGAGGTTTATGTGGACAGCAGCCTATATTCCACTGGTTCACAGCACCTTACTGGTCTCTGGTGGGGGTGGGAGGGGAGGAAGGACTAGATCTCCTGAACGTGTGCAGCCTGAGCAACACTTGTTTTCAACAGATTTGTCAATGTTGTAATCAAAGCAGCCCACTGATGTTTGTCAATTGAGGTGACTTTATGGCTCGTTTGGACAAAACTATTAAATGTGGCACAGAGTACACACATGTGGAAATCACAAGTCCCAAGTGCCAGAATGATGTAGTACATGTGAAAAACAAAGTTGAAAGACATCTTTTGTTGTTTCAGTTTTTGTCTTCCTGAAAAATGAGTGCAATCTCACTGCACAAGTGTGCTTATGCAGGACAAATGAAGAGATCAAGAGCACACTTCAGAACTTTGTGATTGGGTGAAAAGATAAACACTGTTTTTCTAAGTAACTAGATTTCTCATGTTGAAACATTTGCGAGCGGAGAAAGTTAGGGGTGAGTGTGTTTGATCAGTGTATGCAGCTGTGCCGGCCATCTTTGAGGCCAGTGCCACAGGCACCTGCCACTTTGTGAAGCTCAGTTTTGACCCTCTCGCTGGTCTTCTTTCCCTCTTCTCAAGCATTTCCTTGGGAATTGATCATAGGTATAACTCCCCTTCCCTTCCCCCTCCCCCTCTATCCCTGTCCCCATATCCCCATTCCCTCCTCCTCTTTCTCCTCTTCCTCCTCTTCCTTGTTCTCCTTTGTTTGTCAGTCAAGTCTCTCCATCACATTTTTTTTCGACACCGTACTTGCTTTTCTTTGTCTGTCTACGTTTCCCATGCTGATGTGTGGTGGTTGCTATGATGATGCCAACTGCCATGTTCTCCTGCATGCCTGGACTCCCATCTGTGCTGTATGTGTATGTCTCTCTGTCCCTCTGTCCTGTGGCTACTTTTTGGATTGTGTCTCATAGTCTGAAGTAATGCCTTGTAAAATGTTCAAAACTATGTGATTTGTTGATTTGGCCATTATGTTCTGTGTATGTCAACTTAACTTGGAAAATAAATTGTCGATGAAGAACATTTAGACAGCCAAAGTTAGTTTAAATTGTCTTAAACAATGTACCAAATCACCATCACCAAAGCATTTTTGAACAAACAAAAAGCCAACAAAGCATTGATTTTTTTCATGATGCAGGTGATTAATCTGGAATGTTTAAATTGAGGGGATTTAATACTGTGTCCCTCTGCCATGGAATATTTCATCATTTAAAATTGAAATTGCAGTTCACAAAATCAGTTGCATCAATGTTAAGATGCCAAAACTTGACACCAATCTGGCTGAAGCCTGAAGACAATAGTCAGGAGGGGGTTGGTGTGGTGGTGGGGGCATTGAGGAGCTAACTCACCTTGACAGCCACCCCATAGCGAACCCTGTATGATGTGACCTTTTATTAACCTTTGACCCTCTAACCCCTCTACGGCCATGGCCAGGACCTTCTACCGCTTCGAGGCGGCCTGGGACAGCTCCATGCACAACTCACTGCTGCTTAACCGTGTCACCCCTTACGGGGAGAAGATCTACATGACCCTGTCGGCCTACGTAGAGGTGAGACGCAGACAGTGATAGAGAACAGAGATGAGCCTTGTTGACTACTGGTCTGAAGTCTTGCCTCTTGCAAAGCTGAATGAAGCGGGACAAAGCAGAGCTCTGTTGATATATTTAATGGTTTGGACAGAGTAAGATCTGTTTGTAATATACTTAAACATCCATATGCAGCCACACATACATCCATCCATATGGAGCCACTTATACAGCATATGCACATTCATACATATCCACTCTTCTGTCTGTGGACAGGAGGCTTTACATGCGCTGACTTCCTCCTATGTCTGCTGATTTGGCCTTTTGAGAGGAGATATGACCTGATCCAAAAGCTGAAATGCTGTGGCTGAGAAAATGAATATTTTGCTGTAGCTTTAGCTCTACCATTGCACTGCATGACCTCTGAAAAGTTCTTATTTGCTAATTCATGTTCCAGGAATAAACACGAACACACCTTATGCTACAATAAGATGGCCCAGTGGAATTGTGTTAATATCTCAGGCTGTCCACTGAAGTTATTTAAGACCATAGAACATGTTGTTGCTTCCTACAGTAGATGATTGACATTGCAAGGGGGTGCAGCCATCTTTGTTAATAATATCTGAGCTGCCAAATCTGGCAACAACCTAGCTTAGAGAGGCAGGCTCCATCCTGTCTCTGAAAGACGGCCACAGAAAACATTTCTGCTTTGTGTTCCTGGCTGTCATCCTCTTCCTCTTTCACCTCTTCATCCTCCTCCTCCTCCTCCTCCACCTCTTCCTCTCTGTCTCTTTGCATCAGATGGAGAACTGCACTCAGCCAACGGTGATAACCAAAGACTTCTGCATGGTGTTCTACTCACGAGACGCCAAGCTGCCCGCCTCACGCTCTATTCGCAACCTCTTCAGCAGTGGGACTTTGAGAGCCTCAGAGGGGTGAGTGTGTCCACACACACGCACACATACACACAACACACAGTCTTAAATACACCACACACACAAACACACAAATTACACATTATCTCTTACGCTCTCCATCTCCTTAAAATCTCTGGCCACAGTGAGAGTGTTTGGTCTTGTCCTGTGATAGAACAAAGTGCTCTCAGAGCAGGAGGTACCTGGCAGTACTCTCAGAAGGCACATGAAGAATTAGTGCTAATGCTGGGGCAGGCTTTTAGAGATGTGGGTCTGATTTGAGCACTTTTAGCAGCATTTTAATGTTGACATTTCTCAGTTGGTGGACCACATATTAACTTTGGACATGCTTGTGTGTATGTCAGCGTGAGTGTGTGTGTGTGTGCATCTGTGTGTTATCTGTATTTGACTCTTTGTGTTTTGACATAGTAACCGGGTCACTGGTGTCTACGAGGTCAGCTTATGTCACTTGGCCGATGCTGGGAGCCCAGGTAAGTGGCAGCCTGACTCACCTCAGCCTTCTCCACTCTGCTCTACTCCATCTATCTCTCCTCTCAATGACCTACTAAAACCTTTTCCAACTGGCCTGTCCACTTCTGCTGTACAAAATAATTCACCCCTTATATAACACCTGGTGCTCTCACCTCTCATATTCTAGAACTTTCTATAAAACCTCTTTCCTTACCTGATCCTCTCTGCATCTCTGACCTCTCAACACATTCTGAACTTGACGTTTGACTGACCCACCCTTTGCACTTTGTTCCATAGACTTTCCATTCGAGTCTCTCCCATTTAATGTCCCTCAGGCCGTGGCCTCATGTCTTTGCTCTCCTTCTCTCTCCCCTCTGTTTATCTCCTGCTCATCCTCTCAGGCATGCAACGCCGACGCAGACGGGTGCTGGACACCTCGGTGGCGTACGTGCGCGGGGAGGAGAACTTGGCAGGCTGGAGGCCCCGCAGTGACAGCCTTATCCTGGACCACCAGTGGGAGCTGGAGAAGCTCAGCCTCCTGCAGGAGGTCAGAGAGGCAGCCTGCTCTGCTATAGCACCATAAAATTCAGTCACACCACACTTCACTTTAGAAGCAAGACTTGCCAGCACCAGTACCTAGTCTCACAGGACAGTTCCAAATGTCAGTACCTAGTCTTACTGGAGTGTTCCAAATGTCATAGAAATGAAATGACTTAATGGTGTCACTACAAAGATATTGTGAGACTGAGGTCTAATTTGTCTGCTTGGGTTATGACACTAAGTAGATAGTTCTATTCCACAGGAACTTGCTGGTTTCTTTAGCTTCTTAAGTCAGAGTTTTAGGAAATGTTGCAGAAGAGTTTGGGATGGCCTCTGCCCCTCACTTTGGACGTGTCCTTGTGCTGTGCTCCAGGTGGAGAAGACACGGCACTACCTCCTCCTGAGGGAGAAGCTAGAGTCCACCCTGCTGCTGGGTCAGGAGTCGCTGCTGTCCTGCGGGAGCGAGGAGCTGTGTGACTCGCCCTTCTCCTCCTCTGAAGCCGGCCAGGGCCCCAGCCTCGGCCCCGACATTCCCAACGATAGGCAGAGGGAGTTAGCCGCCAAGGTGAGGCTAACCTACCTTTGCTCTTCTGGGAAAAATGGTCCCTCCAAAAGGACATTTCATTGTCACTGGACACGGCTAGAAGAGTCTTTTCATAGCTCCATGTTTAGCAAATAGATGACTTATCTTATCTTATCTTATCTGTGTGGAGAGCTGTTAACGACAATTGTGATAGCACTCTGGCAGTGCTGTGATAACAGCTATTCCACTGGAAGCTCCTGTATGCCCTAAATGATGAAAAATATTGTCAGAAGATATAACCTCCAGTGACTAACCCTACAGTGTAGACAGTGTGTGTATATTCACAAGGCATAAGGATGACATGGTGTTCACTCTGCTCCTCTTACAAAACCTCACAAGGGCTATTCTCCAACTGGACAGATACATATACTCTGTTGTGCTTCAAGTCTCGGTGTTGAGTAGTTGTTTTGACGCTATGCCTAATGTTTTTCGCATGCATGTGCATGTTTTGTGTGTGTGTGTGTGTGTGTGTGTGTGTGTGTGTGTGTGTGTGCGTGCGCTTGTGTTCTCAGTGTCTCCGGCTGCTCACTCACTCCTTCAACAGAGACTACAGCCATGTGTGTGTGAGCGCCAGTGAAAGCAAGGTGAGGACACAGCACTACTGCTAAAGTGTTTCATCCTCTTTCAAGGAAATTCTTGGAAAGCTTTGTTGATTTGGTAGTTGTTATTGGGGTTTCAAATGAAAAGGGGGGGAGCAGTGAACAAATGTCTAAGTATATTTTATTTGGCAGATTTCAAGTGAGATATTGAGGAATATCCTTTCACAGAAAACCAACTTTTATTTTTATGTTAATATCATTGGTGTGTTGGTGTGATATGCCAAGCCAGTTCAACAGAAGACTTGATATCCCCCCTTTATAAAACATTATATTAAAGGTCCTTGTAGAATAGGTTCATAGTAGGTTCATTATGGAACAATACTGTAAATTATTGGAACTATTTTCAGTTTTATTTTGTTGTCTTTAAATTGAAATAGGCCTTGATAAGGTAACAGTGAACAGTTATAAACCCAGTATTCATGAAGCATTATATATGCATTCATAACGCTGATAATGATAATGTTTTAATGCCTTATAAGCATAGTCATGAGAATGTATAAACTGTTGGACACTAATGACATTAGTTATAAGACCTGCATGAATGCATTATAATCCTTTATGAATGTGTTTATAATGTTTTATGAATGCTGGGTTCATAGAAAGTGTTACCACTCCCGTTTTCTAAAACACCATTCATTGTGTTTGTGTGGATCTGTACTTTTTTTCTTTCTGTGTGTGTGTCTGTGTCTCTGTGTTTGTGTGTGTGTGTGTGTGTGTGTGTGTGTGTGTGTGTCTGTGTCTCTGTGTTTGTGTGTGTGTGTGTGTGTGTGTGTGTGTGTTAGCTGTCTGAGATGTCAGTAACACTCCTGAGGGACTCTACTTCTGGCACCACTCTCAACACCATGACTCCCTCATCAACGTGTCCCTCATTGTCTGAGGGAACTCGCTATGGCAACACTGAGCTCAGGTTTGTTATTCTGTAAACATTCATTTCTGCATTAAGATTGTGATCAGATTGCACACCCTCATATTTGTGATGGTCATTCCAGTGATAGACCACCACAGTCCAATATCCTACTGGTTGTATATAGAAAATCACTAATGTACATGTCATGGACATCTATAGAATAGCTAGGTATACTGATACAAATGGAGATATATACATACCTCTTTCACATATCTCACGGCCTGAGGACACTTGTTTCTGTCTGCAGACCTCCCACACCCCGCTCCCGTGCTGCTAGCCCTGACCCCAACGGCCTACAGGAGGGAGAGGTGAAGAAGTCACCCTCGGGACCCCCAGAGCCCAAGCCCAGGAGTCGCCTCTTTGTCCCTGACATCCAGGAGATACGAGTCAGGTAAGATGGCTGGTGGTTTGTCATTAGCAATGGCAAAACTGTCTAAACAGACTGCATACTCTGTGAATCTTTACTGTACAGTATATTTCAGATGTTATTTACAAAGTGATTCTTGAAATATCTATGTGATAGGACCAAACAACACAAGAAAAAATATGAGCATTCTAGAAATAAGTATTTAAGAAAAACAGAAAAATGTTCATCACAAGAAACAATAACCTCATAAGAAACAACAAATGGTCTTGAATGATCATTCCTGGTTAAATGTGTCATTTAATGAGATTTGTTTGTTTCCTCCTAGCCCAATCGTGTCAAAGAAGGGCTATCTGCACTTCCTGGAGCCCCACACCAATGGCTGGGTGAAGCGCTATGTGGTGGTGCGGCGGCCGTACGTCTACATCTACAACACAGAGAGGGATACCGTGGAGCGTGCAATCCTCAACCTCTCCTCCGCCCAGGTGGAGTACAGCGAGGACCAGCAGGCAATGCTCAAGGTACCGCATGGACAGACTGATGGGAGTGACCCAGTAGATTCCCAGTGTCTTCTGTGTGTCTTTTGTCGAGGGCGTACTGACCTGGAGTTGTCTGTTTTTGTTCACAGACCCCCAACACGTTTGCTGTGTGCACAGAGCATCGTGGGATACTCCTTCAAGCCAGCAATGACAAAGAGATGCATGACTGGTTGTATGCTTTTAACCCTCTCCTTGCTGGCTCAATCAGGTATACCCACTGAAAAATAGGACCAGTTAACACACACTAATCAAGCATGTATTCATTTCATATAAGCAGACCAGGTTCTGTTTATATTAATTTGCTACATGCTTTATATAGTAATAACTCTATTTTGCTCTCTCTCTCTGACAGATCAAAGCTTTCCAGAAGAAGAGCTGGACAGATGAGGATTTAAGCTCCCCTCCATAGGCACAGACAGAATCTAACACACACACACACACACACGCACACGCACACTCACACACACACACACGTACAAAACCACATGTGCTTTCAGACATGCACAGAAATCAAGGTTCACATGCATACAAAATACAAATATACAGAAAACATATACATACGCACACAAACATACACACACACACATAAAATACAAATGTACACAAGGAAGATAAAGACTAACCTTGTAAATAGACCACTTGACAGAGCCCTGTCCCTCTCTCCTTAACTGTGCCCTGTCTGCCCCTGTTCTCTTCCCTCGTGTCTACACATGCTTAGTTAAGCTCTATCTGACCACCAGTGTACTGAAGGACCCTTGCTGTCACATGACTATGGGTTCTGGAATGTTCCATTTAAAAATGGCCCAGAAAGGAGAATAATGTAAACTCTAAAGATAAGGGAAAAAAGATGGAAAAAATAATCTGTGGTGTGAGGGTGAACAGTTTCTTGATGTTTTGACTGAATAGGTGTCCTTCACTTCTTAACTCTTAACTTTTGATCTCTTCAGATATGAGAGAGCGGTATGTTGATCAGACTGCCGAGAGACAGGGCTTTTTTTGCAACGTATTTGTAACATCGAGAAGGTGATATCCCACCCCACTCCACCCTATGATTGTACCTCAGTGTCAGAAAGATAAGAAAAAACTGCAGATAAATGGCCTTACTTGTGTTGCTTGTCTTCTAACAGGTATACAATATTACAGCAGGTCAGTATTCAAACCAGAACACCATAATTTTCCAGAATCTTCTTGGCTTCTGCTGATAGATCAGATCAGTGATAGCTGATAAGTTTTGCAAAAAATGTAATCTCTGAGTGCTTCTGCATCTGCCCAATGCTTCTGGAACCCACCATCAATACATGTAGAAACATCCACCGCTCTCAATAGAAAAGGTCGTGATTTGCTTTAAGATGAAAAAAATTATGGAAGTTAAAAAAAAAAAATCCAAAAGAGTTTGACAGTTACAAAAAATGACAAAAGATTGTTAATGTCTTTAGGTACATGTCATGAAGCATTGACTTTCCACTCTATAGGATGGTTTCAGTCATGTGCAAGAAGTTCAACTGTATCCCAAATGATGGCCATAATGCCAGAATAGTGATGGTGAAATAACTCATCCTTGCTCAGTGAGGAATGGTAGGCTTTCCCCAGTGCCCTGTTATAATTTAGAGGAGCTAGTTAGGTAGATTTTACTTAGGTTAAATGACTAGTAATTAATAAAAACACTATCCCACTAATATCCTGGATAGAAATTCAGTCCCCCTGACGAAATATCTTTTGTTTGATTAAAAATATCTTTATTAGAATTTTTTATCAATGTAGGTATTTATTTTCTGTAACATCATATGTATTTATTTCAGCATGTATTTATTGACAAAGAACAAAAAGTTTATATTTTTAAAGAAGTACAGTGCAATTTCTGCATATGGCACTTTTTAATCATGAGTTTCCCTAATCCATCTTACTCACCCAAACACTAATGACTTACTTGCCTTGACCCTTCTTAAAATCAGAGGAAAACATGGTTAGTCTAGGCAGTTGATTAGAAGCTGCAACAATAGAACAATAGATACTGTAGACTGCTTTATTACTTGAGATTTACTAAGTAAATCAGTTACAGGGCCGAACATTTTAGCACATACATACACTCATCCACCATTATATATGTCACATACACACACACACACACACACATTTTAGCACATACACACACACATCCACCATTATACGTCACACACACACACACACATACACTAGTGCACACAACGTGATATAAAAGATAGACTCTAGAGATTGGACAAGTAGGTCCAGATGTAGATACCCCCAAATAGTAAGAAAACAGATAAATACACAAGAGTAGTTGTTCTGAACTTAGTCTGACCCATGTCAGACATGAACCATATCAGACATGTAACAAGTCAAACAACACTTCCTCCGTCAGAAAGATGAACCATGTAAAGGTTGTCTAGCAGTCTTTTGTGTTCCCCTGGCGTTTGTAGCATCAGGACAGGACACTGGAGAAGGGTCTGGAAACTGAAATGATTTAGTGCCTCTCTTTTCATCCATAGTTGCTACCCCCTCTGTTCCTTTCTTTCAGCCATCTTTGTCATTTCCACAAGCTGCTTCAGTGTTGCACACCTAACCTCTCATCGTCCTTTCATGTGATGACACTCCCCGCTGAACCCCCGTCTTTACGCTCATCAGTTTGTACACACTGGCAAACATAGTACATAGTTTTATTCCGTTTGTAAATTTGAGTGTACAAGTTATGCACTTAATGTGACTGTGAGTCGTCACATACGTTTTCTAAACATATTGTATCTAGTGATTAGAATAGATGATACATTTCTACTGATAAAAGTTATATACATATATAACTGATATATATATATATATATATATATATATATATATATATATAGATATATATATATAGATATATATATCACTGAAAGGACATATGGACCCATGTGCAGTCTGGTTTCCTCCCCACCCTCCCCACCCAGATTCTGGATGAATGGACCTAACCTCATAGTATCCTCTTCAACTAGTCATGATGCATCTCCTGTAAAATCCTCTGACGATGTTTTCTGGTCTCTCACTCTCTCACTCAGTGCAACACAATGGTTTTTATTCTCGGGCTGCTTTTCTGTATTATTCTCTCTCTGTTCGAGATGCCTGCTTCCACTTTGGGATGCCATGGTCGCAAAACAGCCATGCTATCTTTGTGTTTTAGTTTGGCTTTGATGAGAGTTCCGATTGTGTTCATGTCGTGCAGCAAAACTGGCTTTGATGGTGTTAATGTGGCATCCATCAAATGTGTTTACATTGCAGAGACTGCACATCACATGCAGCATTTCAAATTAACAGTCTGTTGTGGGAATGTTGTGGGTTTTGTATTATATGTGGGGCATATATCAGTTTGTAAACTCACTACTCATGTCAGTACGCGCTCAAGAGGGTATCTGCTAATCTCTCCATTTCAATATACTTTCAAGATAGAATTTGGTCCATGGACAGTAGAGCTTAACAGCCTGCAGCTGAACTGTTCTTGCCCTTGAGTATGGGAACCACTGGTGCAGGAACCAAGTCTCATTTGCTTCTCGCTGCCACCTGGATATTGTTGGTGTCCAGGGTTTTGTCAGTGAGCTGTCAGCTAGTCAGCTAGTTCCCCAGAAAAAGAACCTATCAGGGTGGAGGGTGGGAGTCATCAAGCCTGAGGTCAGCCAGCCTACAGGGATGACGATTAAAGAAAGCAATCATAAGACGGGGAGCTACCATGGAAAGGCGTCTCTTACAACCAGATCTCACACAAACTGTTTTTGTTTCCCCCCTACTCCATGGTTACCAAAGTGGAGAGGCCATGATGTTATTGGTTAATCATTTATTTCCTGATATTCATTACAGAGCTTATCAAAATACTGATCTTATCAAATGTCCCCACCAGACCGCCCAACCACCCAAACATCATCAGCCTAAGTGTACTGCTTGTGTACATTTGTAACTGAGTAGCGCATGCAATCTTTATGGTAAGGCTTGGCTGGGCTGAGAAAGACTCTCAGCTCATTGCATCAATAGTAAACATCTCACTTGCTACAGTTGGAAAAGTTTGAAGAGTTGAGTTCTTTTGACTGGTCTAATCACTTCAGTATCCTGAACATGGGTCTGTCCTCTAGATTGTGCGTAACAGCTGTGACACTAAAGAGATGTAAATATCAAACTATGGGAATTGTTGACTTTTTTATTTGCTGTGAATTCATTTAGAGGGAAGACACTGTTCTGTCAGCTAGGCAGGTTTGTAGGTAGATTGGTGGGGTGTTGTCAGCATTTGAGTGAATGGGCTATACGCACTAATGGGGAGTGATATGATCAAGAATCTCTTGGCCAGCACATTTTTTGATAGTGTTTACAGAATGGAGTAATCATCTTCATTGTCATTATCATCATCATCAACACCATAACCACTCCCAACAACCTCTGCAAAACAGATTCCCATTCTGCACTTCTTCACTATTTTTGTGCTTACAACTCTTTCCAGTCTGTGTGCACAAAGCAAAACAGAAAACAAAAAGTCATGGGCATTTTTTCTATTTTTTTTCTCTTACCTTCTTCTGGATGTTATTTTGCATTGTATATAAACATGATTGCTGTGAATGGTGTTTTATGCTGCGGTAAGCTGTTTATTCCATTTTAAATGGGCGGTAGTTCAGTGTCTCTATTTGAGTGTTGGAGTTTAATGAGTCAAATGTTTGTGTACACTTAACACATTGTCAGATATCAAATAAACGTGGAACTTATGCAACACTACGAATGTCTCTAGTATCATCTATCCTATTTTGACCTGCATTCTGTAATGTGATACAATGTGGATCCTTCCAGTGGCCAGCTACCTCTGTCTTATTACTGCATGAGTTCTTGACAGTAAGCTTGAAGCAAAGGAAAATTTTCTAAATATTCAACAGGTTGATTTAACAGATGGAGGAAAAAAATGCAGTATAAGAACAACAATATGAAGATATGATGAAAAGAAATAATTAGGAATCATCAGTGTTTAATGATACAATACTCTCAGATCATGGTTAGGCTTGCTGATGATGAATCAGTCTCTGAGTAGTCCTACTTTGCAGGGTTTTTTGTAATTGAAGGGTGGGTAAGGTGTCCTTGATTGCTACGAAATATTTAGACGGGGAGACCTGTTCCCCTTTCTGCCCTTTCATGATGACGGCCCTAAAAGCGTGCCCTGTGCTGCCTCATACCACAACTTAAACAGTGATACTGAGGTCAATTGACCATGTTATAAGTGGTGAAGGTTACTGGGTACAATTTGAACAGGTGTCTCCATACATTAACCTGGGAATGAACAGGTTACTAAGATGGAATTTTACATTGAGCACCCACGTGAGAGTGGGTCAGACTAAACTACCTGTACAGAAACTCCAAGATCATGACACATTTCCATAATGCTGTACTGTACAATCAAATGAATGGCAGTGCCATGAATGGCAGATCCCATAAGCTACATTTTCAGAGCAGCAGCTCACAGCAGCAGAACTTACATCTAGGCCATGCATGGAAGATCAGACCAGTTCTTTGCAATTATGTGTGCACCTTACAGTAAATTTTAAAAGTAAAATCATACTAGAATGCATTAGAAAAACTATAGTGCAAATTGCTATAGGTATCATAAGAAATGTTGTATAACCATAGGGAAACTAGGCATTTTTTCAGGACCCAATCCTGTTGTAAATAGTACCATTGTAAACCTTGATCATCAAAACATGGGGGTACACACCTTTTCTTTACTGCCATGTCTGATCGTGTAGATGCAAAATAAATTATTCGGTTATGGCGTAGGGTAAGAATGGTTATCACAGCAACCACAAGACAGTTTTTATGATGTTGTAATTGGCTAGCCTGACAAGCCAGACTATAACATCCAAATGTATAGTCTGGACATGACCGTTAGGTCGGGCTCAACCTAGGGGCAGAATCAGCAGTAGTCTTCTTCTTCTTCTTCTTCTTCTTCTTCTTCTTCTTCGTCTTCTTCTTCAAAGAAACCCCAACTCTAACTCTTCCAAAGTCGATGCCAAAGCCAAATCAAACGACTGTTGTTCCTTGGCCACAGTCATCTCAGTTGTTTTGCACCGTCACAGCCCTGTCATCATCATGTTAAAACTCTCTGCAAAGATAGAGTGTTGTGATTGGTCCTACCAAGGCTACTACTGAGATACCTACTGAGGCCCTATGGTGCGTGGCTAGACGTACCTGCTGAGCAAAACTAGACAAAACTAGATTTCTAGGCTACCTTTGGCATTATTGCTGACCACATAGAGTAGATGTCACTTTTTATTTATTACCATGTTTTGTCCTGGAGATGATGCAAGATACAGGACAGTTAATGTTTTGTGATGATTTGCCATTGATTTGCCAACTCTTTTGACATGTCATGAACAACTGTGTCCCTGTTTCAGGTATTGTGTACTAAGAAAGATTACATCAAATATGCCAGATACTCTGAATCTGTTCAACTCTTATGGGTGAAGTGAGCAGCAGGTAATTTCCTAATGGAAATAATAATCAGTTAAGATATAGTCTCTATTATTCAGCCTTAGTATTTCAATACTCAATCTGTTAACAATAACCTATTTAACAATAAATCTACTTTTTGATTATGAAAGAAAAGGAAGAAAACTATTGTGCCTCATATCCACATCTCAGATATGAGAGAGTGGCTTGTGCAGAAAGGGACAGATATGCACAAATATGTGTAAGTCAGCACTTACACTTTCATCAGTTCACTAGTAAATAGCTTCTGTGGATGTTGATGAATATGAAGTCAGTAAACAAATTGGTTTGTAAACCAGTATATTTCTTGTTTTAACAATCTGAAAAATAAATAGTAAATCATCCATCTAGTATTAAAGCAAATGTCATGGAGTCTTTTACTGTTGAAGGTTTCAGAGGCATTCAGGGCACAAGGTTGCTATGTATCTAGCCCAGCTGGTAAGATAGTATTTGCACTGTTGTATAGAACAGATTTCCACTTCTCCAAAATCGAGACAAACACAAGAGTGGTTTCATAGTCACAATTCATGGTGTCACTTTTTTTAATATATCCTCACAGAGATGGGAAGTGAATCGGCACCTGAACCTGGAAGCTATAGAGATGGAGGTGTGTAGGGAACTGAGCATGGAACGCAAAAAACTTCCGCTGTCACAGAGAACTGAGGTAAGCTGTTGGAAGATTCTGAGCAAATTTCTGCAAATCAACTAGATGGCCAGGTCAACAAATATGAGTATGCTCTTTATATCCTAGATGATGAAAAAATCAGTGGAGTGTATTCCACACCCTGGATCTTTTCGAGCTGGTCCAAGATGTCTCTCATCATCTATGTCTGGAACGTCAGTAGATTTGGTCTTCCAGGGTCTGTACCAGGGTCTGTACCAGGAGCTGGGTTGAATGTTGGGTTAGGTACGGCCTGATCTTCCTTATGTTGAATAGGGAAAAAAAACGGCACGACCGAGCCACAGAGGCAACGTGATCTGCAAAGGTCAGTTGGTCATCAATCATGACACCTAGGTTTCTTGCCACTTTGGTGGGAGAAACAGACAGGGAGTCAATCTTGATACTGATGTTGTGATGTATGGCTTGTTTGGCTGGGAGGACCAGCAGTTCAGGAACTAGACCTTCAGATCAAAATTTACATACAGAAATTTATTAAGGCTGCTGCACAGCAGTTAAGAAAGACATCTGTCAACAAAATGGATTGCATCAACACGACCAAAAGACCATTACCTGGACAAAACAGTCAAAAACTGGCTAATTCCTGTGCCACAGTATTATACTACAACATACGCGCATATCCCACAATCTACTGCCCAGATGTTAAGCCACAGCGGGACCAACCAGAGAAATGTCTGACCAAGACGATGGCCACATTGTCATCTATCACTCAAGAAGAGGTTGTCAGGGCCCAAAGGCCAGGTGTCAATAAAGAACCCAAAAGCAGATTCTGAGGGGTATAGTTTTCCAGTTTCCCTATGTGTGCATTTTCCAACTAATACTTTGCCAACTAATTAATTAGTTGATTAATGAATTAATTGACTTTACAGGTCAGACCAGTTGAACTGTCTAATGGATCATCCTCAGCAACATCCAGCACAATGGATTGCTTGAGATCTGCTATAGGTGTGTAATTACATTGGATTTCCATGCCAAAGACAAAAAAAGTTTCCATCCATACCTAGGTAGGATGGTATAGGTATGGATGTATGGCTGAACATCATGTAACTGCATTTTTATTTGTATCACACTATGCAAAACCCACAAGTATTATTTTATTTTACAACCACCAGACAAAGAGAAGACGCCCAAGAGGAAAAGCAGAGTTGGCTGTATCATTCTCCATATTTTCAAGACAGTTAGAGACCGTTTCGCAAGCTGAATAACATCTGGCCAAATTAAGGACTAAGAACATTATTTTCTAATATATTTCATATTATGATTTCTTTTCTTTTTTGCTACCCCATGCAGCCATAACAACCTAAAATCAGTTTTTTAACCCTGACAGATGCATTACAGTGTACATGCAAACTGGACCAAATTGACTTTTAATGTTGAACTGATTTCTGTGTAGGCTAATTAAATATGATTGGAATCTGTGGTGATTGAGCTCCCTGCATTATTTAAAGGTTAGAGCATCACATCTTCTTCAAACAAACAAACATTACAACATACATACATTCATGAAAAACATTTTGGGTGAAACCATTGAAACCATTTGCTAGCTAGAGCTACTCATTGCCATGGTGTAGTGTTTATAGAAGTTTGAGCTGAAATTATAGCCCCCCATTGAAAATGACTTTTCATTAATTCCTTAATTTCCAGTATTTGGCCTCGTTGGTTAAGTCATTTCATTTGTCTCCGTGTTTTTTTGCTGGTAATACGAGAGACAGTTCACAGATTTATTTTGCATAACCCGTAGAATTGATCCAAGTACCCCTGGGAGAAGGCTACTTGTACCCCAGTTTGACAACCACTGGACTATGCAAAACAGAAAAGAAAAAGTAGTATACATTTAATAATAGATAAATAGATTAATTGCCTTATAACTATGGCCAGTGGTATTTGGCTTTGGCTTAGTTGGCAAATGTATGTATAAGGGATAGAGTCAGTGTTGTTCAGGTTATGTAAAGTAGGCTAGTTATATCAAAGAGCTCACTGACCATAAGAACTGCCCATTCAAACAAAAGTTAGGCTACTGGGGACACTAAATGGACCAATGTTGCAGCAGTCAATTTTCCATAAAGTAGCAAGTTAACCACAGGTGTTGCTAATGACATGGTGATGACATCCAATAAGGATCTGATTCTGCAACTGTCATTAATAACACCTGTATTTACCTTGCCACTTTCTAGAAAATTGGCTGCTGCGACAATGAATCAAACAAATATCTTATTCTACTCATGTTAATATTATTTTCTATTTTTTTATTCCATGTGATTAAAAGGGCATTTATTTTGGTGTAATCGGCACAAAGTGGAAGTGTTTGGAAGTGCTTTATTGTTGATCTGACCGCTAGGCTACTGAAATGTTTTCTCTTATTTCCAAGAGGCACTTCTGAGGATGAAGTGAAATTATACACATTTCTAAATCAGTGCATTGATTTCAACAGTGGCTATTTAAACCTTAGTTTAGCATCTACATCTACATTTACAATCTACATTGAATTAGCTTCTACATCCAACGTTTTTAGGCTATGAGAAACCCACAACCTCGAAGCGGGACTTTTAGCAACTTAATCCACATCACTTCCTGGCTGCTGGCGGCTAGCCGTGTTATCGTCAGCAGAAGTGAAGTGAAGTGAATCATTGACCATTTTCAATCCCGTGGTAAGTGTGGAGAAGTTTGTTACCGTCAGCAATACAACTGAGTTTGCAGGTCACATCATCAATGGCTAGAGTGCCATTCGGTGTGTCTGTATCTGTTATTTTTGATAATGTCCCACTCCCTGCGTCTCATAAAACCGCTGTACTAAGCTAGGCTAACGATGTTAGCCCCCTATAGGACCTGGTGTTGTGACAAACATTTATACGTGCAATTGTGCAATTTATTTTGGAGAAATAAACATAGGTTGAGTCACACGCTTAATGGATGACGTTCCCTTAGCTAGCCAGCTTGCGAGGCGACTGGCATTGTGATTTGGAAGAAGTCCCTGTGCCTTAACTAGAATGGTTTAAAAGTGATGCAATCTAGCCTTGTCGTTACATTTGTTATGCCAGCCCCAGCGTTTTTTCTATTGTAAAACTGTAACAGTTTTTGCAGTATTGTTACAGATGATATCCCAGATGTATTGGGTGACTAGTATCTGTGTTTACACGTCAGGTGTACATTCACATCTAACGTTATTCTCGCATCCCTAGAACATGTGCGAGAAGCACGCCCATTCTTTTGTGACCGACTACTCACACCGGGGTCACTCGTTCACACACCACCTCTCTGAAGTGAACGAGGAGAGGTAAGAACAAATTGGCAAGTTCACTAGACTAGTAACTTCAGTGAATGTAAACTGTCGAAATCACATCATAAAATTTATTTCCAATATATTATCTGTTCTAGGATATATATGGATTACAATGCCACCACCCCTATGGACTCAGAGGTTGTGGAGGCAGTCACTGTTGCAATAAGAGAGGCTTGGGGCAACCCCAGCTGCAGTTATCTTTCAGGTGCATGTTTTCCCCAAAACACTGTTTGGACCACATTTATTTTACGGATGACAAGTACATAGACTAAGTTAAACACTAATAAATGACTTTGGTGCCCAGTGCACCAACTTGAATAAATTACATTTACACAAAGTTGCAGTTAGTACATACTCTGGCTTGGTTCCGTTTTATCATACCTATTTTGGCTCCGTATGAGCTCCTTATGGGCTTTGCATTACTTACTTTCTTGCAGTCGGCTCTAAATGTGTTGGTTGATGGTATGGTATTGACGTGGTATGGGTCTTGATTAGAGGATGATTTGACCATTTAGTTTATTTCATTGTCTGCAGGTTATGTAGCCTATACCATGTTTTGGGAAATCTGTTTATTTTTTGTTTATAGTTTTGTAATTCCTGACACATAATGATGTCAGATTCACTAAATAAAGATTAAGAACTAAATCAAAAAAATTGATAATGATAAACTGGACAGTTATCCAGTGCACAATTTAAACAGTGGACGTAATCCAGGTCCACACCCATGGCCATGAGTACATAGATTGTTACGCTTTCATAGATCTATATAGTTAATGTTCATGCATGGTGTGAAATGGGGTGTTAGTCCTGTGTAAATGTGATCAGGATACTTGTGTTGTGCCTCTCCTCATTTGCAGTGTACTGTGTATTTATTTTTTTCACAGCCAGTCTAACTTATATACTTCTCTTATGTAGGTGTGAAGGCAAGGGATGCAATTAACCAGGCAAGAGAGAGTGTCTCCAGAATGATTGGAGGAAAACCAGCAGATATCATCTTCACATCAGGAGGAACTGAGGTATGTAAGAAACATGAAACCAGCCCATCTGTGTCTGCATGTTTGTCTTTCACAGAGCACTCTCAAGTCTGCACTAGATGCTGTGAAGTACTCTACTTTTGTTCTTGTGTATTCTTGTGTATGCTCTATTTTGAGCTCTCTGTTAGTGTTTCACTTTCCCCCTCTGCAGTTTGGAATGCATTTTAATTTTAATTGATTTTAACTTGTATCTGCTCTTCCTCTTGTACCTCTTGCATGTCCAGTGTCTCTGTCTGTGTCCTATAGAATCAGTCTTTTCTTGTTTTCTGTGTCTAAAATATGCACAAGACACACTCTGTCACTGTGTCTCTGTTAGGCAAACAACCTAGTGTTCCACACAGCAGTGAAGCATTTCTGGCAGAGCCGTGAGGCGTCAGAGAGGGAGGGCCTGGACACTTCTCAACAGAATGGCAGAACCATCTTGCCTCACTTTATAATCTCCAATGTAGAACATGATTCTATCTGGCTGACAGCAGAACAACTACAGAAGGAGGGCAAGGCAGGTAGGACAAGCAGTCTGCAGACAGCACTTCCCCACACACAATATGACCCATTTAATGTTTTGTGTAACAGTGCAGAGATGCACTTTACCTGCCAAAAGATGTGTATGTGTGGCCTGTGTATGTGTGAGTTGCCTGGTGCATTATTATTATTTATATATTATTATTAAAGCAATAGTCTGGAGTCAGTCAATCCATGGCCCTATTTTCGAGGTTGCCGAGTGCTGTTGGTAAAAGTAAGAATAAGAACATTTGGAACAACATAGACCAAATAGCAAAATGGCAGCCAATGCTAAATGATGAGGTCAAGGAGACAAAGAAACAGTTTTGCAAATTTGTTCTGTTTTGTACCAAATTTTCTCCTTATTCCAACTGATGGCACTTGGCAACCCTGAACAACAATACTAGACTGACAAAGGTTACATTTGATTCTTACTCCAGAGGTCACATCTGTGCCTGTCTCCAAGGTGACCGGTCGGGTAGAGGCAGAAGATGTGGTTGCTGCAGTGCGCCCCACCACCTGCTTTATTTCAATCATGACTGCCAACAATGAAACAGGAATTATCATGGTGAGAATGATACCCATACTGCAGATACTGTAATTGAGCAGGGGAATGTAACACTCTAATGATTTAATCTAACACCTAACTGTTTTCTCAGCCAATCAAAGAGATCTGCCAGAGGGTAAGAGCTGTAAATAAACAGAGACCTCATCCCAGAATCCTCCTCCACACAGACGCAGCTCAGGCCATTGGAAAGATGCGAGTAGATGTTAACAACCTGGGTGTGGATTACATGACCATAGTGGGACACAAGGTTTGACACCTGTGTTAGTGCTTTAGTGTTGTCTTCTGCCAGGAGCAGACACCATTCTGCATAGTTGCGCATCTTGCTTTGTTTAGTTATAAAGTACTAAGTTTACCTTATTCAACCTCTGATTGCCTCTTTGGTGTCTTACATGTTATGTGTTGTTTTTTCTAGCTCTACATGGTGCCACTGTTACATACAACAACAGTGTAAAAATAATGTAATACAAACTCTCTGCATCACCAGTTGAGACGCCAGTCCTAACCTGATACGATCTTCTGCCTGTAGTTCTATGCACCTCGTGCTGGAGCGCTCTATGTGAATGGACCTGGTACCACCACTCCTGTCTACCCTTTGTTCTTTGGTGGAGGCCAAGAGCGCAACTTCCGGCCAGGGTGTGTTTAATTTTTTATTATTCAATTCACATTACCATGTACCATTTCAAGAAATAAAATGAGATAAAAATGTATAATGAGTTTTCTGTTCCGTAGAACTGAAAACACTCCAATGATTGCTGGACTGGGAAAGGTAGGGTGCCAATTGTTATTGTTTTCCCAAGCAGTACAAAGCAGTATGAAGTACTAGGTTTGTTTACCCTGTATTAAGTGTCTTAATGGGTTCTGCACTGATACCATATCCACATCTTATTGTTATTTGGTAATTAGTGGCTGAGTAATTGTATTTGTCAACAGCATGATGTGTAATCCATGTCATTATAAGTACTTAATTATCACAGTTATTCAATCAGTTGAATTGCTTGCTAGGTGGATCATCTACTCACATCGGGAAGGCACAATAATGTGTATTTTTTCTGAAGATGATATGAGTTAAAGTTAATGGAGTTGGTGCACTGAAGATATGATGCTTTTTTGGTATTAGGAGTATTTCCTTTGTTGTACTCTGCCATTATAACCCGTTCCCTTTTATTCTCTGATGTCTTTTCAACCTTGCTCAGTGGTGCAAGGGCCAGGTATCCTGTGTCAAATTAAATGTGCTTTGTGTGTGTGTTCATGTGTGTATCTTGTGTCCCACAGGCTGCTGAGCTGGTGAGTGCACACCTGTCAGAGTATGAAACGCATCTCCGCGACATCAGATGCTACTTGGAGGAGAGACTATTGGTGCGTTCAACCACTCTGTGTGTGTGTGTGTTCAGTCAAGTTAACTAAACGCTGTTCTATGTTTAATGTCATAGGGCCACCAGTAAATGCACTTCAGTGCCATTTTAAATGTCTTCTGTTCAGTGTGGTCAATGTTGATGCTTAATTATCTGCTTCCAAATGATTTCTAATTTGATATGACTAGGTACAGCACAATTTTTTGATGGCACATTTGACAGAACTCTTAAAATATATATCCTCTTTATCTTTATTTATTCTGTTCTCTCTTTAGCTTACATTATTGTGGTCTTTGTGAAGTCTATGCCCTTTGTAAATCTATGTCCTTTTTCCTCTCTACCCTTCTCTTGCTGTAGGCTGTGTTTGGGACAGACAGAATTCGCTTCAATAGCCATTTCCCCGGTTCAGACAACCTTCCGAACACATGCAATGTGTCCATCTTGGGTCGAGGGCTTGTGGGTACGTATGGGGGCTCACTGACTTTGTGGTCACATTTATGAGGCACAACACATTTGTAAACGTATGCCCCTCCTGTAACACAAGCCATGTTGTAAATCTGTGCGCCTATTCATGAAACATTACGAGGAAAAGCAGCAAAGAGGGCTCCAAGCAGACCAGCTGCTCAGAGTTGCCATGACAGTATGAGACAATGTGGTCTATGAAAATTTTTGTATTTTTGACAAACTCCAACATGCTGTAGGTCGCCGGGTGCTGGCCACCTGCAGGAAACTACTAGCCAGCATTGGAGCCGCCTGCCACTCAGGACAAGTTGATCGGTAAGTGACCTTTTGGTAGTAGCTCCTTGTGCTGTATGCTGTAGGATGTATTCACCATTGATAGATTCATAGATTTTTTCTCTTCTGGTTTATGCCCCCCTACCCCCCCACCCAGTAAAGGGTGTGATATGTGTGATCACAGCTTAAAAAGGACAACTCCAATGTACTTTGTATTAATAAGCCAAAGTCACCTCATCTCAGTCTTTATATGTTCTTTATATGTCTGCAGTAGCCTGACATCTCCTATAAATGTAATAATATCTGATAAATGTGTTCTCTCTGTGTGTGTGTGTGTGTGTGTGTGTGTGTGTGTGCGTGTGTGTGTATATATATATGTATATATATATATATATATATATATATATATATATATATATGTGTTCACTTTTAGGCCCTCCCGTATCCTATTGAACTGTGGAGTGCCTTATGACGTAGCTAGTAATGCGCTACGTCTGAGCGTTGGGCGGAGCACTTCACGAGAGGATGTGGACATGGTGGTGGACGACCTTAAAGAGACCATAGATGCGCTCGAAAGAATGAACCAGTAGAGTTTTATCAGGAGGAAAGAGATTTCTGTGCAATAGCACAAACCTATTGATCAGTGGCGTCATGGTAACAGTCAGTTGAGTTCAGATTTCATTTTCTCCCTACAAAAGAAGTTTTAAATAGGTAAAGAATCTTTAAATGGTATTTAAAATTTACTTCTGTTAAGTTTTTTAGTTCAATTCCTTAGACTCTTTTGGTTTTCTCAGTTGAAGTTCTCAGTACCATGTTGAAATCCAAGTGGAACAAATACTGAACTCGGGTCTACTTCATACTTCTACTTGTTTTTGACCCATTACCCAAGGTCTTTTAAACTAAACTATACCGTTATGGCACATGTGATTTCCAAAGTGCAGTTTAACATGTGCAGACATGCAGCTGTCCTTCAATATCACTGCAATTCTGAGTAAGCATGCAAGCGCCTCAGGTTGGCTGTCACATATGAAAACTATGTTGAATCCTAGCTCACAAAAGTTTTTACCAGTTTTAGCATTCACAATGCATTTTTACTGAAGATTTACTAGAGGCAGTCACAACTATCAAGTGGCTTCAAGTGTCTCCTGGACATCCTCAGAGGAATCTTATTGATTGTCCTTCAGTAGGTCATAATAGAGAATATGGTCCAAATGCTATATTGCTTGTCCCAAGTGTTCATCTTTCAGCAAAGTGTTCAGTCATTCCGCAAAAAACAGTGATATTTTTCTGATTGCAGAGTAACTTGATAAAAATTGGTCCAGGAAAGAAAGTTAATGGCACACCAATGAATTTCAAATATATTTTTCCCGGAATATCCTGTAACATCACTTCTTTTCACATTTTCTGAGCAATATGCAAGATAATGAGTACCACTCAGCAGGAGTTCTTCCTGGAATAGTGGACCTTAGCCAAGCTACAGATGCTGCCATCAGCTTTCACACTTTGCAATACTTAGCGCTCACTGTTAGCTTGTTCATTAAACTGGCAAGAACTCTGTCATTAGTGACTGTTCTTGTGTAGGCTAACAGCTAACGGTGGTAGTGTTTTTGGTCCACTCCTTGTAAGGGTATATTCTATATGTACATCCATCCATTGGTTGAAGAACTTGTTGAGGTTAGTGAGAAGGATTTGGTGAATGACATACAGAACAGTTATATACCCAATCCATGCTGTCAGTTTGGATAATGGCTTGGGTGTGACCGTTGTAACCAGGGGGATCGTGGAACAGTTTAAATCTGTCATACAGCTGGACATTTAATACTCGCATCTCCATTCATCTGGTGTTATGGACATTTTCATCACAACTAACAAAGTACCAAAGACAGAACCTGAAAATGTGTGTACTTTAAAAGGGAGGTGCTCTGTGTTTGTGCTTGTTGGTTTTAGTGTTTGGTTTGAGTATTTATAAATGAAATTTACTTGTCCTCTGAGAAGATTTACTGCCCCCGTCACATCTTATCTCAAATCTCTGTTAATTGTGATGTCATTTATTCCTCATGTCATCATTGTATTTTGTATACTGTTATGTTAAATATTAGCCAGGCTAGCACTGCCTAGTGCTTCCGCTCAATTTCATTTAGCTCTGCAACTGCATCAGGGAGCTAGCCGTTGTCACCACATTTCACAAATTACGTTTATTTGGGATGGACAAAAAATGTGTTTTAATAATGTGTAACATTTTGCTAATTTGTGTACAAAAAGAATTCTTGCACTTTTATCTTTTATTGTGATAGACTCTTGATCAAAACAAATGTGTACATGTGACATTTAATATCCACAGTATTGAACCAAACACTACATTGCGTAAATGTAGTGTAAACTGTTAGTTATAACATCTTGGTGAGGTAGTACGGCACACTGAGCTGAAGGTCATTGGCCAGAACTAAGTGAACTTGGGTTGGTGGCACGCTGCCTCCTCTAACCTTACTTTTACTTCCCTCTCTGTTTCACTGCTAATCTGATAATGCTCTGATAGAGCACCATTAAAGTTCCAATGGACCCACCTGACTTTAATCCTCTGTCCTCTTTTGTTGTTTGCACAATTGTGTCCATTCAAAATGGGATGAATTTTTAAAGCAGTTGTAGAAATACGGCTTACTGTAATCCCAGCTCCCTCTGCCTCCTCCACAGCCACCTGCGGCTGCCCTGCTGCTACACTCGGTGTTGGAAGGATGGCTTCTCCTGTTACTTAAGTTTCCGTAGCACTTGGTGAACCATGTGTGTGTGTGTCTGTGTGTGTGTGTGTGTGTTTGTAAGAGAGTGTGCCCGAGCACACAAAGCCAAGCACTGGGCTCTGAGCAAGGGAGCCTTTTGTGCTGGTGGGAGCTTCTTTCATTACCTTTCCAGCTCACTGGGCCTGACCTTCGCCTCTCTTCGCATCTCCCCTTCTCTTGCTCTCTCTCTCTCTTGTTGCCTCGCCAGCCAGCTGGCAGTTGATTAGGTGTCGTCTTTCTGTGGTGTGTTTGTGTGGGAAGAAGGGACGTTGTATGTGGCAGGAGAGCATGTTTGACTGTGTCGCAGTGGGATGCACAGTAAGAAGCCTACCAGGGACTTGAGGGCTGTGCAGTACCACCCAAACACAGAGGTAGCAGATTGACAACTGGGTAAGTAGAAGTCCCAGAAAGCCAGGAGTGTCTGGCGGTCAGCAGCAGCAGTGAGAGAAAAGAGGTCATGGTGCTACACAGGGCCATCCAGGCAGCGCGGGAGGGAGACTTGGCAGGCCTGAGTGAGCTGAGGTCTGCTGGGTGTCTGTCGGAGGCCATCACTGACACCCAGGGGGCCGGTCCCATGCACCATGCTGCACGATGCGGACGCCTGGACTGCCTGAAGTTCTTAGTGTCTGACGCCAAACTGCCCGGAAATAACAGGGCCCGAAACGGAGCCACGCCTGCACATGATGCTGCCGCCACAGGACATGCAAGAGAGCTACAGTGGCTTGTGGAGTTTGGGGGATGCCATGTCCAGGTAAGAACCTTTTGTAAAGGACAGGGCTTATACATATTAGTTGGCCTACTGTCACAGTAAACATATTCTATTTTTTTTTTTTTTTTAAGATAGATTCTGTTGACAGAAAAAAATGAAAATATAGTAAGATACTGAGATTTGGACTTATTGTATAGCATTATGTTATATTTATAACATGCTTTGCAGTAATTCTGTATGTGCCAAAAATGAGAAAGTCAGAAAGAAACAAAGACCAGAGTTCTGATATTGGACACACTACCACAAAATTCACACGAACTCTACTGTATAGTGTAATTATAGTCCGTCAAATAGTTTTAAAGGCAGGCCTGGTTATCATTGGGCTGCTGCACCTGTTATAAATATAACCGTTTTACATAATGAAAAGGTGGTAACGTGGAGGCAGCGCCGGTGTGAACGGGAGAATTACATCACCTCATCTCTCCTGTTTTTTGTTCGCTGTCCAGTAGGGCTGCATGACCACCGTAATCAGGACCAGATGGTTTCAGGAGGGCGGCATACTTTACTGCTAGCTCTAGCTGTTTACAGTGCCGCCGCGCTCTTTCTCCTCCCCGCGAGACCTTAGTGCGGCTCTTTCTCACACTAATGCAAACCGGCTCGTTTAACCTCGGTAACCCTCCCGGTGCAATTTATGGCCATCTGTAGCGTATTAACGCACACGATTTTAAAAGAGCCTTGTTATCATTGACTTGGAGCGATAACATTATTCCTCGTCGGTGGTCTTCCAGTCACGTTTATCAAAGAGTTTTGCTATTGCTTTGAGACCACATATTCACTCGCGCAGGGGGGTCACGGTGTGCATCAGGTCTGAATAGTGAATGAACATATCCTCAGTGAATTTCCCGAAGATGGGCCAGCTAAATCTCTCACATTGGCAGGTTTATTTTGTGTTGGAGACATTTAATTATAAGAAATACTTATATAAAATATCCTCTAGCCATGACCTTCTGAAGTGCACTTTTAAATATCAAATATGACTTCTTCCTTAAGGACGTTGCCAGGCCATGATAACACATGCTCCCTGCAGAGGGTCAAAAGTGAGGGCACTCTTAATATTTGTGCATTTTCCCCTGCAAACCCTTACAAAAATTAACTGCAGCTCTTCAATTGTTCAAATAGCTGTTCTTGAGCGCAAAATTGCAGCTTTAGAGGAAACCTTTGCAGCCAGCAGCCTAGTTTGGAGATGAATATGGTTTAACCTAGAACTATATATTACTTGCAGAAATGTAAAGAAAAAATGTAGGCTAAGAAAAGAAAAGGTTATATGCATATTTGCTGTCTGATAATCGATAATAGGCCTGTCATTAACAACTACTGGACTTTGTGTCATTGGAGAATTAGTAGCCTAATTTACTCGTTGATGCTAGTTGCTGTGTGAAAAAACGCTTTCTGGACATGTCCCGAAAAGGATATAAACGTGGTCTGCACCCATATGTGTTTCAGGATCGGGATGCAGCAGGGGCCACAGCACTTCACCTGGCCGCTCGTTTTGGGCAGGTGGCAGTGGTTCAGTGGCTGCTGTCAGTGGGTGCTGGAGCCCAAGACAGGACGGACTGTGGGGCAATTCCTGCCCATTATGCCACAGCGAAAGGCGACCTCACCTGTCTAAAGCTTCTGATTTATCAGGCACCAGGGTAAAACCACCACTACATAGAGCTCACTAGTTTCAGATTAGTAGTGCAATGAATCTGTTTAGTAACACAGTTATAGGTGGTTTATCAGCATAGTTAAGCATAGTCTGCTGGTTAAACACAGTCTGCTCATAATAAAATGATAATATTATTTATATAGCACCTTTTTGGCAAGGTGCCAAAAATGTGCACATTTGGACATCATGAAGTGTTGATTAAAGTAATTGGGCGAAAGGACATTTCCATGCCCAAATTTTTAGACGTGTTCGGCAAAGCCAACTTCAGTATTATTAGTATTCCAGTTAGTTATTAGTATTCTTAAGCACCAGATAAACAATAAAACCCTATATTTGTTATGATGTGTACTATAATCACTCTACTACTCGTTAGCAGTAAAAGTTACAGGCATAATTCATGTAGTTATTCTTTGAAAGTCTTTTTTTTTTTTTACACACAATGTTAAACACAACACAATGTTAAACAAACCTCATGCAGGCCCACACAGAACACATTTTTTGTCTCTGAATATAAGTTTAGGATCTGGCTCATGTTAATCTGGCAACACTGTGTAGAGCAGAACATATGCCCTGTGGTCTAGTTTGATCCTGTACCACCTGTGACCTAGAGACGCCTCTGTGTGGTGTCCCTTGACTGGCCTGGCCGCACCCTCTCCCCACAGGAGGTCTGTGACTGACAGACGCCCCATGGGCAAGCGTGACACAGCCTGGTTCTGCCTCCAACACGGGCCATATGCTGTGTCACAGCAACCTCAGTGATCAAGTGTGGCACCCAAGTTGCCTGTAGTGTCACTGAGACAGTGTGGTGGGAGAGTGGTGCGTGTGGTTTGACCCACTTTAGATCAGGTAGTAAATAACAGAAAAGGGCTTTGTCCACAGAGACACCGTTGTTTTGGAAGGAAAGAAATCAAAACTTCAAAGGTCAGTGATTTGGTAATGTGTAATGGATTTAAAATGAGACATTGCTAGAGCAGCATTATAACCTGTTATAATCAGCACACATCACTCTCTCAAATGCTGTGCAACGAATTTGCTTAATCTATCCTAGATATTTCGTCAAATTTTCTACTTTTAATGATTCCAGGTCAATTTCTATTCTTTGTCAATAAAATCAACAAATCAACATGATTGCTATTAACAGCGTGCTCATTCCAGCTATTATTATTTAACATGTAGCCCTTTTTTCCTGACTGCAGGCAGGCTAAACACAAACATTCACTGATAACCTATGTCACACAACCATTTTTCAGTTCCTGTCCCCTAACACTATCTTTTTTTTTTTTTTACCTCCCAGGAGATTATTTATATATTTTTTCCTGTCTTTGACATTTCTCTTCAGAGAGTGGATATGGGTAAGAGGAATTTCTCTATGGCTTCACATTAGTAATAAATATGTTGAGGTAGAGGTTTATTTGCCCTTGTCATCTGTCATCTCTGTGACCGTATAAGATGTGGAGTAGAAGGGGTGTGTGTGTGTGTGTGTGTGTGTGTGTGTGTGTGTGTGTGTGTGTGTGTGTGTGTGTGTGAGAGAGAGAGAGTGTGACTATTGGCAGGAAAATCACACGTGGTCGTCTGTGAGAGGGTGAATAATAGATGGCAGCGGTCAGTCACATGTCAGCTCAGCAAAAGCCTCCCTCGTCACGCCTGTCAAGTCAAGACATCGGTCTGATACTGTAGCCGTCAGGGTTCCAAGGCATGACCGTACGCCTGCCTCTATAACCTCTCTCCAGACGGAGAACATTTGAGCCTCCACTATTAGAACCCATGCTACTGTTGGTTTCACAGGTTTACTGTAAGCCTATTTGTACTCAAGTGGATTAGCTGTCCCAGAACTGGTAAAATGAAGAGGTTCTCCACTGTCAAAAGTGGCATCTTGATGTTGGACAGTGTATTGAGCGTGTGTATATATGTGTGTTACATCATCGTACTTACATCACCTGTGGGAACTGTTACTACTTG
The DNA here is from genome assembly GCA_027481765.1 of Tenualosa thibaudeaui. NCBI lineage: Eukaryota > Metazoa > Chordata > Actinopteri > Clupeiformes > Clupeidae > Tenualosa > Tenualosa thibaudeaui. The sequence continues at coordinate 1,014,566 of JAIFZK010000173.1, read as the reverse complement.
TGTTATGTCACGTGTTGTGACACCTGACAGGGTTTCCTGGAATTTATTACCATATGAGAGCCATTGTAAACTACATTCTGTAAAATAATAATACTCCTTAAAACATTAAATGTATACATCTTATTCCACAGACATTTGTCCACTATTTCTGTTTCTCTGCTCAGCATTCTGTTTAATATTCTGTGGTATATCAGTGATCTACACGTAAAATATGTGTCCAGACAGGGCCAAGTTGTGGCTAAAGTATGGCTAAACATGGTGGGTCATTCAGGGTACTGTGGCTTCACCTCAGAATGTTTTTAACCTCATTTCGGTCCCTGTAAGCCTGATATTAATGTGTTCAGCAGAGGGGTGCTCTGCTTTTCGACTGTCATCCTTCTAGGTCACAGTCAGTCAGAAAGCACAGGCCTTATGTTTGTAGTAGGATGAGCTACAGATGGTGTTTATTTAATTAAACATTCTTGGTTTCTCCGGAACCCATCCTAACTGCCATTGGATCATTAAAGAGATTCTCACATTGCTGGCCACACACAGGTTGATTGGGGGAATGTTTAGGATATTGTGGGAAAATATACAGGCTCTTTTAACACTATGTGTGGAATGAAATCTGTAAGACTGAGAGCAGCATATTTGTATGTATGTTCTGTCTTTATTTATGAAGGAAGAGCCCTTAGACTATGTATTTTCAGGATCTTCTGTCAAGGAAATTCTTTCCAGTTGATTGATGGTATTGCACCCTAAACAAGGTCCTACTCAAACCCCACTATGACCTGGCCTGTCCCCACTGTGTTCTGCAATTTTGGAATCTGCAATTTTCATCATTCATCATTCAAACAACTTTTAATCGAAGTCCATAGTAGCTATTTCATGCTACGTGTCCACTCACTTACTCACCACTTTAATCACCTATTTATTTATTTCCATTTATCGTTGCAATGATTACCACAATGCAGTCATTTTGATGAGATGTAGTAGAGGAATCTTTCATTACTGTCTTTTTTTGACTACATATGCTTATCTGTGATGCAGGTGTGTGAATTGTCAGACTGGCATGGGCGCCACCCCTCTTTACCTGGCTAGCCAGGAGGGTCACCTACATGTGGTGGAGTATCTGGTGAAGGACTGCGGGGCAGACGTCAACCTGCGGGCTCACGATGGCATGAGTGCTCTGCACGCTGCTGCCCACATGGGCCACCATGCTCTCGTCGTATGGCTGGTGAGTGTCAGTCATGCAAAATAACCACATGCATCTAAAGGCCTCTACGCTAGTCTAACACTCATACATGCACACCCCATTCTCCACATACCACCTCACACATATACTACATACATACAGATGCCATTTCTATAGCACTGGACCTCATCTCCTTCACAGGCTACCTTTACCGACATCAGCTTGTCGTGCCAAGACAAGGAGGGGGCGACAGCTCTGCATTTCGCTGCCAGTGCCGGGCACCACAGGATCCTGGAGCGGCTTCTGCGTATGGGGGCCCAGGTGCTTCAGGACTACTGGGGAGGGACGCCTCTGCATGACGCCGCGGAGAATGGAGAGATGGAGGTAGGCAGTGCGTAGTTCTGAATGGGTTGCTTAGTTGTTCTCTAATCATTTATCTCTTCCTCTTTTCCTCTTTTTCTAGTCTTTTCTGTTTCTCCTGCACTTTCTTCCCCATATTTATACATTTGTTGGAGATGTTACAACATACTAGTGCAAAAAATGACTGTAATTTCCCAGAAATCTCTCTAAATATATGCTGATTGGTTTGTTATTTGAGTGGCTTGATAGATGTGTTGAGTCTTAAGTGTGAAGGCCTCTCATAGCCTCCTACATCCTCCCTACAGTGCTGCAGGATCCTGCTGGCTGCCGGAGTGAGCCCCTTGGAGCGGGATGTGGATGGCTTCACGGCAGCTGACCTGGCCGAGTACAACGGCCACTATGACTGTGCCAACTACCTGCGTGCCGTGGAGCAAAATGTAAGACGCACATGGCTTACACACATATACACACACACACACACACACCAATAAATCAGCCAACAACATCCCTCACAACACCACATAGCACAACAGTGTTGTGCCAGAGGTTACCATGGATGAGAATGTCTGCTAGATTTAACGAGTGTGTAAAGCCAGGAGTTGTTTTAGAGAAAAGCAAGGGGCTGGACTGACATATGTAGACTTAACGGATTTGTTTTCATGCTTTGACAAGTCAACAAAGATTTGGATAGGTATGCATGCTGGCTCTGTTGTACTCCACTCTACTTTCTGCACTCACTGAGTTCATTCTCTGAGTCAACAACAGGACAGGCCAACTGAGATCCTTTGAAGTGTTCTCAAAGGGGAGTGTTAGCAACATCACAGCGGAATGGGAAGCACTTTGAATAATGAGCAACCTTTAATGGTAGAGACTGATAACATTGCAGTACTGTGCGGTACTCAAGAATAACTTCAGCATGATATGATTCACACACCCAGTTTAATATAGTCATGCATTTCACAACTTTTGTAATAATAACAAAAGCACTACTATACCTGTTGTATTTTTAACATACAGAACTGTCTTGTCTTGTTAATGTAAGGCATTTATGAAAATGTTTGAGTACTAACCTGTGAGTACTGGTCAGTTTTGGTGATCAAGTTTTTTGCTGCACCCTAAACCAGGTCCAACACTAGCCCACTCTGACCTTGTCTGCTGCACCATAAACCATGTCCTACACTAGCCCACTCTGACCTGGTCTGCTGCACCCTAAACCATGTCCTACACTAGCCCACTTTACCCCTTTATAGTGAACATGCATGGAAATAAGATCCATATAGAGAGCTACTTCTTTTGTCTCAGCCTCTCTAAGAAGTTCTCACACACACACACACACACACACACACACACACACACACTGAGGATTAAGAAGGCAATCACCCCACCCAAGCCCTCCACTTCTTTTCACTTTTAGTTTTCTCCCAAGAATCAATCTCCTAATATATATCACACTACACAAATGGTTAACCTGGTGTCCAGTTACTCCCCTTTTGCAGTCCCCCACAGTCTCACACACTTTTCGTGATTGATGTCTCTAATCCCTTTGAGAGGGGCGTGCATAAGGCTTTTATTTTATTTCTTTATTTTGGAAGTGAGGTAAGCTGTTTGGTTCTTTATGGCTCTTTAATATACCTGTGTAACAGTGCAGGGTGCTACTCAGAGCCATCCATATGCAGAATGTTTGCCGGACAAATTCCTTTCTCATATATCCTACACAACCAGATGTAGTCATTTGGGAAGTGATGCAGTTTTTTATACTTTTGTCAAACAAGTATGATCTCTTTTTATGTGCTAACATTTACACAAACTCTCTAGTCTTTGCAAAGGCAAACCCATTCTGTGCATAATAGACAGGTAAGACAGTGGTCAATGTTTGTGTGTGTGTAACTGTGTGTGTGTGGGAGCGGATAGACAGATGATGTCAGTGACCCTGAAGGACAACTCTTTTGTTTATCCGGGTAAACAAGATGCTCCGTAATTTGAGTAATACATTTTTCAGGAGCAAAACACCTATACCTGTGCTTCGTATGGCCCAGGCTTTCCCTCCAAAGCCAGAATGGCGAAAAATTCTAGTAGACCTGTTACCATGTCCAACGGGTGTCTCTCCTCACCCCAAAATTACTGTAATATACAGTTCAATGCCTGTGTAATTACATATCCTCACATTACCTCAGAGCTGCTGGTGTTATTTTTGAGCTCACGTTTTCCTCTCACATCTACCTCAACTCTCCACAGAAATAGTGGCCCACTGGTCCAGTCAGTTTTGATGTAGTGTTGGAAAATCTTACTTACTACTTACTAATCCTGTGGCTCAAAGCACTGGTCATGGAGTTGAGTGTGCCAAAAGCCCATCCGCAGCAGGTCTGTTCTGTGCAGCGTGGCATGGAGACATTGGGCAGAAAAGGACACTACTGCCTCTATTGCCATGACCCTGAGGAGGTGGTCACCTTGTGTCCCTGTCTGTCTCAGCTCATTACATCACTCAAAAAAGTCTGTGTCAGCCACCATGGCTCAGGAGCCCTCAGATGCCACAACTGGCCCTTCTAACAGGAAGGGAGTGGGTCAGTAAATTATTTGACTGCTCATGCTTTGAAGTGAGCGAGGCAATAGGCGGGCTTTGGGGGTGGTGGTGTTGAGGATAGGTATGTTTCTGTATGAGGCGGGGGGGTATTGGGGGCAGTGTAGTAGTGATGATGAAGGATCGGTGAGCTCTGGAGTGGATCGGAACAGAGCCATCTTAGCGCTCAAAATAACTCGAGCCGTCGCAACAATGGAAGAGCTAATTAGCAACCCCGGGCCCCAGTGTAGCATCAGATGCTGGCATAGTCACTGTGCTCCCGGGGCCTATCAGTTACCCACAGGCTCCTCAGGCTCAGGTGGATCGCTATGGGGCCGGAGCCTGTTATGAGATCCTGGGGCTTCAGTTTCAGGGTTTTCACCGTTCCTACGCCTGCCACTGGTAACCAAATCCCCCTAGAGTGGCTCAAGAGCAGGATGTTTGCTGGCATCATCAGGAGCACAGCAAAAACGAGCGGCGACAGTGTTGATTGGTTGATGTTATTTTTGTCATTGTAGTAGTATTTTTTTCCTTTCCAGTTGTATCTTTAGTGGCCACATCCCTGTTCGCAGGTTGTTGACTAAATGTGATTGCGTTTACATAATTGTTTCCACTGGACCCCAGCTGACTTAGCGAAGCCTGCAGAAAGCATCCTTATGAGGAATCCAGTGGAGGCTCTGGCTTTTGAAGTTGGAAGTGGAGTGAGGAGGGAGGAGGGAGTTTGATTAATGACACAAAGCGATCAGAAACAGATGATAACACTTAACGATTTCCTCTATAGTTTCTGTGTTCCAGGACCCCAGTGTAACCTCTCCATGTACAATCCTTCCAAGTTCCCACCAATGACACATAATACACTACTTGTGTAGCAGCAGCGCACCACTAGATTTTTTTAAACTAGTGAAACATCAGGTCACTGCTGGGAAGAGGAGGAAAAAAAAACAATGTGTTTGAATCAGCCATGCAAAGTGTTACACATTCACAGACCACAAAACAGTTCACAGGGCTTCAGAGGTGCCTCAGTGCCTACATGCGTGCAGCCAGTCGCTCTCATTTCCTAAAAGGCTCCTGTAATGGATTGCTCGGGCCAGTGGCCAGAGAGTTGCATGCTAGGCATTTCCTCATGTTTGGTCGAGTCCCAAAGAGGTCACACTTTTTCTTTCTTTCTTTTTTTACTTTTTTATTTTTTTATGCAAGGCCAAACCAGCCCCTTAGTGAGGGCTAGTGCCGTTCCACAGAGACAGCTGCGATCAAACAAACAGAGGGGTTTATTTTACAACAGGTCTCTAAGACTTCAACCCTTCCATCTCTCTGGGGTAGGGAAAGGAGGGGGGACTCTGAAGTCCATCTGGTCTTCAAAACGCTGCTGCTCTGAGATACCCGCATCAGGTGGGCGTTCACATCCATTATGGGACCCCATTACGAGCACCTGGGCAGGACTACAGAGCAACGGCTTCATGTAAATACAGGCGTATGGCTGCAGGACCGTTGGGTTTGCCTAATTTAGGGTGGTGGCGTCGTCCACCAAGGTCCTTGTGTGGGCAACACCCAAGAAAAACAGTCCAGCCACAGAACTGTGGCTTCTACCTCCATGAGAGTGGCTTTTGGGATGCCTAGAAGCCTAAAAAGCTAAGCAAAAAAGAGAAAAATGATTTGTATAGCCACTAGAGGGTAGCGAGGGCTTAGAGCCTCACTCATCAGTCATAAAGGTTGATGTACAGTTTCCTTCTATTAATTCCCCCAGTCAGATCCCAAAACAAGCTCATATTACTTCTGATGCCTCCTCCCAACACCCACAGTAATTAGCTATGTGCTTTCTGGGAGAAAATAAATAAAATAATATATATATGCAGCACATCTTATGATATCAGATATATAAGTGTTGCATGCATGCATTACAAGATGATTTTCATATTTGATGTTTTAGGTTTTTGGGGTTGGGAGTGGTCCAATATGAGCATCCCCATGGCCATTAAATGAATGTAATAAAAATTTTATTGCTGGGTATTATTAGTGGGAAGCACAGTGGTAGAAAGGCTCCACACATCACCAGATCCAGGGGAGACCTGTAGGTCACAACAGTGATTCGAACTCCATGGTTTCTACAGAGGGTGACCAACACCGCACAAAAAAATCATTGGCTGCCCTCTGCCTTCAATTGCCACCATCTTCAATTTCCATTGTCTCAGCAGGGCCAGGAACATCCTAAAGGCCAATACCCACCCTGGTTTCCATCTCTTCAACCTGTTGCCATCTGGCAGGCGTTTCAGGTCCATAACAGCTAGAACAAATAGATTCAGGGACAGTTTCTATCCCAAAGCCGTCACCATACTGAACTCGCATATGAGGACTGAGGACTGTTAGATTTTATATGTGGGTGAGTGTCTGTAGTGAAACCAGGGGAACCGCTCTGACACACCATCCCCATGTGCATTCCCGTACAGCTGCCTACCCCCCCTGATCCATATCTGCACTGATTGTTATTTATTTGTTTTATTACCTCCACCAGTACACTACCTCAATCACACTGTATGCTGCTTGCCAGTTTGTACTCATGTCTGTCGTATCTGTCTTATTGTCTGTCTGGGTACTCAGTGGCTTTATATAGGTGTTTTTCTTCTCTTTTATTGCATAATAGTTTTGTACAGTAGTTTTTTTTATACTTATTTATACTTTGTAATAGTTTTACATAGGATATTTATACTTTGTGCTGTGTACACTTTTGAGGAGTTCTCCTTTCTGTCTCATTATATTGTGTATAATGACAATAAAGGCTTTCTGTTCTATTCTATTCTATTCTATTCTATTCTATTCTATTCTATTCTATTCTATTCTTCAAGCGTCTGGTTGGTCAAGCACCCTCCTTCACAAACTCTCTGTTTATTATCTCCCCTTGCATGTGCTTGAGGCCTGACATGGCTAAGTTGTGTATGACGGGGAGGGTTGAAGTGGGGGATCTTTATGGGAAGTGTGGAAGGATGAGAGCTAAAAACAGATCACAGGGAGGTGGTCAAACCCTGTCAAACCCCGGCGCTTCCAATACTGTGGCTCGGCTGGGCAGCACAGCACCACAAATGAGGCCTTGCATACAGCTGTGTGGGTGGCAGCTGTCACGCTTGCCGATCCCCACTTAGTGCGATGAACAGGCTGTCTCCTGGGGCCTCATATCACTCTGAGTGGGCCACTGGCACTTCTTCCCCTGCCCTCACTTCTCACTGCCTGCCCCAACCCCCCCCCACACACACACACCTTTCTCATTCACACCCTTTGCGTCTCTCTTGATCGTTTTTGTGTCTGGTTCGTTGGCACCTGTCTGGCAATCACAGCCTGCCAAGCTAACATGACACAGTAGCTGCGTGCCTGTGTTCGATCCCAGCGAGCGGAAAAAGGCACGCTGAATCGAACATGGATATGGTGTCTCATCCAGCTCAGGGCTTATTTGACAGCCCTTTTCCGCTGATACCGTTTCCCCCTTCGTGTGACAACTTGCTTGTCGCTCACATGTGGGCCCGCTGGATGGCTCTCTTCATTAGTGACATTGCCGGGCCACCCTATCCCCTCGTCTGAATTATTGAGTGGACGCTCCTATTGGAGTTTATTGTTTATTGGCCCTTGGCCACAGGCCAGTAGGGTGAGCAGGAGGAGATGCTGGTGTGAAACGGACTTGCTCACCCTGATCTTCAGATTGTGTGTCTGCTTCGCATCACTCAGTCACAACTTGACTGGATTTCAGCAAGCATCAGACTTGGAACGAAACATGTAAGTAGTGGTTGGTTGTTGGTTTCAAAGAGCTGGTCATCTAAGGTTTTGGTTAACTATACATGTTTGGTTTTATATCTGCAGTTATTGATATTTTGGGGGGAAATCATGGGAGTATCTTTACTATTTGACTTTTTAACAGTATTATTGCATTGAGTTTGAGAAATTCAGATGTTAAACACCTGTATAGTTTTATTGTTTTTAATGTGTAGTTAATGTGAGCTTATCTCAACAACTTTTCCTCATAAAGCATGTGTGCCTTTGAAGTGTTTCATGGTAGCACAATATCTCATCATATGATAAACGGATGCAGTTTTGCATTATACTTGGTCGTCAGGTCAAGGGTATTCATCTCTGGCTTTTTAACAGGACCCACGCTAGCTTATCAAATTTTTCAAGAGACGGCTTTCCTGGGCTTCTGCCAGTTTTCTCCTGCCTTTTGAATTCTCATAAAACTGACCTTGAAATAATTTATTGACTGAGATTCAACATTATTGTGTTATTCAAACAGTCTTTTTTCTCTCCCTCTAATCTCTCTCCCTTTGCGGGGGGAATTGAGTGCATTTCAAAGAGTAGGGGGCTGATGAACTGCGAGAGATTAGACAACTCCTCAAAACACTCTCACCCAGCTCCTCCTAAATTCACTTTCAGCATATATCTGAGCACCCCCACCACCACCCCACCATGCTTGAGTTTAGGGTGCGCTTTCACATACCAGGCTCTATTTAGCACTGAGGCATATTTCTCTTTACTCTAAGTTAGTGTATAAGGAGTTTACTGCAGAAAGGATTTACATTCATGTTTTATCAACCTGAAGGTGGAATGCCAGTATGCATTACAAGAATGCATTTGAAAGTGAGCTGTTGCTTAGCTTCTGATGTTCTTAATCCTCTCTGAGACCCATTAAGTTTGATCAAGTGCTTTTTAATACAGTTAATGGACTTATTGATTGGTTTTATTATGTCTTTATGTTTATAAAATATCTTTATTACTGATATTAAAACAGTGCTAGAAAACATGTCCCAGGGTCTGCAGTTACTTGTAGGATAACATGAATTGAATTAATCTGTATACACTGTGCACTCTGTTGGCCAGATTGGACAAGGAAATGTCTTGTAAAGAAACCATTCTAATAAGAGATCTAGAGGGGGCAAGAAACTTGTCGTCACTATTGTGAGCCAACTAATTTGCCGTAACCACAAAACTAAAACAAAACAACAGCAAACTTTAGCAATCCCTCCGAATGAAAGATTGGGTGTCAGTTCAGCCCTGGGTGGGGAGCAACTGGGGGAATCTAGGCAGTGTGTGGAGCCCAGGCTATGGGCTTTGATGTTTGAGGGTTCAAAACGTGGTACGCAAGATGATCATCGCTCTCGATGTTCCCTCCAATAATTACCTTCAGCTGAAAAACAACAGACTGGCTTTTCATCTCAGGCCCTAATGTCCTAATGGTTCAGAGACTGTCTTTTTTGCCACTTCTTGTTCACTTTGATTTTTTTTTTCTTGCAATTACTGCTTGCCTCAAAGGTTTTTTGGGGTGCGTGTGGATGGTGAAAATCCATCAGAGTGTCCTGACTCCTCTGTCTTCTTTTTGAGGCGGAATGGAGGAGGGTTCACCGCCACCACCACACACATGCAAATGCACTGTCCATCAGGGGCCCTGGAGGGGGGAGTGTAGGCGTGGAGCATCTTGCTGCGTGATCAGACCCAGGGGGGTTACAGATGCAAACCAAATGTCACCACGGTGACCACTGTGCTTAATTATGCACATTTTCACCAGCAGATGCTTCTTTGGCTTAAAGGCCTTGAGGACAGACGGTTAGGAAACTGAAAAGGTCATGGAAGTATTCTTGGTATTCCTTTTCCCCTTTTTTCCTCCCTTCAGTCATTATCTTCCTTTCTTCCACTCCCTCGCTCCCTCCCTTCCACTGTTTATCTATTTATATATTACACAACTTCTGGGAAGTTTATCCCTGCGCCCAAACCATGTCACAGCATATTTCATGCTGTTTGACATCAAAGCACCGTGCCAGAGGAAATAGGAGACAAAGCACAATGGCATGCTGCTGCGTATCACGGCTGTCTTTGATGTTTGCATGCATTTGTGTATGTGCATGTGTCTCAGCATGCATACTTGTGTCTGTGTACGCACTTTTATGTGTACCTTTATATGCACTAGCTTCTGTGCTTTTGGCTATTTACCTTTGTGTGTGTGTGTGTGTGTGTGTGTGTGTGCGTGCGTGAGTGTGTGCGTGTGCGTGCACATTTTTTTTCACTTCATATGTCCTTGGAGAGCTACATTTGATATGCGCTCTGCATGGAGTCCATTAGGGCATTACAGGTTCATTAGGGGGAATCTAAATGTTTCCATGTATCCCATATCCGCCCTCTGGTAGTGTGAAATCTGGCCAATTTCACCAGGGTTCAACAGCCTCTCTCTCACTCACTCTCTCTTTTACTATCTCTCTCTCGCACAAAAACTCCTCCTTTCTGTCCTTCGTCCACATGCTCCTTAGGTCCTTATCACCATGCACACTGAAGAGCAGATTCATTTTGATTTTCAAAGACAAATAAAAATGTAATGACATTCAAGATGCATTACACCTATGTAGGTATAACTTGAAGATAGGACTGTTTTTGCTCTCTGATGGATTAAGTACATCAAACATAAACTTGAAGTGGAGACTTTTATGTTATTAAATGCACTTGGTCCTTTCAAAGGTCTGCAAAACATTTATATAAGTTACGTATTTAATTTAATTAAAATGATGTATACCTGTGCAATGCAGGTTTAAGACCACATTGTGTATGTTCCCTGTGTGTTCTAGCCATCCTCTGCTGATAGCCCTATTGAAGAGGCATTTCCCACAGAGGAGGAGGAAGTGAGAGAGAGGAAGAGCGTCTCCTGGAAGCCCAGTGCTGAGGACTATTACCGCCACCTCAGCAATCCTCGCCAAGAACCCCCAAAGATGAACTGTCTGAAGGTACCTCTTCCGCTTATGGCGCAGGCCATATTTGTGTTTATTTAGTAGATGTATTATTTATTATTACACATTCGTTTTAACTACTTTTGATTACTTGATTAAATATTTTCATTCATTCATTATACTGACTTTGTAACAAGCATATTATTTAATAAAGCAATGATTCATGGACATGTTTCAATGTTCTTTCAATTAGTCAATTAGTTGTTTAGCTATTCTGTAAATCACTGGATGTCTCAGACCTCATTTCCCCACATATTCACAGATTACTATATCATTTGTTTGTTCAAATCTGACTTGACATCTTTGTACTCTTGTGCTTACTAAAATGAATTGTGTAATATCTGGCTCTGTTAGGCTTGTGTAAACAAACAACCCATGTGTTGTCATTGCTTAACCAAACTCATAACAACAGAAACACTCAAAGCAACCAAAAAATGCGTCATTGGTCACTCGTGTGCCACTCTTCTCCAGCAACCAGAGTTAAAAGAATCTCCCCAGGCCCGGCACCCCGCGGCCTCAAAAGGACCATCTCTCCCGAGTCTGAGCAGTGGCGTGAGTCCACTGATGAAGACCGACCTCCAGATAAACAGCTCTGGTGAGAGAGGCAAGGGTGGCTCTTGCAGCCTGATTGAAGTTTTTGGGAACTGAAGTCACACGCTTATTCATCATGCTCTTCTTCTTCTTCTTCTTTGTCTTCTCCAACCGACCCCCCGACCACCACCCCCTGGGATTCTCCCCTTGAGTGACCGAAAATGAGTCACTTTAATCACACTGTGTAAATATGATTAGGACATGATCGGAAACACATGAAGAAGGAGGGGTGGAGGGGGGCCGGTAGAAATAATAATTCTTTTCATCCCGCTTGTCATTAAAACAGTCATGAAGAACTTCCATCTGACTAGGCCAGCGGAACCAGAGAAGAAGCTTCCTGGCGATACGAAGCATGTTGTTAGCCTCAAACACGCCGGCATGACAGCGGTCTTCACTGGACAAGCTGTAATCAATTATGCCTCCCCTCCTCACATCTGCATCCTCATATTTGTTACATATACCTCCCTTGAGTCACAATTACCTGTATGACAACTCAAGGTTCTTTTTATCTCTCTCTGACTGTCACAGAATAAGATGGTAGTGTTGCCCACGGAGGAGGCTAACCTGTCTGATATCGACACGCTAGTGCCCACTCATGATGAGAAGGGGAGGCCCATTGCTGAGTGGAAGAGGCAGGTGATGGTCAGACAGCTGCAGGCCAGACTCCTGGATGATGAAGCCCAGAGAAGAAAGTTAATGTCTATTGTAAGCTCACATTCAAAAAGTACCATTAAATCTATTATTTGAAGCAACAAAATCAATGTTTCTAAAATAGCCTGATATGTGTGTATATGAGTATGTGCAGTGATGCACATGTGTATTTGTGTAGTGGTGGTAGTGTGTGAATGTGTGTGTGTGTTGGTGCGTGTTCTGCTTGATCTATGCTCTCTGTAACTCTATGCTGACCTCAATTTACAAGTATGGCAGAGATTCATGGACTTCCATTCAGTAACACATGGCAAGTTGTTATGTACAAAAGGCATGAGAAAATTTTATCACTAAAATCAAGTTTCTCTTATCTTTCTAAAGGAGAATGGGAACAGGTACCCAAAGATGGATAGCTGGAGGTACTCACACTCCCACAATGCCATCCTTGGGCCTTCTGGTGAGATGCTGACTGAGGATGATCTCATCTACCTGGAGAAGCAGATTGAGAGTGTGTCCATGCAACGGAACTGCGAAAGCTATGAGATGGAGCTTGCTCGCCTGGCCGAGGAGCTGCGTCACATCCTGCCAGCGCCCATTGTCAATATCAGCGTAAACACCCAGTTCCGCAACTTCCAGAGTCAGGTACCCCTGCCAGTGTGGTGCAACAGAATATCGGGCATTGTGAAGAGCATGTCCCTGCTCATGAGCAACCTGACGGACCAGCCTTACTGTAAGATGTTCAACAATGACCTAGTGACGGTCTTCTCTGAAATGCAGACCACCAAGAAAGGCCATAGGGAGAAAATCGAGAATGAGATCCACCAGTTTGGTGTCTCTGTACGCAACCTAAAGTCCAATTTTGAGAACCAGATGTGCACATCTGAGGGGGTTGTGGAAAATGACACCACCATCTCCATCCTGGAGGCTCCTGTTGAGATGGGTAGCAAAGTGGAATCACCCAAGAGCAGCTCTCCATTGCCTGAGGCAGACCCGAGTAATGACTCTGGGATAGATTACAATGAGAATGTCATGGATGTCATGGAAACCACCAGCTTGCGTAAGGAACGAATCGTAGTTCTTTTCCTGGGCCACTGGAAGAAGTCAGCCTACACCGTCACTCTGAGGACCAGGGAAGGTGGGAGGAAGCTGAGCTTACCTGAGGGTTCTAAGAAGGCCCCTGTCCACCGCAAAACAAGTGCTGAGGTTGTCTCCCAGAAGAGGAGTATTGAGTATGGCTCCCTTGGAACATTCTTCAAGCAGCGCAGCACCATCAACAAGATGCTGGGGAACTGGCGAAGCATGATCTCCAGTGTGCCCTCACGCCAGATCCGCCGCCTCAACCGACAACAGGCTCTCTACTCACCTGAGCAATTCCTGCCCCGTGTGGATGGCATGCCAGTAGATTATGACAGCCTGACACTTGACCTTTTCATGCTGGGCTACTTCCACATTCTGGAGCTAGACCTGCCTGCTGATGAGCGGAAGATGCGTCACCTGCTCTGCTTTGAGGTGTTTGACCATGTAGGCCGGTTCACCTGGGAGACTGTCCGTGACTTCCACAAAGCGGTTGTCCAAGACATCGAGGCTGGGAACCGGGAGTGGAAGGATGGATTTGAGGACATCAAAGTGAAGTTCTTTGGTGCTGGGTCTGGCCAAGTTGAGACTCCAAGTCCAGAGAAGACTCCACAGGTGGAGAAGAGGCCTGTGCCTAAAGTCATTGTCCAGACCCCAACCCCAGATGAAGGGGCCACTTTGCAAAGTGGAATGGATATCTCCAGTTTCAGTAATGAAGAGATCTGCAAGTACATTGACCGCAGTTTTGCCTTCTGGAAAGAGAAGGAAGCTGAAATTTTTGATTTTGAATAGTTAGCTGTGTTTGTCTTTTGATACTTTTGTACAAATTTTAGTATACACTGACTTGGTAGCATCAGTATATTTTGAGTAGTAAGACTGTGTAGTCATAGGTGCATTTTTTTTCCAAGACTTTTTTGTGATAAATTCTTACTGCATTTTCTTTATGGGCTAACTGAAAGTGAGTTTTGTTGACACTGTTTTAATGTCAGTTTCTGCTTATGCCTTTCCATGTTGACTAACATGTTGATCTCTTTGATGTTGAATCAAATGTAGGTCAAAGGTTATACTATAATAAAAACTGTTATAGTAGGTTTTAGATGAGACATTGTCATGATAAACTGTTTTCAATATAATCATGGACTAAAAAAAAACACTGTTTAGCCAACTTTAAAACATTCATTTTTAAAAATAAAAGTGCCCCCATTATTGATTAAACAGCGTTGCCATCTACAGGAGAGTGCTTTATTGGCTATTGACCAACTGCCTCTTTAAAGTAATGAAGTTACTGTCCTTCCTTTTGAGAGTAGCTTCTGCTTGTGTTATTTTCATTTCATGTGCCTTTAAGAGCAGGTGAGAGGTGGGGGTGAGTGAGTGTTTAAGTGTGTGTGTGCGTGCGTGCATGTGCATGTTTCAGTGTATGTGAGTTGGTGGGGGATGTTTTGTGGAATCTGAGTCTGGTCCCCCATCGTCTGTTGAGGCCTAAAAATAGCCATTGGAAAGACAACCAGACTGCCCCAGTGACTCTGCAAAAGCCTTGACAGTCTTCATTGCCACTGACTTCACAGCGTCTCTACTAGCCACAGTAGCAACTCTACCTCCTTAGGCGAACAATGCGTGATTACTACCTTTTCTCACCTCCCAGGTATGTGTCTAAACAACTGTGTGTGATTTTCCTGTAGTCTCCCAAAGACTAGGAGGGGCAGACTGCATACAAGAGCTGAAAACGGGACTTGCTGCTAAGTAAACAGGATTTCACATGGTGGTTAGATCAATTACACACAAAGCTTCCTCACACTACTGCTTGTCGGGGGAAGGTCTCAGTTATGTAAACAGCAAACGTGACATTATTTATATGTAAAATTTGCTCTGTTTTTCTTTTTCCTTTTGTCACAGGCTTGAAGCTTTCCAAGAGAGCTGACCACAGACCACTGCTCGGAGGACATCAGAGAGTTTCTGAGGTTTTTCAATCACTGCTGCTCATCAATCATAGTTGTATCAAACGACTGAGGAAGTCGAACTCTCTCGTCGATACTTCTTTCTCCTGATTTTGATGAGTGTTCTTGTTAGCAATCATTTCTTAATACCGCAAACCAACTGTCTTGAACAGCACCCCTGGGACTGGAAGTCATTGTTAATGCTCTTTCAGTAAATGTTAAGAAATTCAGCCCCGAGTATCATATTCTTCCAGTAAGCCCCAAACAGTCAAACTTTGCCTTTGGCAAGCACCTGTTTTTCAGAGAGCTGGTCTTTAATTTGACCCGTATTGGTATGCTAACATGGCTTAATTCTCACAAACCCAGACTAGTTTGAAGTGCCTCCCCCCTCTCTGAGTGATTCAGAGCCAGAGCTGTGGGGCGTCAGGGCAACAGCAGTCCCCTCACACAGCTATGCTAATACCCTAGAGGATGATGGCCCAGGCATTAGGTTGTCTGAGAATATTCTGTGTGTGTGTTTTCTCTAGGTAAATAGAGAACTCTGTTGTAGAGGGAGAAAAGGAGGTGGTCAGAGGTGTACTTGGCACTTGTGAAGCGTCCGTGCTCATCATGGTACGTAATGTGGACGACCTGGACTTCTGCCTCTCTTCGCATCCACAGAGCATCCTGGACGGCCTGCGTTCCCTCTGCTCACAGCCCAAGCTGGTGGATGTTACACTGAGCGCGGGCGGTCGCGACTTCCCCTGCCATCGTGGGATCCTGGCCCTCTGCAGCCTCTACTTCCGCTCTATGTTCTCGGGCGACTTTGTGGAGAGCATCGCTGCCCGTGTTGAACTCCGTGATGTTGATCCTGACATCCTGGCCATCCTGTTGGATTTTGCCTACACAGGCAAGCTGACCATCAACCAAAGCAATGTGGAGGGCCTGATCCAGACGTCTAGCCAGCTGCAGTTCCAGACAGTGCGGACGGTGTGCAGCCGCTACCTGCAGCACCAGATTGATGCCAGCAACTGCCTGGGCATCCTGGAATTTGGCGAGATCCATGGCTGCCCTGAGGTGGTGGCCAAGGCCTGGGCCTTCCTGCTGGAGAACTTTGAGGCGGTGCAGCATGGAGAGGAGTTTCTGCTTCTGGAGAATAGCAAGCTTGCGGCATGCATGAAGGACGAAGGACTGCAGCTTAGAGACGAGCGATCCTGTGTTCAAGCGGTGCTTACTTGGGTCAGGCATGATGTGGAGGCCCGTCTTTGTCACCTACCAGAGCTGATGGGACTGGCTCGACTGACATTGCTACCAGAGACCTACTTTACAGAGACCCTTTTGAAGGATAGCCTCATTCAGGACTCACCAGCCAGCAAGGACCTTATAGACACAGCTTATAAGGAGGTTGGTTGGCATACTGTCTGTCAGAGTGGGTTTTCATACATCAAACATCCCCCTCTCCCCATTTTTACTATTAATACAATATAAAACGTGCATATCTGGAGATGCAGGACTACAGTTTGGGAGAACATACTTTGATAGTTAACTTCTTTGTCTTAATATTGATTAAAACAGAGCTATGTCTTTTAGGGCTGTTGTCTTACAGTACATCCACTCCTGTTTGGTAAGAGTTTCCTTGTGTCCTGTCAGAAACTAGAATTGAGGCCAGGTGCTTCTGAGGAGAGACTCACTCGCATCATCAAGCATAATCTCCAGGAAGTGCTTTTTGTAGTGGGAGGTCGCTCTCTGGATGACACAGATGATGAGGATGAAGAGGACGAGGACAGGAACCCAATTGTGCTTCCCCATAACTGTGCTTATTATGACTCAAAGCTTGGTATGTTCAATGTAAAATGCAAAAAGTTGACATGGTTGATACAGTTCCTCTATCAGGTTATGTACAGTGTTAAAGCTTAATGGAGAGTAAAAGGACTGTCTAGAGCAAATAGCCAACAAATGCATTGCATTATAGGTGCAGACTGCACCTTCTTTTATTCCATATTATTTGAATGCATCCAAACATTTTATGGATTATATTGTTTCATTCTCATAGGTCAATGGAACCAACTACCTGACTTCCCCAACTATAATAAATGGGGCTATTCTGTGGTCTCCTTAAACAATGATGTTTATATCACAGGTGGGTCCCTATATCTTCATTATTTACTTTTCTTTGCACTTCAAAAAAAAGGCAATCAAAATAAAAGAAAATGGGGCAAAGGCAAGGGGGAACAGTGAAGGCAAGAGTTTTCACTGATCTCTCCACGACACATGTCGAAAGATGAGTTCTATTTTTACTTGAGAAAACAGAGACAAATCCGACTTTGAGCTCAGGTCTCTGGTGGAGCCCATACTTTTTTGAGAGAGGATCAGAGGGAATCATGAATGTCCCACACACACTCTGGAGGGGTGCGTTTCATGAATGGAACAGCCACTTTAACCAAGGATTTGGAGAAGCTCACAATGATCCCACTTCTGCCTAAGTAGTACTCCCATTGGCAACATCAGACCAGACTGAGGCTTAAAAAAAAAAATGTAGAATGCCACATTACAGATAACATGATGAAAACTAACCATGACCTGGAAAAGTGAAAAATCCAGCGACCACCCGCGTTTACTTCAACAATTGAAGGCAGATGTAACCAGAAAATCTGTGAGCGCACTACAAATATAGAGTTTGGAGTATGGAAAAAAATTGATCTTTTTTCACGTCTTGGTTGACTGTGATCGTAATTAGGTCACCCAAATGTGTTTTAATATCTGTATAAATATCTTGGTCTTTGTTATCTTTAGAAGCCCTTTCCGGAGACTGATATTCTTGTGTCACCCCACAGGAGGGTCACGAGGGTCACAGTCGAACACCTGGTCAACCACGGAGACCTGGAAGTACATCACTCGCGAGGGGAAGTGGGTTACGGTAGCTCCAATGCTCCGGCCCAGGACTAACCACACCTCGGCCGCACTCAACGGAGAAATCTATGTCATCGGAGGTAAGAAAATAAATATGGCCCTTCCACGTGGAGTTGATGCGCCAGTCGAATGGAAAAGCTTTCAGGCCATTCTGGTTTAATGTGCTCCAAAGCAGTAGCCAGGAGAGGCCAAATACCTACTTCTCCTTAGGCCCAGAGTGACTTCTAAAAGTGGCTTTTTTAATTTAAGCCCAGAGGCTTGTCAATCGTGAACCTTGAGTGACTTCTGAGGAGACAGATTTTGATTTAAGCATGGACCACGGCCAGTCAAGAGCCGTGTATGAGTGCCCTGTAAGAAGGAGTTTTGTTTAAGAGAAGAGAAAATGGTCAGGTTTTGTGGTCAGATTGTGTTATTGCCTGTGCATTTGTATGGGAGAGGAGAAAGCTTCTCTAAGTTCTATGTATTGACCACTGTAAACTCTTTCCTGGGCAGGAATCTAGCAAGATTGGACACAGTACTGTAAGAATTAGTTTCCCTGAAGTGCTCTCAATCAGCCCTGCCATTAAAAATGTTTCCTTTCTTTGTTTCCAGGCACCACCATGGATGTCGTTGAAGTTGAACACTATGACCCATATAGCAACAGCTGGGCCATCATATCGCCAGCACTAAGATATGTCACTAATTTCACTGCCACTGGCTGCCTTGGAAAACTATATGTCATTGGCTCCTGTGCTGTGAAATACAATGCATTGACGCTGCAGTGCTACAACCCCGTTATAGGTAACACTTCATGCCAAAAAGAGGGAGGGATACTACATGTGCAATCATAGTTTCCCCTACAACTACAACATTTATAGCTGCATTGCACAACTTGATGAAACCAGTATGTTCTAGGTTATTCTGTCACCTGATATTTATGTGGTGCTGTTGATGTTAGGATGACAGTTATAGTAGATTGATGTAGAGAGTTCTATCTCCATGTTAAAAGAGCAAAATAATCCTGTCATAGAGAGCAAAGGAACATAGCGCTAGTGTAGCGCTGTAAACATTAAGCTCACAGAATCTGATATACTTTGGCATCCCAGTGTGTTCTATAAACACAATAAACTCTCGTGAGAAGGCTAAGAGGTCTGATATGCCTCCATATTTTTTTTCTTATCATTCCACAGATGGCTGGAGCATCATCTGTTCACCCTTCATCCCCAAATACCTCTCTGCTCCTCGCTCAGTTTCTGTGGACGGTGTGATTTACCTCATCGCAGACAACACCAAAAAAGTTTATCTCTATGACCCAGAGGCCAACATGTGGCAGAAGGTATTAATGCACCTCTATTTGTTGTCACCTGACTGTTTTTGTTTTATGAGTTATCCTAGCGTGTTATAATTAGACTCCGGTAAGAATTCAATGACGTGTGGTCTGCATGTCTTTTAGTGACCTTTAGTACAGGAGGAGATTGCCTTCAGCTTAGGCAACAGAGATTAATATATTCATGTTCATACTGTCAGTGATGTCACAGAACACCTGAAGCATTTGAGTAGGTTAATTTTGGCCTCTGGCATATGGTTCAACCTCAACCCAGTGTACTCAACACTACTGTGTTTACCCTACTCTAGGTCCAGTTTCTTCACACCCTCCATGAGAATGGGGGGCTGGTAGCATTAGGAGGGCAGCTCTATGTCACCGGAGGCCACTGGAAGGGCATGGAGGGGGACTACGGCGTGGAGGTGGAGGTGTACAACCGAGCCTCCAACACCTGGAGGGTTGAGAGCTTTCTGCCCCGGCTCTGGCATTACAGTGGGAGCTGCTCCATTTTTCTAGACCCCACACAATGGACAGAACCCTTTCCAGATGAGACTTAGCCACACAGATGGGACTTGTGCACGCATACACCATACAGTCTATGGCACACTTGTGTGTACGCACACGCATGTGCACAGATACACACACACACTGTACTCAGGATACATTAACTTGTACACTGGATGTGTGTACCTGCAGTTTGAGATATGGGGGAGGGAGTGGTAGGTTACCTCACAGTTCCTGGTGTATTAGGTGGCAGTATTAGACCTATTTTATTATTGTTTTTTTTTTATAGATTTGTACATTTACCTTTGATTTGTTTAAGCTACTTGAAAGTGTTTAAACATTTGATGTTTATGTAGGAACTGAGAGGTGTTTTGTTATCCTCAGGAAACTAAGAAATCTTCATGAAGTTGTGTGATTTTCACAGATGATTAAACTTTGCTTGTGAAATAATGGCTATGAGAGTTTTCCATTAAAAAAATCCCTGCCTAATAAAGCCTAGATGTTTGGTCCACTTTGTCATCAGCTTTGTATTCACGAGGTAGGCTATAACTACAGCTACTCTTGATTCATTGTTTTAACTTTACTTAAACATATCTAAATATTTACAGACGACCAGCATACCAGTGTATATGAGACTTAAGACATTTGTCTCCCGCTGTACTGCTCAAA
Source organism: Tenualosa thibaudeaui (assembly GCA_027481765.1). NCBI lineage: Eukaryota > Metazoa > Chordata > Actinopteri > Clupeiformes > Clupeidae > Tenualosa > Tenualosa thibaudeaui. The sequence goes on along the minus strand of JAIFZK010000173.1, from coordinate 994,117 downwards.
CTCCCGCCTAGTTAATGTCATGTATCATTAACCAGGACTGAGGCTGTATCTAAAGGCCCTGTAAGAGAACTGTGAACTAGAGTGCAGGCTACCACAAAAGCCAAACAAACCATCAGCCCCTGCGTCTGTGTAGCCATGGAAACAAGGGAGCTTGCATTCTATTTCCATGACAACAGCCCGGGAGCGTCCGGTTTCCACCGCAACTTTAGGTTATGTCTCGCGCTTTGTTGTGATTGGAGGCTAAAAAGTACTTTGGCCACGGAGAAAACTTTGAAACTTTTGATTGCGATGAAATGCAATAATGTGTTTCGAAGGACATGGTTTTGCACTGCATGTTTGAAAGTGATATGAATTTACATGACTTACAAATTGCACACTGATTTGATTCGTTGTGTAAAATACGGTTTGAAGAATAAAGAAACAACTAGTTTGATCTACATTCACGGCGAAGTTCTGGATCAACAAGCGTTTCAATGAATTCTCGAGAGGAGGAAAGACCACAGTCTCCTGGACTTGAGGCCGTGATTCAGGTATTTTAATGGGGAACTTGGCTTGGAACTGTGATTAGACTTACAATGTCATGGAATTCAGCGCTACTCATCAGCACATCCCGTCCTACCGGACAGAGGACAGGCTTTGTGTAATGTTGAAGTTTAATTCGTAGCTTTGTTGTCAGCAGTAACCGACATGTCTTCATCTGTGAATGTGGTTGCACTTTTTTCAGCCAAATGAAATCTGAGTCTCAAGCTAAATTGATCCACATTTATTTCGTATGCACAGGTCTCTCCACAGTAAAACCAGCCAGTATAAAACTCTTTTTTTGTTGTTGTTTTGTTTGTTTTTTGTGGATGCATGGTGAATAATATCATTGTAGAAGCTAGAGGACTCCCTGTTGGATGTCAGTGCTGAAGAGAGGGCACTCACCATACAGGGGGAGGAGCAGGGGTCCGTCGCAGCACCAGTCCCTGCGCGCATCCGTCAGATTGTGACCAGAAACCTGAGCGAGTTTCCCACAGGTAAACCAATGCTACTGTATATGCTCTCCCTTTCAAACCGCCGTCACTGTAGAATTCGAGAATTGAAGTCCTGGTGTTAAGGATGTAATCCTCTGCATTCACCAGGCTAGAAACCTGAGATCTCTGAAACTGAAGCAGAGAAGACACTAAAATGCAACGCAAAGGCAGTGGACTTTGCCAGTTTGTTTGGTCTTATGTGATACCGTAATAAATGCATTCACTTCAGTAAACATTACACGTAATCATTCATAGTCTCTCTTCAGGATGAGGAATGTAAAGTGCGCATTCAGAGGGCAGGGAGGACACATTCTTCTCACTCACAGCATGTAACCACTAGGGGTCAGAGGTCTGTTTGAGATCTCTTTCCCCACCTTGTCTGTCACAGACCTATTGACCTGTGAATAGGGTAGATGCAATCAATATTGCATTTTGCAATTGCAATTTTGTCTAAAGCTGTGCTCAGCCAATGTTGCATTAGCTGAAACACCAAGACAAGCTCCAAGGCGCACTCATTTAACAAAAGTTTTAAAGCCTTTTTTGTAACGGCTTGGTCACATTAACCTTTAAAAACTGACGTGTTTCTGCAATCAAGTTTTCACGAAGGACTCAAACTGAATTGAAAAAAAGAGGATTTTTGAAATTTCATTGTAGATGCCTAGGGTCAAACAAATAGACTAAATCATAAGAAGTGAAACACATTACACAGTGACAGCTAATATTGAGTTGGTGTAGAATTTCTTGAATTCAAAAAATTTCATTGCATTTCATTCTTGGTGTTATGGTATATTCCTTTCATTCCATCACAAGTCTAGTCCTCTCATTTCCCTGTTTACAGTGTCCAGGATGACCGAAGCAGAGATTTCAATGCAGGAAGAGAACCAAGCCTTGAAAGACCTGCTGTCCCAGACACAAGCCGACCGTGACCAGCTGTTTGTCAAGCAGGCAGCCCTCACAGACAGGGTAGGCTCAAAGCTAATCTAGTTTCGTGCACCTGTTTTGTACCTCACTTTTTGTCAAATGCTGTGAGTGGAAAAGAACATGTAGATATGCATCGGTCATGAATATTATCTTAGGGTTGTTTTATTGTAATATAACCGCAGTCATCCTATCAGCAGTCTATACTTATTTCTACAGTATATGACATGAAACATATTTGTTACCATTGCAACTTCATGGCAAATTGATACCATGCAAGTACAAAAAAAGGAAAGAACTGAAGAGCTAGGTGAAGTTATGTCAACATCTGAGCTTTGTCAAGGAGCTCACACCAACCTGTAACACTCGGATCTTTGGGCCCTGAGCTCACACCAACCTGTGACACTCGGGTCTTTGGGCCCTGAGCTCACACCAACCTGTGACACTCAGGTCTTTGGGCCCTGAGCTCACACCAACCTCTGACGCTGCTGCTGCTGCCATCATTGCACACATACATCCTGTGATGCCAGCGGCTTGTTTTGGGTAACTGGAGAGGTTACTAATTGGGAAAGCTGAAGCGTGAACCAGTTCAGGTCTGGCAGGTAGAATGCTCTCCCAGTGTTACCTACACAAGCAATTGCAACCTCTCTCAATGGCTAAAAAAGACATGGGTTATTTTCAATCCCCTCCTCCTGTGTTTCCGTCTTTTAAGCCTCGCACGGGGAAGAGTGGGCGCATCTAATAACATGCTCAAGAGCCACGTGGAACCTCTTTTTTTGGAAGCTCATTTTTGTTGTTTATCTTTCTGATTGCCCCCTTCACTCTCTCTTTTTCCCCCTCCATCCTGCTCTGGATGGACAGATTTGCATGCTGTGTGTGCTCAAGGTGAGATCAAGCGCAACAGGCCACAGTGGGTCTTTGAGAAGGAGCGCGCGGCCCACGCGTTCGGGTGTCTTTGAAACGGTATACGTGCACAGCAAACATCAACCCGGCGCTGCTCTTTCCAAGAGGGAAAGCCCTTTGGAGATTGATAAACAAACACACTGGGCCTAAAGTGGCATGCGTAAGCCAATGAGGTGTCACATGCTGGAGGAGGGTGTGTTTATTTCTGTTTGAAGCCCAACCTTGGTGCTGAAAAAAAAAATGGAAAGAGCAAGGCAGTTTTACTTTCATAAGAGGGTGAATATATCCTGCTAAATGCTCATTAGCCTTTTTTCCAGGCTTTTTTCCTCTTCTTTTTTCTACTCTGAAGCATCTCGTTACTGCATGTTAGACTTAAGTAATCATTAGTACTTATGACAGATCGTCACAGCTGTCTGCAGTGCTTTGAGTGACTTTTGCGCTGTGGATGAGAGAAAAAAGTATTTTTTTCCTTGTGGCCTGTGGGACACCCGTCACCGCCACCGCACACAATCCCCCATCTCCCTTTTGCCTAAAGTGAGGCTCTACCTCCTAGGAATACCACCGTCTACCTTCTCACTCTTTCCACCTCTCCCCAGCTAACAGCACTTCGTTCGGGGGCAGGGGTGGGGGAAGTGGAAGGGGGGGATTAGAAGGTCACTGGCCTCCTCTCCTGGGGCCGAAGAAAAAGCTCATTTTTCATTCAGTACAAAGCTGCCATTTGTGATAACACTGCTCTCTTTCTGCTGGCCAAGCCTAATGAACTCCAACTGCTCTCTCCCTCTCTTCTCTTTTCTCTGTGTGTGTATGTGTTTTTGTATGTGTGTATGAGTATGTGTGTGTTGCAATGGCCCTGAGACATATTTAGAAAAAACACTGTGCTATAAATAAGTCTTCATTAGCTTTTCGCTGGTATATATAGAAGACTTATTTGTTTTTCGGCAGTGCTGTGTAAGTATGCGGCCATAAAGCTCTCAGCCCCTCAGAGCCAAATGAGCAATCCCTTAAGATGCCAGACAGTCGCTGATTATGCGCAGTGGGGTTGAGCAGCTCCGGGAGGCTTCTCTCTCTCTCCCCCACAGGAAAACCCCCAATTGAAACGGGTAATGGCCATAAATGAATCAAATGTAGCAAAGGAATCAAACCCCTTATCATTTGGCTCTTGTTTTGGCCTGTTCTGCTGTGAGCAAGCCAGCTGTGTGTTTTGTTGTCCCCTCTCTCTTTCTCACTCTCCTCTATCTCATTCCCCATTCTCTGTCACATCTCTCGCTCTCTCTCTTCAGTCTGTCCAAAAGCATTTTAGTTGCATCTCTTGATTGTTTGGCTGCAGTCCACTCCTATTCATGCGCAGCACTAATCAATGTCCTGGAGCAACAAGCCAGTATGAGTGACTTGGTGAGCGATGCTCCTCAGAGCAGGCGTTTGACATTTGGCGCAGCTTCCTACATTCATCTGTGCCGCCACATGCTCATTTTCCTCATGCTCAGCCTCTGTGCTCTGTATCTTCTCTCCCTTTCTCTCTCACTCCCTCTCTTTTTCGCTATCTCTCTCCCTCTTTCTCTCTCTTGCCCTCTCTTTCTCGCTATCTCTCTCTTTATCCCTCGACTTGAATTGCCGAGGGGATCGTATATCACGGCAGCATGAGATCCAGTCAATTTGTCATCCCCAGTTAGAGCCCATGTCAGTTAGTGTGTCCTCAGCTGCTCTCTCCATGCATGCCAAACTCCCTGTGTCTGAAGCATGAACCCCTCTATTGTCCTTCCACTTGAACTCTCCTCGACCTCACCCCATTTTAGCCTTGAATGGTTCAGTGTGTGTGTATGTGTGTGCAACATGACATTGCACATCAGTCCACCCGCTGCCAAGTGCTACTTACCTGCCATCAAAGTATTTGTTTCTATCCGGTGGCTGGTTCTTAATGTGCAAAATTCCAGGTCCTAGAGCCCCTCCTAAGGATGGATGGTTCGGTGGCTTTGCAACAGGAAGGAGAAGAATTTATGTGTGTAAACTCAGAAAGCTTTTTTAATCTGTCTGCATTTCTCTGTGTTCCTTATTTGAGATTTCTTCAATCTGATGTGTGTTTTACTTTGGACAGCAGAAACCCTCGTAGGACACGCAGCATTTTTTCGAGTCCCACACAAACTTAGTATCAGGGAAAGATGCCATGACTTTAGTAAAAACAGCCCCCCACCCTCTACCTCTACTTTCTTTTTTTCTCTTTTTCCTCCCAAGTGCTTGGCTAAGACAGTGGTTTGTTATCGGTCTTCATGCTTTAATTGTTGTAGACACTCATAAATCTCTGTTTCTGTGTGGCCAGATATGTTTAGTGGGGAGTGTGGTTGCTTTGCAGATCATTTCAGTGTGTATTTGTCTCAGCACTTCGCAAACTAATTCTCCATAATCTGAGGAGCTTTTGGCACCTTCCCCTACCACCACTTTTCATTATGAAATCATTTAGTGTGTTTGTGCTGCTTGCAGTTTTACATACTAAATAGCCAAATGTGGTAGCCAATGCTGATTTATGCAGTGGCCTCACAGAAGACACTGGGTTGTTGTTTCACTTTTAGTGAGATCTTTCACTGCTGGAGAACCTCTTTTCTTTTTTGCTTTTGCCTGTTTCTTTATGGTTTCGTCCTGTGCTTTTAGAGCTAAAAGCCTGGCACAGGAGTGAAGGGGCTCCTAAACACAAGAACAGCAGCAGCTCTACCTGGTGCTCCATGCCAGGGTTAAACTGTTCTTCAAAGCATAGACCCATTGAGAGGTTTGTGGAGAATCATTTGATTTTAATTGGCACACACTCTACAAAGATTTTTTCATCATTAGCAAGTTTAATGTGTGCTCTGACATGTGTACGGCTCTGTGTGGTACAGTAAAGGCATTAATCTCTGTGCTCCAACGAGCCTCTCGTGGGGAGGACCGCATGCATTATGAGATGAGGTGGGTTTAAACCCACTGACCGACTCCCCACTGTGCTTTACTGATCTGGGTGCAGTGAAAGAGAGTGTTGCAGCTCTAAAGCAGGCCTATTGTTGGCTGGCCTCAGAACAGTGCAGCCATTGGTACACGACAGTCCCTGGAGCCCTCTCATATTTGAGAGCCGTATTACAAACCGACCCAACACCCCTCATCAGAAAAAAAGGAGTAGAAAGGAAAAAAGAGACAGAGTGAGAGAGAGAGAGAGTAATGGTGCCATTGAACATTAGGGAGAGGGAGGCTGGCAGTGTGTTTGAAAGCCAACTTCTGTCTTCAAGCTGAGTCACTAGGCGTTTTCTCGCGACCCTTGAAAAGAGTTGCCCTTGAACCAGGATAAACCTTGACCCAGTTTGCAGCGCTGGATCGCATCAGCAGATTACATGTCTGCCTGCACTCTGACCTCTCGCTGTTGATTTTGGACCTCTGCCAGCTTGCACTTCTCAGGCAGGCAGCGGCACTCGGTGTGTGAGGACTTGCTGGGGCATGTGTGCGTGTGCACTCAAGGGAGTGTGTGGATGTGAGTGTTTGGTTGTGACAAAGCTTGTTGTTTGAAATAATGTCAGTGCTGTTGGATGAGGAGAAAAATATTATTTAAAAAACAACCAGACGACACTTAAAACCAAACATTCTGACAACCCCTTAAACTAATGTTGCTGTTTTCTGGGGGCCTAGATGTAAAGTAAGAATGGATTAACATACTTCAGCCCAAACATCTGTCACATGGCAAACCATTCACTCAAGCCAGCATTTTACAGTGTGCACAAGACACCATTAAGCACATATATGTGCAGACACATACCTCAACGCAAACCTATAATTCTACATTTACTCATTTAACTCAGATGTGCGCATGTTCAAAAGCACTGGCAGAGTTTGATGAAAGTTCACTGACACATACAGAAGCATTCATTCAAACACATATACCCACATTGATCTATCTGCAAGTGCACCTGATTAAAGGGGTTACATGATGTTGCTATAGACATGTCATATTTACTATTGTCTTCTACCATCCCACTTCCTGTGCATCTTTCTTTCATGTTTAGCCTCGTCTGCCATACTGCATCTCCCATTGTCTCTGCTGCTCTCTTCTCCATTCTGTCTCTGGTGCTTTGTCTGTCCTTCATTTGTCTTAGGGTTGTGTGGACCCATTTGTGTACATACATTTACATTTACGCATGTAGCAGATGCTTTTATCCAAAGCTTTACATGTTTTGTCAACTATCAATTGTCCAGGGCCAGTCTCCCCTAAAACAACTTAGGGTTAAGTGCCTTGCTCAGGGACACAACAGTGGCAGCTGGGATTCGAACCCACAACTTTTCATCCTACTTTCATCCCACTACGCTACCACCACCCAGTGTAAAAGCAGCTCAACCATAAGAGAGAGACAGAGAGGGTTTAGGGATGTGTGTGTGTACGTGCGTGTGAATCTGTGTTTTCATGTGTGTATGTGTGTATTTTTGAGCATTTTTCTGTTCTGACAAAGTTGAGTCAGCTGGAAGACAAAACATTTTTTTGTGTGTGTGTCCGTGTGTCTCTGTGTGTGTCCATGTGTAGGCTACATGTGTGTATCACACACTCACACACTCAGAGAGCTCCCTGCTCTGGCTCCCTTTAATGAAGCTTCCTCTTCATCAATGTTCACATGTCTTGCATAGTCTCTCCCTCTCCTGGCCTCCTCTCTTGATTTCTCCCCAAGTCTTTTTTATAATGAGAGCTTTCCCTTTCTTGCTTATTATGGGAGCCTATCAGAGAAGACTTTTTTGGACTGTGTTGTTTTATTTGATACTTGAACAATGTATCCTGGATCCTCATCCATGTCAGGTTTTCTCTCTCTCTCTCTCTCTCTCTCTCTCTGTGTGTGGATGTGTTTGCATGCATCTCTGACATTTTCCCCAGCAATTGCATTGCAGTAAGCAGCTGTAGGGAAACATTTTTGATGTGTGTGTGTGTGTGTGTGTGTGTGTGTGTATATGTTTCTCTACTATCTATCTTTCCTCCTTTTCACTCAGTCTCTCTCTCTCTCTTTCTCTCTCTCTCTCTCTCTTTCTCACACACACAGACACACACACACACACACACACACACACACACACTCCTTTCTGCTCTGGTGTCACAGAGCAGCTGTCCCTATGGCCAGTGTAGAAGCCTTCTCTATGGTGACAGAGTTTTTGTGTGTTTAGTGTGGGCTCTGAAGCCCCTCAGGGCTCTGAAATCAGGTCCCTGTAGACTTTCTCTCCACCCCCAACTACAAACACATACACACACACACTCTAGTCCCCTCCCCCATCCAAAAGCCCTTTTTGGCCCCACTGTTCCATGTTTGTTATACTGTGTTGTGTAATCATCCTTCGTCCACACTGACGCCAAAATAGCAGCTTTCACAATCAGCTGGGGCTCATTCATTTCCAATCCAAAGGAGGATGTTTGTGTGTGTGAATGTGTGTATCTGTGTGTGTGTGTGTGTGCGAGTGTGTGTGGGTGTGTGTGTGTGTGTGTGTGCGTGTGAGAAAGAGAGAGAGAAAGGGAGGTATAGTAAGAAAGAAAGAGGAATAGTCAGGGGAAAGGATAGTAAAGTACAGAGAGAGGGGAGGGGTGGGGAAATGGGGGCACGGATGTCAGGTTGGTGGATGTCAGGTCCAGCTGTGTTTAGGAATCTGACAGATAGCGCACTACATTCATTCCCTTTATTAAACCTCTGGGCCAGGGCCAAGCCAGGGAAAAATGCTCACAGCTGTAACCCTTTGAGCACTGGCCTTAGCCTGTGTGTGTGTGTGTGTGTGTGTGTGTGTGTGTGTGTAAAATACTATTAGTGTTTGTTTACTTTCTTTATTTATATTCAACAATTTTCTATTCACTTTTTATTAGTAATGCCCCTCTCTCCATGTTTTCTGTGTGTGCATGTTCTTCTTATTTAGGCCTGTCCTTTGCACACGTGTAATATGTACTGGATGTGTATCTACTGGTGTGTTTGTCTAGGCTGCATTGTGTGTGTCTGTGCCTATGCATGTATCACTGCTTGGTGTGTGCAAGTGAATGTGTAATGTGTGTATGTGAGTGTTGTCATGACAGTAAGATTACTGATCATTCAGAGGATTGTTCTTGTCCCAGTTGGACCCTAAGGTTGCTAATTCCACGCGGTGGGACGAGCACTTGTGTTTAGCCAGCTGTCTACTTGTAATCACCATCCGCACAAAATGACACCCAGCTACAGAATTATAGAAAACGATTGCATATTTTTCCCCCAATAGAGCCTCTCTCCTCGTAACCAAGCCCCTTCAGACCACTGTAATCTCAAGGCCACACAATATTTTTGTGTTTTACTTGGTTGCTTTGAACCCAATGATTTCTCATCAGCAACACTCTCTGGTCCTCGTCCTCCATTATTTCCCCAACACAGTTATGAGAAACACAAATTTGCGCACCTTTGAAGTCAGAGAGTGCACATTTTGAACAGGAAAAAAAGAGAAAACAACAAGGGCTAAAAAAGTGGAATATTATGTGGCAGCAAATTTCTTGGCCCACTCACAAAAAGCTTTCAGTGGCTTTCCAAAGCTGCTCTCGTGTTGGTTATTGGCAGCTGAATCAAAGCTCTCTTGCTCCTTGATGTATTTTGAAATTTTTATCAAATGAGACAATACAAGGAGTGGCACAAATCATAAATATCAAGTAATATGAAAAAAGTAAACACACACACACATATTCAAAAAAGATAGAAAAAATGTAATTCGTAACACATTTTAGACTGCAATGGGAGAGGGGGAGAGAGAAAGAGTGGGAGACAGAGAGAGAGAGGGAGAGAGAGAAAGGGCGAGAGATCCTCAGGTCTCTATTTCACAGATTGAAGGCAGAGAATGGAGGTTGTTGGGCTAAAGCACTGTTTGTGTTTCAAGCTCAGTTGTAGGCATATGGAAGTGCATAAACACAATGTACACTCAGAAAGTGTATGTATGTCTGTGTGTGTCTGTGTGTATGTGTCTAGTGTGTATGGAGTAGGCAAGCTGACACTCACATAGTGGGCAGCGGGGTGTATGGGGGGGCAGGGGGGTCACTGAAAGGGTGGGGTGGCCCCTGCTGCTTTTTAGGGGCCTCAGAGGGCCCACAGTGGAGTTGTGCAGCATCATTGGAGGGCCATAAACAGAATGGGCGTAGAGCTGAGTGGCCCAGGGGACGGACAGAGTTACTAAAGAGAGGGCCGGTTCTGATGAGTGATGTGTGTGTTGTTGTTGTGTGTGTGTGTGTGTGTGTGTGTGTGTGTGTGTGTGTGTGTGTGTGTGGTTGGATTCATGCTGTGTGCACTCAAGAATACATGCTGTGTGGACACATTTGTTTATATGTGTGAATATATACTTGCATGGTTGTATGCACGCCTATCATGTACAGTATCTGGTTGGATTCATTGCTATATCAGTGTTTGAGGATTTGCTCTGTGTGTGTGTGTGTGTGTGTGTGTGTGTGTGTGTGTGTGTGTGTGTGTGTAGTATTATGTTCCTTTAAGTGTGTGGGGCAAGGCTGCTCTCCCTCAGGTCCTCTTTTTGTTGTTGACACTTGTTTGAAATGTGTTAGTGACAGAAGAATGGTAGTTCAGAACAACAACTTTGAACTGAACACCATCAGGTTTAATGACAAGCATGCATGAAAAAGCCCAGCTATCTCCCAACAGCAGACCTGGGATCAGCTTTGAAAGAGAGAGCAAGAGAGAGAGAGAGATGGATGAAGGGTGCTGCTCTTCTCCATCTCTTGAGATTATCTTCAACTCTTTTCTCAGACTCACCTTATTGGCAAGAATTTCCTTGTCTGTGTGTTTGTGTGTGTGTCTTTGCACAACTCCTCTTGCTCTGTCCATCTCTGGCACCCTTCTCATTCACCCTCTTCCCACTCTCTCTTTCCTTCTCCCTCTTTCTTTCTCCCCCTCTCTCTTTCTCTTTCTCTCCCTCCCCTCTCTGGAGCATGGCTAATGGGGAGCAGCCCCTGGCCCCTCTCTTTACAGGGGAGCTTTGGGCCCAGCACAGCCGTAAAGCACAGCTCCTCGCTGGGGTGGTGTGCAGGGGTGGGGCTCTTGGCCTAGAGCCCATGCATTGGCCCTGGTGTGAGCGAGTGCATTCGCCTGTGAGCCTCAGAGACTGTGTGTATGTGTGTGTGTGTGTGTGTGTGTGTGTGTGTGTGTGTGTGTGTGTGTGTGTGCGTGTGTGTGTAGGTCACCTGATCAGTATTTGTGTCCAGTTCTCTATGTACATGAACACAGTTGAAGAGGTGTCCTGACTAGGGGCATGTGTTAGTTGTGCATTGTGCTGCCTGTGTGCACGCATCTTTTGTTTCACATGTTCTATGTGTGCTATGTTGCTTTTGTTTCACATGTTCTATGTGTGCTATGTTGTTTTTGTTTCACATGTTCTATGTGTGCTATGTTGTTTTTTGTGAAATGGAAAACAGGACCCCCTCACAGTCTCCCAGATTTTGTATTCATGTCACATCCATATGTTAGTGACTTATGTACAGGAGCTGCTGAACATTCTTGGGTTATAATAAACATATAATTTTGCCAAGTATGGCTTCCCTAACTGCCTTCCTGAAAGGATACTCTATGTGTTAAGAAACTGTCAGTTCCATTGGCCTGCCTTCTTATGTTTTGCAAAGAAAGCAAATTACACATATGGTTATTGACAGTCCCACAAAAAATGAGAGAAGGAAAATGAAGAGAGAGGAGGAAGACAGAGCAAGAGAGATAATACAACAAGAGAGGAAAGACTGAGAGAGGGAGAGAGGGATAGAGAGAGAGAGGAGGGTTCCCATATGGAAGGTGTCAATCGTTTCACAATGTCAGCAGAGTGCTAGTCCAGTGCCTTGGGCTTCAGATGTGAGTGACATTAGCAACATGCTCCACAGGGAGGCTATGCCAAAGCAGTGGCAGGCACTTGGCCTGGGCATGAGAATGAGAGAGTGAGAGGAGAAGATCTTCAGAGAAAACAAGAGAAAGAGAAAGAGAGAGAATGAGTTCTTTCAGACAGAAAGTGTGAGAGAGAGAGAGAGAGAGAGAGCTCCTTTAGTGTGAGATTTATTTTTTAATGGGATCATTACGCTTGCTGGGGTTCAAATTTGAAACGTTCTCTGCTGCCCGCGGCAAAAGTGGCTCTCGGGTGTCAACAGAAGAAATATGCCGTTTGCCTCATCCCTCACTCGTCCTCTCTCGCACCCCAGCTCCCTGCATGTGCACTCCAGAGAACGAAGAACACATAAGAGGAGGAGGAGGAGGATCGCACATGCAAACCCAGTGACTTGGCCTGCGCTGCACTTTAGCGTGTTTAAACCAATTAGTGACAGTTTGGAAGGGAGCAGTCATTTCAAACTCTGGGGGGTGCTTACAGCTGAGTGCCTTTCAGCTCTCTGCCAGTCATGTTGCACGCACTTCATGGACAGTTGTTTGAGGTGGAAAACCAAGTTGCGTTACAAATGTGTTTGTCATGCTGTGTTATGAAAAGGCTTGCCATGGAAGTGCATGGCCATGAGAGAGAGAGGGAGTCAAAGCAGGAAGTATGGAGGGAAAAGGGGGAGAAAACGAAAGAGAGAGGGAAGAGGACACCAAACCAAGGCTGATAAGAGATAGCCTTATCTTGAGTCTTTGCAGAAAGCCGATCAGTCGGGGTGTAGTGTAGACCTCCACCTTCGCGAGATCCTTCACCCGGGCTGTGATTGGCTTACACCGGATTACATAGCATTAGCCTCTGCCTCCTCTGACATTAATGCTTTTGAGAGCTTCATGGATCAACACTTTGAAATGCCACACACACACTAACACACACATATACACATGTGCAGGAGCATATGACGTGATTGACAGCTTGGCTGGCTTTGTGTCCTCGACCGCAGGAAATACAGTAGCCTCTCCTCTCCCTCACTCTCACTCTCTCATCGGCAGCTGAGCTGACTTTGTAATCGCCATACGCTTTGGCTCGCCCAAGTTGGGCTGCTTTCTTTAGGTAACTCGAGATGCGCGTGGGGCGCCACACAAGCACGAAGATCATTTTAATTCATGTCAAAACCCCACAGTGTGGGAGCAGAATGATGGAGCCCCAGTCTGGACAATGGCTCTTTGAGGATGCTGATAGTTCCCTTGTTCAGGAATGTGTATGAGTGTATGTGTGTGTGTGTGTGTGTGTGTGTGTATGTGTGTTGGGGAGTGGGAAGGTTGGTGGTGGTGGACAAGGAGTCCCAGAGAGGATTGGGCTGAACAGGCTGTTCTGTATGTTATAATTGTCCATTGCTTCAGGAGTGGTCTTGAACACACTGAAGTTGGGGACCGGGCTCATTTTGGCTACACAGCGGCGGCTTGTGTGGCTCTCTGCCATTACGACGATGCTTTAAAAGCCAACAGGTCCTTTATTCTTTTGCCAGGTCCTGCAGGTCTGTTGGAGCAGCGTAGCCAACCACTGAAGGCCATGTGTTTTTTAAGGCTGACAGTAATAAAGTGTGTCTGTGTTAATGTTTGTGTGTGTGTGTGTGTGTGTGTGTGTGTGTTTTAGTCTTTGTGTCAAGCATTCACACAATCCCCTTCAAACAAACAGGCCCCTTGTCCTGCTGTTACTGTTGTGGCTCCTACCCCTATTGACAAAAAACCTGATTGGCTTGTAATTGCCGAGACCTCATTGATTTCCAGGAGCCATTAAAGCACAGCTGCTGTGGCTGTTGCCGATTATGTTTGTGTGGTCACGCCCTCAAAACCCGACTCCCCATGCCCCTGTCACCCAGCTGCCAGCCAACCCCGATGCCCCTAAAACCCCCCATCAGAGAGGCAGTTACCCCTCTCCTGTGGGTCCCGTTCATGCCCCACCCTGGAGCCGCCCATGAAAACACCCAGGTTTAGTCAGCCCTGCCTTGGGAGTGTTTCGGAGGAGGGCTCCAACATACCCCCAAAAGGGTCGTTTGAGGGGGTTTTCTAATTAAGATGAGGGCTCTTCTCTGGCTCCAGTGGGGAACAGAAGGGCTGTTGTTGTCCCAGAGCGGGCTCACATTTGGAGGGGAGATGGGCTCAGGTGAAGGTGACCACTGGTGTTAGAGCAAGGGTTCTTTTTGGGTGGTGTTGGTTTTCTCTGTGTGTGTACAAGTGTAAGTGCATGTGTGTAGACAGCTTAAAGGGCTTTTATTTTTGCCTGTGTGTGTGTGTGAGAGAGATATTGGCTGAGAAGGGTTAGTGCATGTATGTGTGTGTGTGCATGTGTATGTGACTGAGCGGAGGTGGTTGGTGTTTGTGTCTATATACGCACACACACATGTTGTGGGAACTAAGAGAAGGGTGCTCTCTATTCTCCCTTGTTACTTCTCACTCTTCCCCTTCACCTCTCTCTCTCTCTCTCTCTCTTTCTCCTTCACTCTAACACTTCTCACTCTTTTCTTTATGGAAGCAGTCAGCTAGGACATAAGCGCTGGGCCGGGTGGAACATGTGGTTCCTGTTAGTGGGGACAGGGTGTCTGGCACCAACATGGGGAGTGGGTGGCGTGAGGCGGAGATGGGGGCGCTTCGGATTCGAGTGTGTGTGTGTTTGTGTGTGTGTGGGTGTTTGAGGTTGAGGAGGGGGTTACGGCACATTGAGATTGAAGACCCTAGAAAGGCTGATAGGGATCAGAGGCAGTGAGGCTGCTGACTGCCCTGCCTGTGCTGTGCTGTGCTGTGCTGTGCTGTGCTGTGAAGTGCACTCCTCACTGAACTTCACTGACAGCCAACCACAGCTCCTCTTCTCTGATCCCACAACCCACTAGGAGGAAAAGGAGACTCTCTCTCTCTCTCTGTCCTGCAACATCAGCACCATTATTCTTTAAAAAAAAAGTGCTATAGAAATAATATAGTCTTGTCTTGCCTTGCCTTAATACAGTTTGCGAACGGATTGACTCACATTACATGGACAAAGCCTACTCCATTCACCACGTCTAGCATTTTAACAGAAATGAATGAATTTGACCTCTTGGATTCTTTTTACATTATTTTAAAACTGTCTTTGAGCTCATGACTGTCATCAGTCATGTCCTGTTACTCCCAGAGCGGCTCTAGGCTTTTATGTGTGCTGTCTAATTGTCTGTATCCTGTGCAGAGTCTCCTATCAGATATAATGGGCTTTGTTGTTGCCATTTTCAATGATTGAACAATGTTGTAAAACTGGCCTTTGATTTCCCTCACAGTACTTAGAAGTTCAGAGGTTACCACTTATGATCTTGTGTGTGTGTGTCTGTGTATATGTGTGTGTATGTACAGTACATTGTGTACGTTTGTGAGATGACAATTTGGCCAGTTCTGTCTTGGCCTGCTGAGCTTGTCTGTGTTTTTGTGTGTGTATATGGCTGAGCCTGTGTGTGTGTGTTTGTTTGTGTGTGTGTGTGTGTGTCCAGCTGGAGCAGATGCTGGTCCTGCAGTCAGGCGACTCAGATCAGGAGAGTGTGAGTGTGGAGTGCAGGCTGCGTGAGGAGGCTCGCTCCTACCGCCTCAAACTGCACAGCTACCAGGAGAGCCAGCAGAGACAAGCTCAGCTGGTTCACAAGCTACAGGCCAAGGTTAGTTACACACACACACAAACATAGACCGTCACACACACACACATGCACACACACACCCACACACAAAATCTGTGAGTGACAAGCTTAACTATTGTAGAAGCCAAGGTTAATTACGCACACACACACACACACACACACACACACACACACACACACACACACATACACACATATACACAAAATCCAGTAGCAACAAGCTCAACTGGTGCAAAAGCTATATGCACACACACGTACACACACACACGTCAGCACACACCCACAAGAGGAAAACTACTGTGCAATACTTCCACATAAGCCTACCTAACCAAATACACATATACATAGCTCAAGCATTAACTTTAACCTTAGATATCTGTTAGCCTGCCTGATCATAGATCAATGTGTTTGTGTATGTGCATCGATGTATGTGTGTGTGTGTGTGTGTGTGTGTGTGTGTGTATTCAGCTGTTTGTGTGTGCTGCAGGTTCTCCAGTATAAAAAGCGCTGTGGGGAGCTGGAGGACCAGGTGCTGCAGAAGACTTCAGAGTCAGAGAAATTGCGCCTGTCTGTGAGTCCCACACACTGAAGAGCTTCTTGGGATGGATGGATGCTCACACCTCAGTCCTCCATTTGAACACAGACACATTAGATAAGACTTGGCACAGCCAACTGGCATATCTCTGCAGCCATGTTATTATGCCATAATATTCTCCCCAGAGAAATCAGTTCAAATCACTATTACTTTTCAGCATCTCATATCTATGGTCAGTAATGCTGGATAGATGAACTGATTTAAATTGGTATTTATATTGTGGCAGTTCTGGATGCCCCATTATCAGAGATTCCAGATTCAAACAGCTTTATTGTCTTTCACATAGTGAAGATGAAATACGTCAGTATGCTCTACACAAATAGTGTTTAGTGTTGATGATGTCACAGCCATTGAAATGTACATGTTTGCATCCGAGTGCAGTTACTGATCTCTCCTGATATTTGCAGCTCCAGACTCACCTGGACTCCTCTGCCCAGCGGCTCCAGCGCGTTGAGCAGGAACTCAGCCGGGACCTCCTGAGCAAGCAGGCCCTTCTGGAGGAAGAACAGAAAAGGTGAGAGAGAGAGAATCAGAGAGAGGAAGGTCCCTCCAGCGTGTTCTGAAAGAGTCTGCTGGGGAAATAAAAATGTAGCCAGGCTCAGAGCCACCCAAGGAGAGGCTTCTCTTGGAAGCTCTGCACAAAACACTGAACATAAAACACTGCAAAACATGGGAACAAAGAAAAATTTGTGGGAGTT
>JAIFZK010000173.1:960000-972500 GCA_027481765.1 Tenualosa thibaudeaui | reverse complement strand
GATGTCTGCTAGACAGACATTTAATCTAATCACTCATTCTTTTTACTTGCATTTGAATTTTGTCTCTGTTTCTTGAGAAGTACAATTTGCTTAGAAGTAGAGTGCAGTTTGACACTCGCTTAAACTTAGGTAGTGGTTGTGAAATCAACTTTGAGGACATACATGAGGAACGGAACAAAAATCAGAGAACACT
The DNA here is from genome assembly GCA_027481765.1 of Tenualosa thibaudeaui. NCBI lineage: Eukaryota > Metazoa > Chordata > Actinopteri > Clupeiformes > Clupeidae > Tenualosa > Tenualosa thibaudeaui. Next base: position 972,307 of record JAIFZK010000173.1, on the reverse strand, counting down.
CTGTACCCATTGCATTTCCCCATGTGAGACTGCCCAACCTTGGGACCATTTCCAAGCACTCGTGGCCAAAACACTGGATGTACATAACAATGCTTCCTGCTACTTGTAGTTGCTTGAAAATGTTCCGACAAGTTCTTGTGTCCTGCACTGAGTCAGAGCAATTCAGAGGAATAAAAGCAAGACAAACGAAGACAGTGCATGCTGTTGAAAGATGCTACCGTGTCAGAAATCAGTCAGTGGCCCAATAAGCAAGAAAAACACACAATTTGTCAAAACAGCCAGATGAAACACATTACAGGTTACCTCTACATGCTGGGAAGGAAACAATGCAGGTGCAAAAGGTGATTGAGTTTGACCATGACCTCAGCATTGTCCTGAGGGCCCTGGATGAACTGCAGAGGGCCCGGCAGAGGAGAGTGGAGTAGTGCAGCGCAGCGTCCGTCTAACCCCTGAACGCCTGATGTTTTCCTCCTCTCACTCGGAGCTGGGAAAGCACCAAATCAGGAGGAAAAGAGAGAGAGAGTGAGAGAATGTGTAAGTAGAAAAAAAGGAGAGGGGGAGGGGTCCAGCCTAAGAGAGTTTGTGAGTGAATGAGAAAGATAGAAGGAGAAAGAAAGAGTGAGGGAGGGAGAGAGAGGGAGCGAGAGGAAGAGGGAAAAAGAGAGAGAGGGAGAGAACGAGAGAGAGAGGGAGATTCAGCCAAACCGTTGTTGGATTGAACACAGGGGATTTAAACAGTGCTGCTGGCTGAAGTCAAGGGAAACATATACCAAAAGTTGTGAGAGGGACAGAAAGTGAGTGGATTGGTTTACAGCATTAGGGAGAAATATCCGCTGCTCGCCGTTTCCCCCCACCCGCCACTCACATCACTGCGGCCCAAGTTCGCCATGGCTTTTCATGGTCAGAGCAGAGGAGAACAAGAGAGAGAGAGGGAGAGAGAGCACCACCGTAAGCTTTCGGTGTCCCATGTAACAAAACACAGCCCCAAAATCTCTGTTTGCCAGTGACAGAATTAGAAAAGAGAGATTTAAAAAAATAAAAAATCCCTGACGAGTGCTGAAAGAATCTCTCTCCCATCTTGATATCTGACCCCTGCTGTCCTCGCTTTTGCGGAGGAGCTGAACTCCCTGAAGATTAACACAGATCAGATGATATCCAACCACTGCTCCACTACAGAGCTTGACTTTGAATGTGGTAATTTCTGTTTGAATCATGTGATATCGACACTGAATATAATGCTGTCTGACCTTCTTTTTAACTTTGCATTCCTACCAGTGTTGCAGGTAATGCAATCCCACTGTGTGTGACTTGACAAAACCATATGGGTTTACGTCCTTTTGAGCCAAGAGATCATATTAGATGGTGCTGGCTTTCATATAGATGGTATATGAATACAGAAAGTCTTTAGATTTCTGACAGTAATCTGCAGAGATGTTAGAGACCATTGTGTGTGTGTGTGAGTGCATGTGTGTGTGTGTGTGTGTGTGTGTGCTGCAGCATGGATCTGAGGGGGTGAGGGGGTCAGTGTCCTCAGTGTCCTCAAAGGCCTGCCATTAACCCAAAACCACAGGGACTCACTTTTCACTTTGTGTGTGTGTGTGTGTGTGTTCGTGGAGCCAGGGTGAGAGTTCACATGAGTCCGCATACACACATGGACCTAAACAAAGGGGAGTGTGTGTTTATATGTGTGTTTACATGGGAGTGTGTGCATCTGTAGTGTGTGTTTGCGTGTTTGCGTGACTGAGGTGCAGTGAGTATTTGCTGTGTGGATGGTGCCGGTGGTGCCTTCATTTGTTTTTGTGTGTGTTTGTATGTGTATTTGTGTGTTTGTGTGTTTGTAATTATTTGTTTGTGAGCATAGGATCCTGGAGTTGACAGACATTGTGAGGCATCTAAGGGGTCAGAACAGCGAGAAAGAGTCCAGCATGGCCTCCATGCAGGCTAGTCTGGATCGAATGGTGAGTCTCATAATAGTGTGTGAATTTGTCTGTTTATCTTTGTTAGACTACAACTCCCCTCCAACACATTACCCAGCCCGACCTGACTGGCAGCCTTGATAAACCCCATGATGCCCTGGATGACTTTTGTCTGGTTTGTCAGCAGCCTTGTGTGTGTGTGTGTGTGTGTGCTTGCGTGCATGTGTGTTTATGTGAATGGGCGTTGTACTAGCTGACCTCTGCCCTTGGGGTGGTTTTCCTGTGCAGGAGTGCAGCGGGGCCGAGCAGCGCGAGGAGAGGGAGCGTCTGTTGAGTGAGCTCCTGGCACTGCGGCACGTCTTGCATAGCATCAGCCAGGTCAGACAACATCCAGATCCATGACATTAACCTCATGCACACTCCTTGATGAACCAATGAATTTTCCATAGACAACAATGAGCCAAAGATGCAAAAGCTCAGGGACTGTTTAAAAAATGTAGTTCTGACGAAAGCGCAGAACTAATTAAATCAGATTAGTTCACTCTGGTATCAGAGCTGTTTTGGTTTGACACACTGGGTAAAATGAGAGGGGTGGAACGTTATTGACAGGATGCCCAGGGAAGATATTGGCCCAGAAAAAAAAAAAAAAGTTGATTTTAAAGTTTGGTTTGGAGTGTGTGTGACCTAAGCAACACAATGAGTGTGACATAGTTAGAAGCTCCACCTTTTTGAGAGTACACAGAATTAAAGTAAAGAAAGTACTGGGCCTTGCGCAGAACAGCTGTTATTTCAAGTCTTATTAATGGACAGTTCTTGTGTAGCATATGCAATATATAGGCTGGACAAAGAGATTATATTGACCTGACCTCTCCCATATAGGAGATGGCATTACAGTCTGTATCCAAAGATATAGAGTTGGTCCCTCATTGCAGCTGTAACATTTTCCACGCAAATTTAGAGTGTCTGTGCAGTTTTTTGCTGATTCATTCAGAGAATTTCTGAGGTCAGGCACTGCTTTTGGACAAGAAGGCTTGGCTTGCAGGATCCATAAAGAACCTGACTCTCTGGCTCCCAGAGAGCAGGTTTCTCTAGTCTACACCATCAAACACCTTGGGGATGAGCTAGAACAGATACTGCAGGCCAGATCTTCTTGTCCAACATTGGTTCTTGGCCTCATAAATACTTTTCTGGATGAATGGGCAACAAAATTCTCACAGTCCCTCTAAAATCTTGTGGAATACCTTTCCAGATGGTGGATGCAGTTATAGTTGCAAAGAGGGGAAGAATTCTGTATCAGTGTCTATGGATTTAGATTTGGATGTCAGTGAAGTCGCTGTGGGTGTAATGGCAAACATCCCAAGACTTTTGTCTGCATAGTGTAGAAAAACTCATTGATATGAGGTGGATGACCCGCATAGATTTGACTGAACTGTCTAAGGGTTTCACATGCCGTGTCTCTACAGCAATAATGCATGCTACATCTATGTCTCCTTAGGTGGCTCGTGGGGATGGCAATGCTGTCACTATAGACTGCAGTAAACAGGAGACAGATAGCCCTTCTCTTCCCCTGTCTCCACTGCGAGGCATCTCTCCCCAGAGGGACAGCACTTTCCTGGCAGTCCAGAGAGCTCTGGCACAACAACATGCTCAAGTTCAGGTCAGAGAGGGCACAGGCAGAACGGGCTTCATATGGACACCAGAATCTTCAGCTGCATTTAATCTCATTCTCAGTTTTCCCCATAAAACAGCAATGTCTATGTTTTTTTTGAAGCTTAAAGCAAACAGAGAATGAAGTGAGAATTTCACTTGAAGTGGAAAAAACACTTCATTTGACCAAGATGACAACTAATGACCAGTGTGACAAAGATCATAATGGTCCCTGACCTCTCCTCTTCTCTCGCCTGGTCTCATCTCGCCTCATCTCGTCTCGCCTCGCCTCATCTCTTCTCCTCTCCTCTCCTCTCCACTCCCCTCTTCTCCTCTCCTCTTCGGACTGCAGGACTTGCGTGTGCGTCTGGATGCGGCACTGGAGCAGGTGGGCATCCTGCGGGCACAGCTGCAGGAGGGTGAGTTGGAGCGGCGGGAGCTGGAGCTGAGGGCCCAGGAGCTGCAGCAGGAGGGCCTGGAGACAGACAGGGCCCTGGAGGAGAGCCGCCGTGACGCCCAGAGGTTCCGCAGCTCATTGGACACCGTCAGCAGGTAAACACACTGTTGCTTTTTATTGCAATGCAGGCCTAAAATTAATATTACTATAGTTAGGTTCTAATTAATTGCATTGCAATGATTTGATTTCATTTTATTCTGAATTGAATTTAACTGAATTGAATTGAATTGAATTGGGTTGGGTGAGAGTGACTCAAGTTACATTTAATTAAACACAGTCTGGTCTGATTTGTTGGTACAACATAACAGATGTGCATGAACAGTGACTAAGTCAACTCCTAATCAGTCCCATTCAGTTTACAATCAACAGTTGTAACTCTCTGAGGGTCAGTAGATGACCCCTGTTATAACAGGGGTTGTAAATGGCACAGAGCTTAGTCATTTGGCCTTCCGCTAACCATAGCTTTGGTGGGAAAAACAAGAGTTCCGGTCACAGTTCAGCTTCCAGTTGTGAAATGTCTTCTTTAAGAAATGATGGATAGCTTCCAGACACCCTTACTGGATAAAGCACTTTGCATGTCACCACTTTAGTTTGTTCTGCAGGAGAATATGACTCAGAATGAAAGACATCCCCCTTAAACTTTGCTGCCGAACATTGGGGGGAATTCAAACTCAATTTCGATCAAATTGACGTGCCGCAATGGTTTTCATTTAGCATGCTCTCCCTCAGCCACTCTCTTTTCTCGTGGCACGGATGGAGAAAGAGCGCCCAGAGCCTTAGTCTCTTTTTTTTTTGCTCCGAAGTGGCCTTTGTTGAGCAGCAGCCCACAGTCACACAGCTGTACGCCGAAGAGTCCTCCCCGGCCCCAGCCCCCTCCCATCCTCATCCCCATCCCCATCCCCATCCCCATCCCGGAGGGGCCACACTGGAGAGCTTGCATCTGAACTCAGTCCTCCACAGCCCAGCACAGCCCTGATATGACAGCAACCTTTGGGCCTCAGCTAAATGGCTGAGATCAGCTTTTTCTATGCTCTTTCTCTCTCTCTCTCACTTCTTCTCACTCATCGTTCTCTTTTTTGTGCGCTTCCTCCCTTTGAGTTCTTTGTTTCTTTCCTTTTGTCTTTCCATCATTACTTTGTTCATCGCTTTCCTGGTTTATTTGTTTCTCTTTCTGTCATCTCTCCCTCTCTTATGCAATCAGTGAATTTGTCATATTTTCATGTTTTCATTTTCTTTCTTTTTTTCTTTCATTCTGCCTGCGGTCCTTCTCCTCATCTCCTCTCTGTGTGTGTGTGTGTGTGTCAGTGAGAAGGAGCAGCAGGTCTCTGGGCTGCGGGAGCAGCTGGTCTCTCAGCGGGCGGAGCTGGAGGCGGGGCAGCTGCTGGTGTTAGACACTCAGAGGCAGAGGGACCTGCTCAGGCAGCAGAGGGAGGACCTGGAGAGACAGCTGAGCCGCCAGTGCGCCGAGGCCGAGAGAGGGTACCGCACACTGCCATATCTTTATCAGTCACTCAATTCATTAATCAATCATGCAAGCAAGCAAGCAGTCTGTCTGTCTGCCATCTATGCTTCTGTCTGCACTTCTCTGTCATTCCTCTAAGTTCACAGAAACATGTTTGCATAAGATTGACAACTTGACATGTCTGCATCTATCTGATCTCCATCTCTCATTCCATTAGATTTGTCAGTCTGCCATCTCTTCATATCTCCAACAATCCTTTATGTCATGCATGTCCACATCCATGTCATTACACTCTACACCCACCTCTCTGCCTGCCCATTTACTGCTCTATCCGTGTGTTTGTGTGCCTATCCAGTCATTCATTTATTCATTCATTCATTCACTGCGTATTCATTTATCCATAAATTCATTCCTCCATCCATCCAATCTCCCCTCCCCACCTCTCCCACTTTCATTCCAAACATATGTTCATCTGTCACTCAGTCTGTCATTCTTCCCTCTGATTGTTTTTCTATATGCAGTGGTATTTCTGTCTGTCTGTATATCTGCCGGTCTGTCAGTTGGCCCAGTCATCTGTCTCTTTTGGTTGTCCTAAAAATCCTCTCGCTTTCTCTCGTTTGCCCCAGGGCTCTTTATTCAGGAGCCAGTTTACAATCAGAGGCTCCCGTGATATATATATATATATATATATATATATATATATATATATATATATATATATATACATATACATACCACAGTCGCCACCACACGGTGTGTATGTGTGTGTGTGTGTGTGTTTGTCTCTGTCTGTGTGTCTGGTTAAGTTTGACCAGCCGTAGACTGGCACAGTGCTTCAATGGGTGTGCTGATGACTCCGCCACACACGGCTTTAATGAACCAAATGAGATCTAAACACTGTTCGCAGCACATTATATTTCAAAGAGCCACATCCAGTGCATTTCCATTGTGCGCGGGACAGAGATATGGTTTCAGGACGTACAAAAAGAAGAAAGCCCCATGTGCCGGGCCGTGCTGTTTTGTTTTAGAGGCTTGCCTGATGAAACTCAATCTCATTAAGTCACGTCAACACCACACATGTTTCACACCGGGGCTCCGGATTGGGTTGCGTACACATGGCACTAAAGGGATGCTTTCTATTAGCGGACAGCCATCCTGCTCCAAGAGGCTGCAGGCGCTTTTTGTGCTCGCTGAGATGTAGGGTTTTTCTTTTATTTATTTTTGTCCGCGTAGCCCCCAAGGTCTTGGACTGCGATGCAAAGAGTGACTCAGCACTTTGGAGAGATGAGTGACCTTTGACTCAGCAGAATGTCCTTAACTTTGCCCCTAACTGTGTTTATATAAACATCTGTGCAAGAGTTGGTTTGCGTTCATAAAGTTTGGATGAATAGAACTCTGTGTGTGTGTGTGTGTGTTCTCCTTCCTGAGTTGTGTTTATTTGTGCATGCGTTTGTTTTGCTCATGTGTTATGCTGCACTGCTGATGCTGTTTGTGCGTGGAGTTTATTACCCCCTGCAGTCATTTGACTTTGGAGGGTGCAATGGCTTGCATGTGTGCTGACACTGTGTTCTGTGGCAATGAATGCTGAGTGTGTCTTTTGTACAACTTCTCAGCATCTTCTCCCCTCTCTCACTTCTCATCTGAATTCATTTTTTATATATTTTATGGTCTGTCTAAACGATTATTTTTTCCACTCTTGTCATTGTCACGTATCACCTGAACATATTTATTACTTTTTTGTTTAATCCATTTGGGTCTCTGGTCTTCCTGGAACTTTTTGGTTTGTTTCATACTCTTCTATACATTTTTACATTTTTCACCTAACTTCAATCCAAAATGTGTGTGTGTGTGTGTGTGTGTGTGTGTGTGTGTGTGAGTGAGTGTGTGTGTGTGTGTGTGTGTGTCCTGTGCTCTCCCTGCAGCCAGAGGTTGGTGGAGCAGCTGGAGGAGAGGCACTCGGAGCTGCGTAAGGAGCTGGTGGGCCTGAAGGAGGTACTGTGCCAGGTCACACTGCAAAAGGAGGTGCTGGAGGATGAGAAGGCCAGTCTGGCGCAGGCCATCAGCAGGGTAAGGCCAGGAGACTAAATAGCAAAGAAACTCTTTTAAACTGACAATACAGTGTTGGAACTGTGTATGTTGAGATTTCGTCTGTCTAAAGCAAGCCTTGTTGAATTGAATGTCCTACAAGTTTAGGTGGGGACGTCAGAACATCAGTCAAGTCAAATGTTCACATTTCTAGGAAATTAAAGTACTGGCATTTATGTGCAAAAGGGCATGCATGTTTACATGTTTGTTTGTGTATGTATGTGTGTGTGTGTGTGTGTGTGATTACAGTTGGAAGCCCAGAATGCTGAACAAGAAGTGTTGATCACCAGACTGCAGAGTGAGGAAGCTGGGCTGCGTGACTCTCTGGCCAAGATGGCCGCTCTGAGTGAGGGACTGGCCAAAGACAAAGTGGAGCTCAATCGCATCCTGCTACAGGTTACACACTTTCCACAACCTAAATAAGGCTACTTCTCAATGGTGAGAATGCTTCCTTGATAGACTGCATCCTTGATAGAATGCTTCCTTACAAGTCGGTTGCTACAGAGGAAAGGCGGAGAACCTTTTAGCATTTTAGATACATGTGTTCTGCTGCGGTTCCATTGCCAACTTGTGTCTGTACGCAAAGAATTGTGGGTATCTCTTTAACGTTGAGGATACGCTGATGCATCCTTGAAAATTCTAAGAAAGAAGCACTCTGCACTTGGTAGAATTTTGGAAGATCCCTGACTTTGGAACAGTGCTTGGCAGCGTTTGATGATGTAGCAAGCAGTGAGGGATAATGGATGCCGAGGTGTCGTGTCCCCCCTGATGTAGGGGAATAGTGGAGGAGGCAGAGGCAAGGAACAATTTGAGCAGAGTGGCGTTTACCTCCGCCAAGTCCATCATTCCCCTATATTGGGACAGCTCAAAGGCCGTTATCCGGTTGCAACTCACGTGTATAGCCAATAAGCAAGTGTTTCTTTGATTACTGACCAAGGTAAGCTTGATAACAGCTGATTCCATTGTTGCTTGCTAGTTCAACTAGTTTATTTAGTATGGTTGTTATTCAAGAGAGCATTGATATGGAACAGTGATTAAAGTTTTTTTTTTTTTTTACCAGATCTACTGCATAGGTATAGACTGATCTGACCGATCATACCAGTAATACCTGCCATACGTCTCCTATTATGATCATGATTTTTATGATTTATGAAACTTTTCATGTTACTATTGCCACTGGGTTCACAATGCACTTCAAGCATCAAGTGTTAAGAAACCCAGGAATTCAGGTACTCCAAAAGCACAGTACATCATTCAATGTTATGCCAAATGAATATCTGACTAGTAGATTTAGTGTGTCCTAATGACTTCAGGACTACTGACTATCCTAATGACTTTCTCAAAGTCAAGAAAGGATGCTTGACCAGGTGGGCACCCTGGTACTGTTTCTACAGACACCCTGTGAGCCAATCAGAAAACAGTATTTAATTTCTCTAGGTGATAAGCCTGGTCAATCATCGTTCCTTGACTTTGAGAAACAGCCGAAGTCAGTACAGTAGTCCTGAAGTTTTTAGGACGCACTTAGTCTACTAGTCCAGGGGTCAGCAACCTTTGGCCTTTTGCCTTGGAAAGAGGTATTAAATTACAGTAAGTATAAATAAATATTTGATGTGTTTTATTTTCCTATAATTGTTGTAGGCCTAAAGATGCAAAAATTATGTAGCCTGCACATGACCTAAAATGTTTTTTCTCTTTGTCAACATAAAGTGTGTGGCAGGTTACATCCTGGCAGTGCATATTTGTTTCTCCTACTCAGACTCCAGTGATAGAGAACAAGTGCTGAAACAGTTTGCCACTTGTGTAGAACACATGAACACGTTCATGGAAGTCAACGGCCAAAACCTCCCAGAGTTGGAAGACCCAAATTGGATAGTATTGTACTTCATGATCGATGTAATCTATCTAAATATGTTAACCACAAACCTCCTTGAAAGGACCGCACAGCTGCTGGAGTAGCCAGTATGCAGTTTGAGCACAAGTGATGTGAGTTAGTCCTCCACTTTGGCTAAAGATGTAAACTTTCTTACCCTCTCCGAATGAGTTCTGAGAAAAGAAGAATAGGCTCATCAGATATTGCTCTTCGGAATACAAAAAAACGCTCTTGCAGATTCAGCAAGTTGCACTGCATGCTCAATATAATAATGTCTAAATTTGTTAAACACAAACCTCCTGGAAAAGGGGCATACAGTCACTGGCGTAGCCAGTAGGCTATGCTATTTGATCGCAAGGTGAAGATTCTGTGAGTTTGGAAAGACATACACTCTCTGTCCCTTTCACACTCCTGGCCCTGTTGATACATCACTGCATAACACTTGAAAATAACAGATGCTTATAACGCATTAGTAACACTTAGTAAATAATTAACTAATTATGAACAAAACATTTATATAGATTTGTAAATCCCTAAGAAATGCTATATTAATATGTTATTTATTCAAATGAGCGTATATTCTCCCCCAAAACAACAAATTTGCCCAGTTTCAACAGTTCAAAACATAAAAACCATACATTTGATAGAGAATAGTGTGAAGACAAAATGGTTTGTGATCTCCCAGTGTTATCATTTTAAAACATTTTTCATATCATTTTTTTTTTCTAAAAAGGATTAAGTTACTTTCTATTTTTTGTGTGCTGATATTACTTTCATTTGCACAAACATGAACTGAATTTGCAGAGCCTTCCTAAGCCATTCCATTTGAGCATGTCATGTTGAATAGCCCATATCACCCAGCAACAAAAAATATATATATTGCAGACTTGGGCGACCATATTTTAATAGATTATCAGAATTTTAATAGATTTTCAGAAAAAAAGTTGCTGACCCCTGGACTAGTCCAATATTCATTTGATATAACATTGAAGGTCAAGGCTGAAAATGTGACAGAGCTGTCTGATGTGCCTCCATACAGACGGAAGCAGAGAAGGCATCACTGGACGAGCGTCGGCGGGAGGCCGAGCTTGAACGGGCATCGGCTCGTGAAGAGGCGGGGCGTCTGCAGCTGGAGCTCCGAGACGCTGAAGCAGGGCAGAAGGCGCTGGAGACCTCTGAGATCCATTTGCAGGAGAGCAGAGTCGCCCTGGAGGCCCAGATCAGTGTGTTGCTCAAGGAAAAGAGTCAGGCACAGGAGCTGCATGCACAGGTAAGATAAACTACAGGCACACACACACACACACACACAAAAACACATACACATGCACACGCACGTAGTATACCGCAAACAATCTAATATGCACCAGCACCCATACCCATTGAGAGAGAACTAGAGTAAGAGGGAGGTTTCATTCTGAAAATTGTGAAGAATACTTGCTCCTGTAATGAGACATACAGGCCCATGTGAACTTACTAAAGAGATACCAGGCGCTGGAACTCAACGCAAGGTTAGGGCGCACAACACACACATAGGCACGTACCTACACGTGTACATTCTCAGAGCACTAAAACGCGCACACAGACACGCACACACACACACACACACACACACTCATTCACTCATGCACACACACAAATCCCAAAGGTCTGTGAATGTACTGGTCATTCACTGAATACACATCCACAAACACACACACACAAATAAACATAAAGGAATGTGCAGACACACAGGCATATATACACACACACACACACACATGATGGGGAGAATAAATGGACATGCTTATATAATGAGACATACAGTCTTAAGTTAACTTACTAAAGAGACAGCAGGAGCTGGAACTCCTGGCACACAACACACACACATAGCCACACGCTTACACGTGTACATTCAGAGTACACACACACACACACCATTCAAATCTGAAAGCTCTGTGCGTGTGCAGGCCAGTCTATTAAACACACTTACATACAGACACACACACATGCACACACACTCCCACAACTACCATTACGTGTGATTCACAGCCCTCAGCTGCAAAGGGCCTCGTTGACACCCTGAGCAAAGCCCAATAGGAGATATTGGACACATCTGCCACGCCACTCATCACCCCCTCACACATCCTTGAGGAGCCTTGGCTTCACCCGGGCCCTTAAGCACTGCCTGGGGAGGGTGGAGATGATTGGGGAGGGGGAGACAGAGCACGTGGGTTGGTTGGGAGGGTTAAAGGCTGGGGAGAGAGAGGTCACACGCTCCCTGACATGCTGCCTTGGAGAAATGAATAGAAATTGCAGAAGGAGGAAGGAGGAGAGGAAAGAAGAGAGGAGATGAGTGTGAGAGGCTCATAAATTAGCACCTCTGTCCATTCCGAGTGCTCCAGGCCTCCTCTTGCTGTCTCTCCCTCTCCCTGGTGTCAGTGTGGAGAGTGTCAGGGCCATGCAGACGTGTTCAGCCGGCGAACAGAAGGGGTGAGAATGTGAAAACGGTTTGCCATGTCCTGTAGTATTTTCAGTTTATGCTGCTGAATTAACTCTATTGGTTTGCAGTCTTATATAGAGTGCTCTTACATTCTAGCAGAAGAGGATTTGTTTGTTTGTTTTGATAAAAAAAAAGTGCTATAAATTTAAAATTGAAAGAAAAGGTGTTGCGTGTTTGCAACCACTTAGCATCACTAAATGCATCTACCTCAGAGTTGAATTTGCAGCCACTGCACACTAAGTAAAGCCTTCTTTTGGCTGGCCTCTCTGTATCAAATACAGCCATAATCATCTCAGGTGGATTTACTCTTGTTGACATAGGAACACAAATTAGGTCTTTAAAAGAAGCAATATTATCCCATAAACTTATTGAACTTTTGAAAACAGTTTTA